>OX422214.1:425932302-426532302 GCA_949130495.1 Sambucus nigra
AAAGGTCCGAGGTTACCGATTTATGATGTTTACCCTCATAATTTATCACCAGATTAATTGGTCATAATGTCTGAGGTCATCACAGTATGATGTTAACCTCATAATTTATCACCAGATTAATGATGTATAAGGTCTGAGGTCATCACACTATGATGTTAACCTCATAATTTATCACCAAATTAATGATGTTTAAGGTCTGAGGTCATCACACTATGATGTTTACCCTCATAAATTTCACCAAATTAATGATGTTTAAGGTTTGAGGTCACCAAATTATGATGTTTACCCTCATAAATTTCCACCAAATAATGATGTTTAAGGTATGAGGTCATTAAAATATAATGTCTCACCTCAGACCTTATCACCAGATTATGATGTTTAATGTCTGTGGTCATCAAATTATGATGTTTAACCTCATAAATTGTCACCAAATTAATGATCTTTAAGATCTGAGGTCGTCAACTTATGATGTTTCACCTCAGACCTTGTCACGAAATTAATGATGTTTAAGGTCTGAGGTCATCAAACTATGAAGTTTCACCTCAGACATAGTCACCAAATTAATGATGTTTAAGGTCTGAGGTCATCAAACTATGATGTTTCACCTCAAACCTTATCACCAAATTAATGGTGTTTAAGGTCTAAGGTCATCAAATTATGATGTCTCACCTTAGACCTTGTCACCAAATTATAATGTTTAAGGTCTGAGGTCACCAAATTATGATGTTTACCCTCATAAATTTCCACCCAATAATGATGTTTAAGGTCTGAGGTCATCAAAATATGATGTCTCACCTCAGACCTTGTCACCAAATTATGATGTTTAAGGTATGAGGTCATCAAATTATGATGTTTAACCTCATAAATTATCACCAAATTAATGATGTTTAAGGTCTGAGGTCATCAAATTATGATGTTTCACCTCAGACCTTGTCACCAAATTTACACTGTTTAAGGTTTGAGGTGATCAAATTATGATGTTTACCCTCATAAATTGTCACCAAATTAATGATGTTTAAGGTCTGAGGTCATCAAATTATGATGTTTCACCTTAGACATTGTCACCAAATTAACGGTGTTTAAGGTCTGAGGTCATCAAATTATGATGTCTCACCTCAGACCTTGTCACCAAATTATGATGTTTAAGGTCTGAGGTCATCAAATTATGATGTTTAACCTCATAAATTGTAACCAAATTAATGATGTTTAAGGTCTGAGGTCATCAAATTATGATGTTTCACCTCAGACCTTGTCACCAAATTAACGATGTTTAAGGTCTGAGGTCATCAAATTATGATGTTTACCCTCATAAATTTTCACCAAATTAATGATGTTTAAGGTCTGAGGTCATCAAACTATGATGTTTCACCTCAAACCTTATCACCCAATTAATGGTGTTTAAGGCCTGAGGTCATCAAATTATGATGTCTCACCTCAGACCTTGTCACCAAATTATAATGTTTAAGGTCTGAGTTTATCAGATTTTGATGTTTAACCTCATAAATTGTCACCAAATTAATGATGTTTAAGGTCTGAAGTCATTAAATTATGATGTTTCATGTCAGACCTTATCACCAAATTAATGATGTTTAAGGTCCGAGGTCATCAAATTATGATGTTTACCCTCATAAATTGGCACCAAATTAATGATGTTTAAGGTCTGAGGTCATCAGACTATGATGTTTCACCTCAGACCTTGTCCCAAATTAATGGTGTTTAAGGTATGAGGTCATCAAATTATGATGTTTATCCTCATAAATTGTCACCAAATTAATGATGTTTAAGGTCTGAGGTCATCAAATTATGATGTTCCACCTCATACATTTCACCAAATTAATGATGTTTAAGGTCTGAGGTCACCATAATATGATATTTCACCTCATAAATTTCACCAAATTAATGATGTTTAAGGTCTGAGGTCACCAAACTATGATGTTTCACCTTATACATTTCACCAAATTAATGATGTTTAAGGTCTGAGGTCACTAAACTATGATGTTTCACCTCATACATTTCACCAAATTAATGATGTTTAATGTCTGAGGTCACCAAACTATTATGTTTCACCTCATACATTTCACCAAATTAATGATGTCTAAGGTCCGAGGTCACCAAATTATGATGTTTCACCTCATAAATTTCACCAAATTAATGATGTTTAATCATAATAAAACAATGTTGACACAAGAAATGATCGTTTCATTCATATTCTCTTCATAAAATTATACATGTATTATAATAAAATAACTGCAACATCATATGTAATATTTCTTCAAGTGGTCAGCATTCCAAGGGTTTGAAAAAGGTTCCCCTTCGAGATTTTCTAGCCGGTAAGTACCAGGCACAACCTCATCAACTAATTTTTAAGGACCATGCCAGTTTGGGCTGAGCTTGTTTGTCTTCTGCAATGTCTTCTTCAGTTCTAGATCTCCTACATCTATAGGTCTTGATTTCACCCTTTGATTGTAGAACTTTGTTGTTCTCTGCTGGTAGGCTGCCTATTTGATCTCAGCGTCTTCCCTTCTCTCCTTAATTAGATCCAAGTCAAGTCTTCTTTCTTCCCCATTCCTCTGAGGGTCATAGGTCTGAACTCTGTGGGTGGGGAGTCCTATTTCTGTAGGTATGATGACTTCTGAACCATGGACCAACATAAATGGGGTTTCTCCCGTTGGTGTTCTTATTGTTGTCCTGTAGGCCCATAACACTGCATAAAGCTCTTATGTCCATCTCCCCTTAGCTTCTTCCAACCTCTTCTTAATCCCATCAAGGATTATTCAGTTCGTGACTTCAGTTTTCCCATTTGCCTGGGGTCGGCCAGGAGAGGAGAAGAACTTCTTAATCCCCACTCTTTCATAATATTTTTCTAAGGAAGAGCTCTTGAACTGGGTTCCGTTTCTGAGATGAGGGTATTTGGAAGTCCATGTCTGCATATGATGCTCTTACAGATGAACTGGAAGGTCTTCTACTCTGTAATCGTGATTATCGGCTCAGCCTCTACCCACTTGGAGAAGTAATCAATTGCTACTATCAGAAATCTATAGTTGTTAGCAGCTCTTGGCAATGGTCCCACCAAGTCAATCCCCAATACTACAAATGGCCAAAGAGAACTGATTGACGTCATAGGTTGATGAGGTTGATGAGGGATAGTGGATAATCTCTGGCATTTATCACACCTCTTCATGTAGGCAATCACATATTTGGCTAAGGTCGACCACCAGTATCCCTGCGTAATTATCCTCTTGGCTAAAGGTCTTCCTCCTATGTGACTGGAGCAAGAACCCTAGTGTACATCCTGCAGGACGTGGGGGACCTCTGTGGGATGGAAACATATTAGGAGAGGTAGTATGAATCCTTTTTTATACAGGTTATCTCCTATTATTATGAACTTGATATCTCTGTACCTCAACTTCCTCCTTTCTAATTTCGATTTCGGCAGCTCTCCCTGTCTGATATATCTGATAAGAGGGTCCATCCATGAGTCCCCTAGGTTCAAGTTGAGGAAAGATCTGGCAACCTCTTCTTCCTCAGTGGTCGGTTTGAACAAGATCTTAACTGGTACTGTCCTTCTGATGCATGTCCTTGTTGCTGAAGCCAACCTTGCTAGTGCATCTGTACGACTGTTATTTAACCAGGGTATCCTCTTCATCTTCACTTATGTGAAGCTTTCTGTCATCGTTCTCACCTTCTTCAGGTATTTGTCCATCCTTTCATCCTTGGCCTCATATACTCCAAGTACTTGCTGACAACTAGCCTCGAGTCACTGTGTAGTAGGAGTCGGTCAATTCTAAGAGATTTTGTTAAGGAGAGCCCCGCTATCAGCGCCTCATACTCAAACTCGTTATTCGATGCTTTGAAGTTGAACCTTAGCGCATATTCAATTTTGATACCATCCAGAGCTGAGAGTATCAGCCCTGCTCCGCTTCCATTTTCGCAAGAAGACCCATCGAGGAAGAGGTTCCAAATATCTTCATTTGAAGAGAAGTTCCCCTCTAACAGGTTCCCTTGATTAAAGAGGTACCTGTCTTCCTCATTCTCAGTTACTCCTTTTCTGGATCTGTTAGACACAACCTCATCTGAATTTTGGAAGATGTTACTGTTTGATTCATTTGTAATCTCTGGACTATTCTCAGCCTCTGCCCATGTGAACTCAGCGATAAAGTCTGTTAGTGTCTGCCCTTTGATGGACACCCTAGGTTGATAAAAAATGTCATACTCTCCCAGCTCGATGGCTCAGGTCATTAATCTGCTTGACTTCTCAGGCTTGTGGGAGACTTGCCTTAGTGGGGAGTCAGTGAGGATGACTATATAGTGGGCTTAGAAATAGGTCTTCATCTTCCTGGAAGCGTGTATCAAGACATAGGTCATCTTCTTCATCCGAGGATAGTTTTGTTCAGACCCTTGAAAGGCCTTACTATTGAAGTATACAGGCCTTTGTACCCCATCGCCTTTCCATACTATGGCTGAACTTATAGCTGACTCTGAGACTGCTAGATAAACATACAACTTCTCCCCCAGAATGGGCCGAGAAAAGAGCAGGGGGATCCGAGGTAGGACTTGAGCTCCTTAAAGGCCTTGTCACACACTTTGTCCACTCGAAGGCCTTTCTAATCACCTTGAAAAATGGAAGACACTTGTCCGTAGCTCTAGAAACAAATCTATTGAGTGCAGTAACTCTTTCAGTGAGCCTCTGAATGTCTTTTGTACTTCTTGGTGTCTTCATATCAAGCAAAGCATTGATCTTCTCGTAGATGGCCTCTATTCCCATCTGCTTGACGATGAATCCAAGAAACTTTCCAGCTTCTACTCCGAAGATACACTTACCAGGGTTGAGCTTCATCTTGTATAAGTCTATAGCATCGAAAGTTCTTTCCAGGTTGGCCATGTGGGTTTGAGACTTCAAGCTCTTCATCAACATGTCATCTACATAAACCTTCATGATCCTGCCAATTTGATCTTCAAACATCTTATTTACAAGACGTTGATACGTGGACCCTGCATTATTTAATTCGAAGGGCATGACCTTGTAATAATAGTTCCCCTTATCGGTGATGAATGCAGTCTTCTTCGAGTCTTCAACATCCATGAAGATCTGATTATATCCTGAATACGCATCCATGAAGCTCATAAGTTCATGTCCTGCCGTGGCATCTACCATCTGACCAATTCGAGGCAAGGGAAAGCTGTCTTTATAGCAAGACTTGTTCAAATCAGTGAAGTCTATGCACATTCTCCATTTCTCGTTTGCTTTGGGAACAATGGTGGCGTTAGATAACCACTCTGGGTATATGACCTCCCTGATGAATTCTGCCTCTTCCATCTTTTGGACCTCTTCCCTGATGACATCATATTTTTTCCTGGAGTAAACTCTTCATCTTTGTTTAATTGGCTTAGCATCTTTTGCCACATTGAGTTTGTGGAACATAACCCCCAGGTCGATGCCAGGCATGTCTGCGTGTTTCGAAGCGAAGACAATATGTATCTTCTTCAAAAATCTTATCAGCTCTTACTTGATCTCGAGTTTTAGGGCCTTGTCTATTTGGACGATTTTTTCTAGTTCGTCCACATTGAGGACGATGGATTCTACCTCTTTCGCGGCCTCTCCTTTCTTCAACGTTGTTTCATCTCTAGGATCAAGTGTATCAATGTTATATGTTGTTGCCCTCTTATGCGCCTCTCTCTTTTTTTCCGAGTTAAAGTAGCATTCTTGTGCCGTGGTCTGGTCACCTTACACTTCCCCTACCCCATAGGAGGTCGTGAATTTTTTCATTTGGTGGACCGTTGATGGGACAGCCTCAAATTCCTTGAGGTTTACTCATCCTATGATGAGTTTGTAGCCCGAAAAGACATTTTCATCCATCACAAAAAAAATTGATCCTCCTAGCCAACCTTTTAGGCCACTCGTCACCCATTCATACATCCATCTCATACATGCTCAAGGGATAGACCTTGTCTCCGCTGAAGCCAATCAACGGATGATGATAGGGTACAAGTCTTGCTCTGCTAATGCCTAGGCTCTTGAAGCAGGGTTAGAATATAACATCGGCGGAGCTTCTTCCATCAATAAGGACCCTCTGAACCTCACACCCATGCACCCTCGTGGTGATTACCAAAGGGTCATCGTGTGGAGCTAAGATACCTTTAAAATCAAGTTGGGAGAACCCAACTATAAGAGTATCCATATCCACCTTCTTTATCTTCTGCTTAGCCTCTGAAGACGCCAAATTTACAACCTCTGCTTTGGTCACTAACTTAGACTCTACCGCATAAGCTTTACGGTCGGCTACTTCTGAGCCACCCCCTACTAGTCCTCCACAAATGATGTTAACACCAAAGGAGATCATACCAACCCTCTTCACAGGGGCATTGTCTTCTTTTAGTGGGAGGTCAGGATCGTCCTCATCATCACCATCTGAGTCATCATCTCTTCTTACTGGGGGATCGTCTCGAGATCTATCGTTTCACTTCTTTTTAGGATCATCTCTTCCCCTCTTAGGAGCTTTACCGTCGACATACTTCCAGAGCTTTCTGGACTTTAACATCTTCTCAATTTCATCCTTCAAGGTGAAGCACTTGTCTGTCACATAGTCGTGGTCTTGGTGGAACTCACACCATAGGTTTTTGTTCCTCTTATGCGGAGGAGCCTTCAGCTTCTCCGGCCATCTCAGGGATCGGTTATTTTTTATTTCGTTGAGGATGTGTTCGCAGCTCATAGTTAGTGGAGTATAGTGTGCAAACTTGACATCTGCAGACCTCTTTTTTTCCATCTTTCTTCCTTTGGAATTTCCCGTTGCCACTTCCGTTCTCATCTTCATACTTTTAGGTCATCGCCTCTTCAGTGTTCATGACCTTTCCTGCAGTTGCCAATAGCTCTACCATGGACTTAGGAGGGTCTTCTGCAAGCTTACATAGCAACATTCCTTTCTGGAGTCCTCTAATGAGGGCGGTCATAGCTATATTCTCTTCATGATCTTCAACCTCCATTTTTTCTTTATTGAATCTAGCAATGTAGTCTCTTAGGCTCTCGTTCTTGCCTTGCTTAAGATACAACAGATGGATGGTCTTCTTTTGAGGTCTCACCCCAAAATAAAAATTATGAATGAATCATTCAGCCAAGCCCTTAAAGTTATTAATAGAGTTCTTCGGAAGAGAGGTGAACCAGATGTGTGCATCTCCCGTTAAAGTCCCCGAGAAGGCCCGAAACTTCATCTCATCTGGGATTGAATAAATGTCCGCTGCAAACTGGTACATCTCAATATGATGTACAAGGTTGGTACTACCATCATACTTGGGAAACACCGTAGGTTGTTTGAACTTGGCAAGGGTTGGGAAGTTCACTATCTTAGCCACAAATGGGGAGACCTCTGAGAACCCTATTTGTAGTGGGTCTTGGCTTTTAATGAGGTTTCCTATCTTATCTTTAAGACATTGAATGGAGTCATTCCATGGCTTTACAACGTCAGCCTAGACGAGGTTATCCCCAACCACCTCCAAAGGGTGAACTGAGGGTTCCCCAACCACTACACAACGTCGACTATTGACATCCTATTAATCCTTATCTCGGCCTTGATGGGGTCGGCCATGCTGGGGTCGGCCATGATGAGGCCGATGTTCCCTATTTTCCCTTTGAAATCCAACTGCACTTCGTGACTTGGATAGCCTCTATCTTAGGTCATTTACTGGGCTGAGCCTTTCAAAGGCCGATCCCCTGCTCAAGCGATCAAAAGTTAATCCTCTTTGTTGGACACCACTATCTCTTCTTCCACCGCAACCTCTTCTCTGCTAGATAGGACGTACCGTGTTATTCGAAACCTCATACGGCTCCCAGTAGTATTCTGGAGCATCCTCTACCTCCATATCATCATATCTATCCTCAGGGCAAGGGTTTCCTTGCATCCCCATACGTAAACGCCCAGGGTCAGCAACGTCCCTCCTCCATTGAGGAGTAGGTTTGTCCTTTTAGGGTGCCTGGGGTGGTTCCTTGGCTTCAGGATGGGTTTGAACAGCTGTCAGAGTAATCATCTCCGGTGAGACCCCTAGCGGACTCATCATATTTTGACTGAGTTGTGCAAATTGTTCCTTCATTGCTTGTTGAGTTGCGGCCAATGACTTCAAGGCTTCTACCACCTCAGCCATTTCGGACGGGGGTGGTGCCTGGCTGAAATTAGGTCCTCCAGCACCAAATAGTGGAGGTGGTGGTGGTAACTCTGGTTCCATATGTTAGAACTAAAGATCTTGTAAAGGACCTCTTTCAATGGTGAAGTAGCTCTATGCAAGGGGTGAGGCCTGATTCACCACCAGAGTCTCCAGTGACATTAAGGTAAGAAAGGAAGAGTTATGTCTTCTCGTTCCCATGGACGACACCAAAATGATGATGCTGGAAACACCACCACTAGATAAGGTGTTGACAAGCTCAACCAAGTGATAATAATGGCAGGAGAATACAAGTGTATTATTTAGAAGGAGGTGAGGAGAAGAGGATAAACACCAATATGTAAGTTGTTATGTACTTACCTCGAATGATGCCCTCACTAAGGTGATACTTGTAACGTCAGTTGTGGCTGACCTAATGGATAACTAACCCGATGGGTCATGTAGACTCGGTTGATACCCAATCATGGTGGTACTTGCAACGTCGGCTATAACCGACCTAGTGAAGGATGGCATCACTGATGGGTAATCTCGAGCTATTATTACCTCGGCCATCATACATTTTGAGGTTAGTGCCTCTGAGCTGGCAGGTGCACTTTGGGCATATCAATCACCCCCGAGCCCTTAGTTACCTATGTAAGTAGGTGACTAAGGGGTATGTATGTTCGAGGTTGTATTTCCCAATATCTCCTTGATAGGTGTCCACATCTGAAGTGGGTAGCGGTCCTGACAGTGTAATGATGCTGATTGTCTTTTGGGCTCCCAAGGCAATGATGGGCCTTGGGAAGCGTGCAATCAGTTTTGAGGTTTTAAACCCTTTCCTTCTCTTTCTTCCTCATTTCTCTCACTTTTCTCGCCTGTGCACTTCTGCATTCTCTCTCCTTCAAGGATTGATCGAGGCTGTGTTTGCGGATTTCTTTGCTCAATCCTTCTTACACTTCATCTCGTACTTGATCAGGTATTACTTATTACCTTTCCTTTGCCATTTTTCAGCCTTGTATTTCCATTTCTTGCATTTTTCGGTGATAGCTTGAGTTTTCCGGTGGTTCTTTGAGTTTTTCGGTGGTTCTTATTCTCGACTATTTTTGGTTTGAACTCATTCAAAAACTAAGATTGAATCTTAGTTTAAGTTATGCCCAGTTGTTTATTTAGAGTCCCAAACCTTTCAAATTCATTTCATCATGGACCTCCCACCATTCTTTCTCAGATTTTGTCAAAAATAATGGTTGCTACTTCCATTTCTGGTTGTACCATATATATTTTGGCCCTAAAACTTAAATCCCTGAGGATATCTCTTAGGATTTGGAACATCAATGTCTTTGGCAAAATTAAATAAACGCTGAAGCAAGCTGCCTCAAACCTTAATGATATTTAAATAGAGATAGATGCCACTGATCACTCTCTTGCTAAAATTTTAAAAGTAACTCGTGCCTATAAAGAATTTCTTATAACTTTACACATGGAAGAAAAATTATGGAAAGAGAAATCTAGAATCAAATGGTTAGCTGAGGGGGATCGAAATACCCAATTTTTTCATAAAATGGTAAAAAGCAAAACTTCAAGAAGCCATTTTACTTCTCTTCAAATTTTCTCTTCTCTCAACACTAACCTGATTAGTTGATATCTCATGTTGCGGATTACTTCCAATCTCTTTATTCTGATTCATCTAGCTTTAGAGATAATGTTCTTATTGATTCAGTGATTCCCTCTTTGATAAATATGGAGGAAAATGTCAGTTTAACTAAAATTCCATCATTAGAAGAAACTAAATTTATAGTTTTCTCATTGGACAACTCTTTTGCCCTTGGTCCAGATGGTTTCAGTGGACTTTCCTTCCAACACTACTGGGATATAGTGCATGAAGACCTACCAAAAGTTGTGCTGAGTTTTTTTAAGAAAAGTTGGATTCTTCCTAGATTTAATGCTAACCATATAGTACTAAAAAGTGGTGATCGCTTAAATAAGCTCTGATACCAATTTGTAAAATAATGTGTTGCATCGTGTGCGATATTGATTAGAACTAAATTTACAAATTTCCAATTTAGACTTATTTAATTAGAGCCAATTTTTTAAACAAATTAAATCAGACCCTAAACATGCAACTACATGGGTGCGAGTGTCAAACCATCATAAACACAAATATACTAACTCACAGATTTCAGGAAAAAAAATCTTTCGGGTAAAACCTTTTATTTCACTATGAACTAATAAATCGCAATTTAAAATTACACAATAAAATCTGTAATGATCACTCATCGGAACAATCACATAGACACACAGCCTAGAGACAGCGAGAATAGACAGTGAGAATCGTAGTCCCAATTAGCAAGTCACACCCTCGAGTGGTCCCAATGACGCGCAATCATAGTCAGCACAGTAACTCCCTCAAGTGCCAACTAGATCAGCAGTAGGTTGATCTCCCTACAAGAGAAATTTGACATAAGATGTGTTCTTGGGTTCCAAAAAAATTCATACAAAGATTCAGATTGTTGTGAATTGAAAACAAGGATTAAAACCTTAAAAGATAAGACCAAAATGTTTCTACGGAATGCAGTTTTTCGTAGTGTGTAAAACTCAGGTCTCCTCAAGAAAAATAACTCATTTAATGAGTTATTTATAAAAACATTTAGGCGGCATGTCTCTCCATATTTCGACAGTAAATGATCCACCTCAAAACTTCAAAAATAGTTTTTGATGAGAAACTTTAAAAGTCATCTCCAACATTGAGAAATTTTTTGATAAAAAATATCCCAACACTCTAAGTGAAATGCTAAGGAATTAAAACACAAGTTTTACTAAATCTATCTTGCGGAGGCTTGATTGTTCAAGAACTTTGATAATCAGACCCGTCTTGTTGCATAAAAGATCTAAAACATTCTTCGACGGTTGTAGCGGTATACTACATACTCAATTGATAACGAACATTTGTAAAATCATGTTCTTACAAATCTCCCTCTATGTCTATGTCGGTACAAAATAAAAACATTCGAATTATCAAAACACAAAATGCCTATATAAATCTAATAACCTCCCATGAAGACAAAAATGAAAAGGTACTAAACATGTATTTCTCAAAATTTTTCTTCAAAATATTCAACATCCAATCTTCAAATATTCAAGCTTTTCTCATCACATGGTCTACAATTGTTGTACCTACACACATGACACAAAGCAAATACCTTCGTGACGTAGCGAGTTTGAAATGAGATAAATATAAAATCAAACGTATATAAAATCTCAAGTCTCCCCCATAATTCGTTCTTCTCCTTTTTATTTGACTGAAATAGACATGGAAATGGATAAACAAATCAAGCACGGAGTTGTCATGATAATTAAGGCAAATAAACTACAATCACAAAGAGATACTCAAAAGTATTCCAACAACCTTTTTTTATTTTTCAATTTTTCAAACAAAAATGCAAAAATAATTTTACAAAAATCACACACCATGAATTTACACTAAAATAACCAAATCGTGGAAATGGAAAGAATGGGTGTGAACAAATTCAATAGGAATATCAACGCAATCTCATAACATATGTGCATGATGAATCTAGATACAACTAACGAATAGACTCAAAATGTCCTTTGGTGTCAAAAGGGTTGAATTTTAAATGACATCGACTTAATTTATCAGCACATCAAAGTCAAAAGTGATTCCCATACCAATAACATATAAAACTATGTAATGTTTTTTCATGAATATGTCAGGACGTGCAAACCCGTTTACTTATTTCCATCCAAACTCCGTCATAAATAATAATCATTTATTTTTCTTGAGGTGATCTAAACTAAATGGCCTAATTTTGACATATTTATCTTTTTATTGCCTTTCATTTTTCTTCAGGCTCTTTTCAAATGGTGGCTTTCACGCAAAGTCAATTTTACACTCTCGTAGCCCTTCCCCGTGAACCCTCATCATATTTCGTTGCAATTAAATCCTCATGGTAAACAGTTCTTACATGCACTACTTCCATTGTCAAGTTGAATCGCATTTGTTTCGTTTTAAAGACAAAAGTGAGATGACAACACTCCGCCCAACATGTGGTAAAAAGTACGATAATCAAGCTAATTCTTGCAAGTGTGCATTAAAGACAAATATGAGTCAAAGATGTAAGTAGTAATCACAAATTACATCTTAATGTCTCCACACATTATAAAGTACAAAAATGAAATGATGATGCATATCAAAACACTATCAAACAGTCACATGCATATAGAATGAAGTTTTAACTTGGTCATCCTAAATGTCCATTCATATATGGTGTAAAACAAAATACGAAAATCTTTTTGTCTTTCTCCAAAAAGTTTATCAAAATAAAATATTTTTGTATTTTAAAAAAAAAAATTATTACAATAAGTACACACGTCATAACACTAGCAAACATATAACATGAAGCACAACTAGCATATGATAAACAAACAGACACAATCATCTATATGATATGGCTAGAGAAATCATGTGCTAGCAACCGAGATCAACTAGTCTAACATCTAGTGCCTCTAAAAGAAATTTCCTCACCCAAATAGATCTGCAACGATGCATAGGGGTTTTGGGAACCACGGGAACAGTAGACTTAAACTTCCTAGGACCTTTTTGAAGATGGAAACAAAAATTCCTAAGGTGACCTTTCCTACCACAATGTGAACATGTGTAAACAGGTGGAATAACACTTATCGGTTGACCTTTTCTAACGTCCTTGGTATTGGTTGGCCCTATAAAATGAATAATGGTCTAGGCTTTGACACTCGAAACTTTAGAACAAGACGAGACACTACCATTGCTACCAACACTACTCGGGTCTGTCAAATCAATTTTTACTCAAGCAAGGAATTAGACTCTTCCAATTTTAGGGACTCCTTATCTAAATTTTCAATTATTCCTAGAAGCTTATCGTGTTCTCCCTTAAAATACGCACACGTATCCCTAAGAGTATCCTCACATGCCAAAAACTCATCAATTAAAATATGTTTATCCTCTTTGGCACAAACACAAATCCTAGAATTTTTAAAGTCCTCCAATTCTTTTTCTAAAACTAGAACTCTATCATCATTCTCCTTTTTGGACAATTTTAACGCATTAAAATCAGGGTAAAAAAAACAAATTCCTCACGATAAAAATCTCTTTGATTTTGAACCGTTTACAAAAGATCCATTGCGGATTTAAAACGAGAATTTTCTTTTGTAAAAAAATCAATTCTTTTTACAAATGTCAAATCCAAACTATTTAAATCGTTAAAACTCTGACTCGTTCCGATAGGGAGGGGCATCCAATTACATAAGTGCTCCAATGGAAAAATTGCGATTTTTTATAAAACAGATTTAAAAAAAATCAATATCACACAATTTTTTTGGAAAACAATATCAAAAGCTATAAATTAACGTAAGCTGCTCTGATACCAATTTGAAAAGTGATGATCGCTTAAATAAGCTCTGATACCAATTTGTAAAATCTCGTGTTGTGCCGTGTGCGATATTGATTTGAAGAAAATTCGCAAATTCCCAATTTAAACTTATTTAATTTGAGTCAATTTTTGAAAATAATTAAACCAGACCCTAACCATGCAACTACGTGGGTGCGAGTGTCAAACAATCATAAACACAAATATGCTAACTCACAGATTTCAGGAAAAAAATCCCTATCGGATAAAGCCTTTTATTTCACTATGAATTATTAAGTCACAACTTACAATTACATAATGAAATTTGCGATGATCACTCCTCAGATCAATCACATAGGCACGCAACCTAGAGTCAGCGAGAACCGCAGTCCCGATCAGCAAGTCACACCCTCGAGTGCTCCCAATGACGCGCAATCGTAGTTAGACCAGTACCTCCCTCGAGTGGCACCTAGATCAGTAGTAGGTTGATCTCCCTACAAGATAAACTTGACACAAGATGTGTTCTTAGGTTTCAAAACAATTCACATAAAGTTTGGGATTGTTATGACTTGAAAACAAGGATTAAAAAGACAAAAACGTTTGTACAGAATGCAGTTTTTTGTATTGTGTAAAACTCAGGTCTCCTAAAGAAAACATATTTGTTTAATTAGCTATTTATAAAAACGTTAAGGCGGCACGTCACTCAAACAAGATCCCTATGTCTCTCGAACGATGCCACGTGTCATTCAAACAACACCTTGCGCGAGAAGCCCTATCGTTCGAACGAGAAAGCTGTGTCTTTCGAACGAAAAATTTAAAAAATAATATTTTTTGTATTGACAGTAAATGCTCGGCCTCAAAACTTCAAAAATAGTTTTTGACAAAAAAACTCAAAAAGTCCGCTCCAACGCTTAGAAAATTTTTGATAAGAAATATCCAAACACTCTAAGTGAAATGCTAAGGAATTAAAATACATTTTTTTCCAAATTTATCTCCAGGAGGCTTAATTGTTGAAGAACTTTGATAATTGGACCCATATTGTTGCATATGAGATCTAGAACATTCTTCGACGGTTGTAGCGATATACGACATACTCAATTGATAATGGATATTTATAAAATCATGTCCTTACAAGTGCTAATCCCCAAATCTCCAATGTTGATTGCATTTCCAAATTCAGACCTATTTCTCTAGCCAACTTTAGCTTCAAAGTCATAACAAAAATCCTTTCTAATAGGCTTAGTAAAATCACCTCTAGAATCCTTACCCCTAACCCATATGGCTTCATCAAAGATAGAAATATTTCTCACAGTATTATTCTTTCTTCTAAGTGCTTCAACTTGTCGGACTATAAATGTTTGGGGGGCAATTTAGCAATCAAATTTGATGTTTCAAAATCTTTTGACACAATCAGTTGGGATTTCATCTTCAAAAGCTTATATGCTTTTGGATTCAGCTCCACTTTTGTCAAATGGATTGAAGTTATTCTTCACTTTGCTCAATTATCTATCTTGTTCAATGGCGCTCCACGTGGATACTTCACTTGTTCAAGAGGAGTTAGGCAAGGAGATCCTTTATCTCCCTTGCTATATTGCATAGCTACTAATGTCCTAAGTAGAAATATTCAATCTAAGGTGTCTCAAGGACTCATCAAGTCCATTTCTTCTCCCAGAGGATTCATTTATCCCCCATATCTTATTTATGCTGATGTTATCATGGTTTTCTGTAGAGGTGACTTCTCTTCTCTAACCTTTATTAGTAATTCATTTGTAGAATACTCTTTCTCTTCCTGATAGGTAATAAATAAAGACAAATGTTTAGTCTTCATTGGCAAGGGAGCTTCTTCTAGAAAAAATCTCATCTCTTCTACTCTTGGCATCAAAAAAGAAGGAATTTCTTTTAATTATCTTGGAGTCCCCATATTCATAGGCAATCCTAAATATATCAATCTTCAAGCAATAACTGATAAAATTAGATCTAAATTGGAAGGTTGGTAAGGCAAACTTCTATCCATAGCTATAAGAGCAGACATTATTAGATCAGTCACTACTCCTATGTCGCTTCACTCTTTTCAAATCTATAATTGGCCCTCTTATTTATTGAAAAGAATTAATTAATGGTCTAGTAATTTCTTATGGTCTAGAAACATATCTAATAGCAAGCCTGTTATAATCTTTTGGGGATCAACTTGCTCTAACAAGTTGGATGGAGGCCATGGAATTAAAAAAATTACAGTTCTTAGTAGGGACATCCTTCTGAAACAAGCTTGGAATCTTATATCTAAGCCCTCTTCTTTGCACAAAATTCATCCAAGGTAGATTTCATCCTCTCAAATGGAAGAATTTATACAAAATTAGTTTTGTGTGGCTTGGGTTGAAAGAATCTTTTTCAATTATTGAACTCCATTCTCAATGGATTATGGGAGATGAAAAATCTATTAATTTATGGCAAGATAATTGGCTTGGACAACCTATCCTTGAGATGCTGAATTTTAATAACATTGACCCTCTTAATCTGAACACTCTAGTTAGCTCTTTCATTCATGAAGGCAAATGGGTTATCCCAACATAATTTTCAAATTTATTTCCATCTTTATCAAATCGAATTTCTTCTATTCATTTACCAAATCATACTACTCAAGACACTCTTAAATGGACTCTTTCTAGTAATGGAATTTTGACTTTAAAAAAAGCTTATGATGTTTGTAAAACCAATACTCGAACTTTTCCCATATTAAAGAATTGGGGAACTCATTCATTCCCCTATAATTTTCATTATTTATTAGAGACTTTTACATAACAGGCTGCCAACACATGACCAACTTCAAAGAAAAGGAATGATATTTCCTTCAAGATGTTCTCTGTGTAAAAATGACTTAGAAGATGCAAATCATATATTTATTCTCTATCCATTTGCTAAAAAAATATGGAATTGGTTCTTCAATGCATTTAATTCCTCTTCCTATCTTAAAGACTCGCCCCTGTAGACTTGGAAGGCAATTATCAAAGTTCATTTCAGTTCTCCGCTTAAAAAATTGGGATTGCTGGATTCCCTAGATGTCCGGACTCCATCTGGAAAAGTAAAAATCAAGTTATATTTTGGTCAAATCTCCTTCTTCTCACCATTGCATTTCTTTCATTAAAGGTTGGACTCAATCCATTCATTTTCTTATTCCTGGTGCAATAAACAACTCAACTTCTGACCTCTCTATTCTGCACAACCTAAGAACTCCTGGGAAGCTTAAGAAAGCTCCATTTATAGTGATTGTGCATTGGGGGAAACCTCTTCAAGGATGTCTCAAACTCAACACTGATGGGCTCTCTCTTGGGAATCTAAGAATTACAGCCATAGGAGGAGTATTCAGTACATTTAGAGGATTTGTTAGAGGTGCTCTTTGCTCTAATATTGGCATTCAATCAGCAGGTTATGAAGAACTTATGGCTCTTATTACAGGGATAGAATTGGGCATGAAATTCAATTGGAACAACATTTGGATAGAGTGTGATTCCACTCTTGTGGTTGATGCTCTGAGTTCATCTTCTTTTATGCCTCTTTGGAATCTATGGACTAGATGGAACAATTGTCTATTTTGGTTATCCAATAGAACTTATAGAGTTTCTCTCATTTTCAGAGAAGGAAACATGGTTGCTGACAAACTATCTAAGATGGGCATTTAAAATCATAGCCTTAAATTTCTCACATTTTTAGAAATTTCTGGCTTTGTTCAAAGAGATGCCTTGCATTCTCCTAAGAGGCATAGCCTTAAATTAGCCTTATACTTCTTTGGAGTAATCTCCTCATGTTGGGATTTGTAGAGGGCTTGCCTCCTCATCTAAACTTTTTTTATTTTATATAAAATTCTCTGCTTAGGCCCTTCCTAGGCATGAGTTCCATTAAAAAAGCACCCAAATAATAAAATGATGTGATCCAAACATCCAAAATGACGTTATATATAATAATGGTATATATATATATATATATATATATATATATATATATATATATATATAGAGAGAGAGAGAGAGAGAGCTCATGTGCACACTAAGTTTGCACACGTGCTAGCGCGCACCAATTTTTTTAAAATATTAAAAAAAATTGAGTTGATTTTTTTATGTGATATTTAAACATTTCAACGGACCCATGAAAAAAACTTTAGTTCAAAAAAACTTATTTTGCTATTTTTAAAAAATCGGTCATACTTTCGGAGTTTTTAAAGTGCTTAAAAGGCGCAAAAGTTTGACCGATTTTTTAAAAATATCAAAAAAAGTTGTTTAAGGTGAATTTTTTATATGGTTTTTTTAAAATGTTTAAATATCTCACAACAAAATCAGCTCAAAAATATTTTTTTTACTCTTTTAGCTCATGTACACACTAAGTTTGCACATCATTTTTTAAAAATAATGTTAAAAATATTTTTGAGCTATTTTTGTGTGATATTTAAACGTATCAAAGAACCCATATAAAAAATTCAGCCCAACAAAACTTTTTTTCTATTTTTAAAAAATCGATCAAACTTTTACTTCTTTTAAGCAATTTAAAAGCTGTGAAAGTTTGATCGATTATTTAAAAATAGCAAAATAAGTTTATTTGAGTTGAACTGTTTTACATGGAACTGTTGAAATGTGTGACACCCCCCCTAATTAAATATCCGGTAATCAGTCCTTTATTAAATTAAAAATCAAGGTGAATGGTTGGTTCATTCTTAGCATCACTATCGTAAAATAAATTTTCCAATTTAAACACCCTAAATAATTAAGCTAAGTGCCAAAACAATTTAAAAACCTTATTCCAATTTTATTAAATTCGAATATGAAAACCTTTTCAAATAACCAACAATTTAAGAACTCTGACATATTAAAGATGGATAATAACACACAAGAATTAGATTCATCCATCTAAACCAAACCAGTTTAAACTATAAATAAAACCATCTTGACAGTAATTAAATCCCAAGGAGTACCAACTAATGGAAATATAAAGGAACATAAATCTCTGACAACCATCCAAACTGAATAGAGAAACGGGTGACACATGCCCAAACTAATAAGAACTAAAAATAGTAGAATCAATAATGAGGTCGTCTAAGCAATAGTCTGCAACTCCCACATCAGCTGCAGCGCGTCCGATCCAAAGAATCTAAGCATGACGCCCCTGTGGCTCGGCACCTATAATATATATATATATATATATATATATATATATATATATATATATATATATATATATATATATATATATATATATATATATATACACACATGAGAGAAGAAATAACAGGAAATGGGTCAGAGCCCGAGTGTAAATCAGTTTAAAATTAGTTTAGCAAGTATTTAAAATGCTTACCGGCTAATGTAACAACTATGTTAGTATGCGTTACACTCTTGAGAAATTCTTACCTCTCGTCTAGAGTGCACGCCTACCGCACTATTTAAACCCATAAGCTTATTTTAACTTAATTTCCCCCATAAGGTTTCATTCCGTCATATACTATAGATAATATAAAAAAATTCTGAAAATTTAGCTTCTCATATATCTTACTTATTTGAAATAACTCAGTGAGGTCACAAAATTTCCAAATACTTCTAATAAAGTTGGAGTAACTATTCTTAACTACTTTTATGCACAGTAGGAAGCTCTCATACATAAGAATATATATATATATATATATATATATATATATATATATATATATATATATATATATATATATATATATATATATATATATATATACATTCGGCACCCCACAAAAAATCTATGGTGCTGGCATACTCTGCTATCAAGTCCCTGTATTTCACATATTAAGGGAAATACTAGTTCGGAATCACTCTCGAACTGTATTAACATAAAACACATACAAATGGAGGCGAAGCATAGTTCCAAGTCACTAAGAGGTCAGCACATACCCTTGCGTCCCTTAGGACCGTCTGACTATCAATCAGATAGCCTGTACCAAAGAATCCTATGTTCTAGGGTACGAGTCAATATCCCCCATAAAGGCCCAATCAAGATAAGATCATCCCGGAGCAAAAAACCCCGTGATAGCAAGTAGCGTGAGTATGATTTTTACAGATATATAATATATGCACAATCACACAGTCATATATATATATATATATATATATATATATATATATATATATATATATATATATATATATATATATATATGTATGTATGTATGTATGTATGTATATCCACATTTCTAAACTAGGTGCGTTCACGACCCATAATTATATTTATCCTCTCGTAGAGCATTTACTTGATTATCTCGCATAACAGATTTGCCACTTTTGTTTTCATATATATATAAGTTACTCCACACCTACTGAAACCCTTATACTTTTGACTCACTTGAGTCTATATTGTATAAGTGCTCATCTAGTTTGGAAATTGTGACAAAATTATGTCCATCCTAGAAACCAAAGAACCTCAGAAATTGGTTTGCTTATTCATCTCTCTATCTTGTAGTGATCAAGAATCTATTGCCAACACTCACACACAGTAGAATTAATTTAATGCATGTCATACTGCATAATAGTGTGTGTACATATGTTGAGTGTGTTTAAATCCCTAAGTTTGATTTTTAATAATTTTTTGGGATTTTTTAAACATTTTTTAAACAAGGTTTTTTTAATTAAAACTTGTTTTATAAGTTTTAGGGGTCATTCTCTAAATATACTTTGTTGCTTATATTGGCCTAAAGTTACCTTGGGTAAAATCCGAAAGCGGAGTAAACATGAGGGTGTGGTTTTAATTAACTTTAGACACGCGTTTCATATCCTGTATTTGCCCTACACTTGTCTGCATCTGATTGGTTGGAATTGTGTTTCTTCGCTTAGTTAAAAACGTGTGTGTTTTCAACCTTTGGATCATCTCTTATCAACGATCTGCATGTTGTCTTGATGAATCCCAGTGCAACTCTTTAAACCAATCAGGTTTCGTTTAACCACCGCCTTATGTGAGCCCTTAGATTTAAGTCAATTTAAATTGACTCGATCCTAGCCCTTGGTTTTGATCCAGCCTCTCGAACCTTCTCCTCACACTATAAAAAGGGCCCTTCTCTCAGACTTCGAAGACTTTTGCCATTTCCATTTTTCTGAGAGAAGAGAGAAGAGAGAGTAGAAAGAGAAGAGAGAAGAGAGAAACTAGAGAGAGAAAGAAAGTTAGAAACCCTAACTCTGTTCGTCCAAAACCTCTTCAACCAAAGCCAAACACTTCTTCAAAAATCCATATCCAAAAACACTATACTGAGTGTTCTTGAGTGTTTGAGAGTTTGAGTTGAGTTTATTATTGTTGCTGTAACCTTTTGTTCGTTAGATCTTGTTTCCAACTTAAACTTTTACTTAGATCTAGTTTCTGATTCTATAGAAATTTCAGATCTGAGTTATTCATGTTACATTACACTTAGTTTCATTTTTTATTTCTCATCTTGAGAAATATATTGTTGATCATTTTCTATAAAACGTTTGCTTACTTTGAAATCAACAATAAATGCTTTCTGTTTCTAGTTCTTGTAAAACTAAACCTTTGACCTAGTTTGGAATCACACTTAGAGGTTTTCAATCTCGAAAATCTTTTCAAAACTGAGATTGATTAAGATCTTATCTGATTTTTAAGAAAGATATCCGTGGATTCTGGGATTGATTGAAAGGTCAAATAAGGTTCAAAGTTTTGTAAGAAGAAAGAAAAGAAAAGATCACAGCATATAGTGTTACTGTAATTTGTTAGGACTGTTTGCACTTAATTAGTGTGTGTGTGTGTGTGTGTGTGCATGCATGTGTTAGAGAGCACCTCCACAAACACTTTCACCCTACAACACGAAAAGTGTTGGTAATAAGATCTTGTGAACAAAAGTCAACGTAAAGTGCTGGAACAAATCAGAAGTTGACAAACTGAGAGAACTACATCTATAATCAGAACTGCGAAGATATTATAAGGACACCAGAGGGTACATTCCTAAACTTATATAGGTCTGAGTTGTATGCATGTTAGTTATATAGTTTGTAACTCATAAATTTGTTTTAGTCGATTTTTCATTTTACTCCGTAGAGGGAGTCGTGGATGTTTCCTCAATTGGTGAGGTTTTACCACGTAAAAAATCGTGAACATAATCTGTCTACATCTCCTCATCTTATTCTTGGTTGTGTTGTGTTTAAAACTAGTTTAAACTATCTTTTAAACTTGTTATTCAAATCTTGAATAGATCTCGTACATACTTTTATTAAACACTTCTTGTGATTAATTCTTTTTGATTTAAGAAAAGAGTTTCTTCAAAAAACAACTCGGAGTTACTTAAATAGTTTATTTTCAATAAACGGCTTTAGTAATGTATTTTTCACCTACTTCTCGTCTCTCGAAGTATTCTAACTCCCTAAGTATAATTTCAGTAGGCACTCTCACTTACCTTCTAGTCTCACTTCCTTACAAGTCTCGACCTTTTATTAAACGTACGAATGATTTCATATGTGTGAATAACTCCCCGTTAACCCTTAATTTCATCTTACATTAAATTCTCACTCAACGGAGATTACCTAGACCCAACTGGTCCTATTTATATCCCATTAGGCTCCCACAATAATAATCAAGGGTTACTACGCATTTTAATCGGCTTAAACCAATAGAAGAAAAATATGCAGTTTTCCAGGAGGGGTCGATCGGTCGATGTAAAGGGGTCGATCGATCGATCAATGTTCTTGGGTCGATCGATCGATCAAGTAGTTATGATGAAAACTGCATTAACCCAGTTACGAGTTTGCCTCTCCAACCTCCACCAAATCTCCATATATTATTCCTAAACTCTCAACAAACGTCACTACAAGTACTATATACCAGAACACATAATTTTCAACGTAAAATATGTCCCAATTCATCAATTACAATAATTTAATGGGTAAAATTCTCCTAAACATCAAGAACCCTAATTTTTTATTTTTATTTCAATTCTTCTCCAGACTTCCTACTTCTAAATCCATACAAATTCGTGGTTTATCCTCTACATGCGATTTAGATATCCAGAATATGATTATTACTTCTATAACATGTGATTTTAAGTCTCAAAACTATACTTTCTTTCATGAAACAAGTTCTAAACAACCCTAAACTAACATGATTGAGACATTAACAAAAAAAAAAGCAAGATAGATACTTGCCTAGAAATTGAGCTTCTGATTTGTGGAAGAAAGTGGTAGGGTTGCGTTCCCCGTCGCGCGATCTACGACTCGGTGGTGGTGGCGGTGCAAACGGTTGAGTTTTCGGCCTTGAATTGCTTGGGAAGCTTTCCCACTTCTTCTCTAATGGACGTTCTTTGGTTTTTCTCTTGTTAACCCTAGAGGAAAACTCCTAAAGGCTGATATAACCTTAGGAAATTCGTGGGTTTAATTTCCCAAAAATACGAAATGTCCATAATACCCTCCTAGGATGCCAATTAGGCTTAAAAACACCCCGAGACCCAAACTAAACCCCCGGGTACATTATTTTGACTATCTCGACCCTTACGGATACATTGGCGCACTCGAAATGACCATATAGGTGACTTATAATTCATTCACTTTTAATACTAATAATTTAATCCCGACACGACACAGGCGCGTTCCGATTTAACTTCCATAATTATCAAATTATACACTCATGATAATTTAGTAAATTCGATTTTACATATTACTTTATCCACTAAGTAATGTTCAACAAATTCCCACTAATTACTAACTCTCATCACGCTAGTAAATATATAAAATAATTTTCGAATTAATATTAAATTAATATCTCAATTTAAATTTAATAAATCCCCAAATTTAAAAGTCATAAAAATACGGGGTATTACATACTTCCCCCTAATAACGTAATTTCATCCCGAAATTCGAAAAATAGGGCATACCTGGTAAGAATAAGTCTGGGTATTTCTCGCACATATCTGCCTCACGCTCCCAAGTGGATTCCTCCACATTATGAAGCTCCCACTGGACCCGTACAAGTGGAACTACCTTCAACCTCAATTTCCTCTCGCTATGGTCTAGGATAGCCACTGGTCTCTCCTTGTAAGAGCTGTCGGGCTATAAATCAATCTCCTCTATCGCGATGTGAGTATGGGCCATGTCATCCCGAAGGTATTGTCTCAGCGACGAGATGTGGAACACATCGTGAATGCGGTGCAAATGCTCTGGCAACCCCAACCTGTATGTCACCGGCCTAATTCTCTCGATGATGGGAAATGGTCCCACGTACCTCGGATCCAACTTCCCTTTCTTTCGAAACCTCATTACTCCTCTCATAGGACAGACCCGCAGTAATACTTGGTCCCCGACGCTAAACTCTCGGAAGAACCGCTTCGCATCAGTATAACTCTTCTGTCTTTCCTGTGCCACCCAAATGTAACTCCTGATGAGCTCAATCCTAGATGAAGTTTCCTGAACCACCTCAGGTCCGAGAAATTTGTTGTCCCCCACCTCTATCCAACAAGCGGGGATAACGACAAGGCCTATCATACAATGCCTCAAATGGAGTCATGCCGATCCTGAACTGATAGAAATTATTATAAGCATACTCCACCAGTGGAAGATACGGCTCCCATCCTCCTCCAAAATCAAGGACACACATGCGTAGCATATCCTCCAACATCTGATTGGTACGCTCTATTTTTCCATCTGTTTGTGGGTGATAAGCAGAACTCAATCTCAGCTCTATACCCATGGCCTCCTGAAAGCTCTCCCAGAAGTGCGACACAAAAATCTTGTCTCTATCAGACACGATATCCAGGGGCACCCCATGTAGCCTAACAACCTCGACAATGAACAACTTTTCATACTGGCCCGTGGTATAGTCTGTCCGTACTGGCAGAAAATGAGTCACCTTGGTCAACCGATCCACTATAACCCATATGGATTCGTGACCCCGCTGGGATATAGGCAGTCCGGTAATGAAATCCATGGAAATACTCTCCCACTTCCACGTAGGTATCTCCAATGGTTGAAGTAACACCGATGGTATCTGGTGGTCTACCTTTACCATCTGGCAAGTAGAACACTTGGACACGAACTCAGCAATGTCCTTCTTCATCCCGATCCACCAGTACTGCCTTCTCATATCCTGGTACATGTTATCTCCTCTAAGATGTACCATAAATTTGGACCCGTGAGACTGTGTCCTCACTGCGTAATGTAAGTATTCTCCCTTTGGGACCACCAATCTCCCATTAAACCTCAAACCTCCATCAAAACTTACTGAGTAGGACTCAGCTAAGAGCCGTATAATCTGCTCTTGACAAAACGTATCCACTGACTGTGCCTGTATCACCCTCATAATAATCTCTAGTGTGATTGTCATGACAGATATAAAGGAACATGTTATCACATCTTGGTGACCCAAATCTTTCCACTTAGATTTCCAGATGTCCGCTACATTGCCCTCCGATAAACGTCTTAACATATCAGCAACCACATTAGCCTTTCCCGGATGATACTGTATCTCGAATTGGTAGTCTTTCACAAACTCCAACCACCTGCGCTGAAGCATATTCAGTTCTCACTGAGTGAATAGGTACTGCAGTGACTTGTGGTCTGTGAACAAGTGAAACTTATCCCCCAACAAGTAATGCCTCCAAATCCTCAATGCAAAGACAACCGTTGCTAGTTCTAGGTCATGGGTGGGGTAATTCCTTTCGTGCGGCTTAAGCTTGCGGGAAGCAAAAGATATGGCCTTCTCTTTCTGCTGAAGTACTCCCCCGAGTCCTCGTGAAGAGGCATTAGTGTAAACCAGATACTCCACTACCGGCTTGGGCAATGCAAGAACTGGCGCCGAAGTCAACTTATCTTTCAGCTCATCGAAGGCCAATTGACAAGCATTGTCCCAAACATACGGTACCCCCTTGCGAGTCAGATTCATTAAGGAACCCTCTATCTTCGAGAAACCTCAAATGAATATCATGTAATACCCGTCTAACCTTAAGAAACTACGCACTTCCATCGGTGTCGTGGGATGTCCCCACTCCCTTGTTGCCGACATTTTGCTCGGGTCAACAGATATTCCCAATTCTGACAAAACATGCCCTAAAAACTGTAACTTCTGTAACCAGAATCCGCACTTCTCATACTTAGCATACAGTTGATGCTCTCGTAGAGTCTGAATAACCTGTCTCAAGTTCTCGACATGCTCCTCCTCAGTGTGGGAGTATATCAGGATGTCATCTATGAAGACGATGACAAACTAATCCAAGAACTCTCTGAACACTTGGTTCATCAAGTCCATGAATACGACTGGTGAATTTGTCATCCCAAACGGCATGACCCTGAACTCATAGGACCCATATCTCGTCAAGAAAGTAGTCTTCGACACATCCTGCTCCCTAATCCATAGCTGATGGTATCCCGATCTCAAATCTATCTTCGAAAAGAAGGTTGATCCTCTCAGCTGGTCGAACAGGTCATCGATTCAAGGCAACGAATATTTTCTCCATATCATGATCTTGTTCAACTCTCGGTAGTCCACGCATAACCTTAGTGAACCATCTCTCTTCTTCACAAACAATACTGGAGCGCCCCAAAGTGAGGTGCTCCTACAGATAAAGCCCAGACCTAACAGTTTCTCTATCTGATCTCGTAACTCCCTCATTTCTGCTGGAGCCATACGGTACGGTGCACGTTCTATCGGTTGAGTATCTAGCATCAAGTCTATGACAAAATCTATCTCTCGACTAGGGGGTAGGCCCGGTATCTCCTGAATTACATCGGAATACTCACGAACAACTGGGTTCAAATCTAAGGGAATCACGACCTCCTTAGAGGTATCCTCCTCTATGTAGTACAAATGGGTGGAAGTGCCTCCCTCTGGGCGAGGCATCGCCACCAAAAACATCTCCTACCCCGAAATAGCAAAAATAATACTCCCACCGAAACAATCTATCATGTCTCTATACACAGCGAACCAATCCATGCCAATAATAACATCGTGCTCATGCATCTCTAAAACTAGCATGTCTGCTGGTAAAATCAAGCTACCAATCTCTACTCCCACACCCCGACATATAAAGAAAATCAGAGACCCATTCCCCAATGGTGAGTCTACGCATGTCACAGTGCTCTCTGCTGTGTCTAATAACCCCAAGGCCTTTGCAAAATGAGTAGTTATATAACAATGCGATGCCCTAGTATCAAATAAAACCTGACCCATAGTGCCATGGATAGGAAACATACCCCTAATCGCGGGTGGTTCTTGAGGTGCTGCTGCCTGGTGGACGTTATAGACACGTTCGTACTGCAAATTCCCCTACTGAACTGGAGCTGCTGGGATGGATGGTAGGGCTGGCATCTGAGTTAGAGCTAGGAGGGCGACTAGAAAGAGTGGCTTCTACGATTCATTACGGGCACCCTGCTGCAGTGGGGCCCTACCTCCCTCTAGGCAATCCTGGCACCTATGGTCGTTCTTGCCACATCCAAAGCATCGACCCCTGAAGTTACCTCCTCTCTGTCCCTGCTGACCACGGCCTTGTTGGCTATTACCACCCCGCCACTGGCCCTGCTGGAAACGTTGTTGTCCCTGCTTTTGGCCTTGTTAGCCATGCTGATTAGACTAGCCCTGCCTAAATCCCCCAAATCCCTATCTGGAGTCACCTGATCGGAACCGCTGGGCATGTTCCCCCTGATGGGAACTTAGCTCACTGTGACGAGTCTGTCCGTGAGCAGCTGGTGCTCCACCAGTACTACTGCCCCTTGTCCTTCCCTGTTGGCTGGATTCTCCTGGTCATTTTCTCCCCTGCAGATGGAAGCGGTGATCCTGACAGTCTAATAAAGCAGCGTTGAGTACATCAGTGTAGGTACTCAATGATAGATTGCCTATGAGGTGCTGACGGATCCTCCAGGCCAATCCATTTATGAACAGTAGTATCGTCTTCCCCTATGTGGGTGCCTCATCTGGCATTATAGTTAGAATTCTAGTGAACTCCTCTTCGTACTCAGCAACAATCATATTCTCCTCCTTCAGATTCAGTAACTTTCACCTCATTTAAGCCTACACGGCAGATGAGAAGTACTTGTCATCAAAATGCACCCAGAACGATTGAATCGTGATGCAGTCCCTCTCCTCCAAAGTGGTGGTGGACTCCCACCACTGCAAATCAGCCCCCACTAGCTTAAAGGAAGCCAAAAGTTGTCTCTACATGTCAGTGCACTCATACATGTGCAGATGCCTCTAGATATCTTTCTTCCATTGGCTTGCGACTACAATGTCCGAACTACTCGAGAACTCCCGGGGATGCGCCTTCTGAAAGTCATCCCTAACCCACTCCCATGCAGATGGAAGTTATGCTGGTACTAGCGCCACTGCCTGAATCTGGGGTGGAACCTTCTGCACTACCGCTAATGTGGCATTCACTGCCTGAGCAACAATAGCGGCTACCTCAGTTGCGTTCATCATCCCCTCTGCCGGAGCTGCTGGCTGCTCTGGCTGGGCATTCCTGTCTCGGGGTGCGCATCTCGGAGGCATCTAAAATGAGAATGAAGTTTATTAGTCTATAGTTATTAACAAATCTCGAATAGCTGAAGACATAAGCGTAAACACTAGATTACAGTAGTCCTAAAATAGGGCTCTATATCAAAGACGCTAAGCTGGAAGCGAAATAAGTCGTACAGATCCTAAAATAAACTAGAACCTGATGCTATGATACCACTTATGACACCCTTCCTAATTAAATACCGGGTGATCAGTCCTTTATTAAATTAAAAATCAAGGTGAACGGTTGGTTCATTCTTAGCATCACTGTCGCAAAATAAAATTTCCAATTTAAACACCCTAAATAATTAAGCTAAGTGTCAAAATAATTTAAAACCTTATTCCAATTTTATTAAATCCGAATATGAAAACCTTTTCAAATAACCAACAATTTAAGAACTCTGACATATTAAAGATGGATAATAACACACAAGAATTAGATTCATCCATATAAACCAAACCAGTTTAAACTATAAATAAAACCCTCCTGATAGTAATTAAATCCCAAGGAGTACCAACTAATGGAAATATAAAGGAACGTAAATCTCTAACAACAATCCAAACTGAATAGAGAAAGGGGCGACACATGACCTAACTAATAAGAACTAAAAATAGTAGAATCAATAATGAAGTTGTTTAAGCAATAGTCTGCAACTCCCACATCACCTGTAGTGCGTTCGCTCCAAAGAATCTAAGCATGACGCCCCTGTGGCTGGGCACATGTAATATATACATATATATACACAAGAGAGAAGAAATAACAGGAAACGGGTCAGAGCCCGAGTGTAAAATAGTTTAAAATTAGTTTAGCAAGTATTTAAAATGCTTATCGGCTAATGTAACAACCATGTTAGTATGCGATACACTCTTGAGAAATTCTCACCTCTCATCTAGAGTGCACGCCTACCGCACTATTTAATCCCATAAGCTTATTTTAACATAATTTCCACCATAAGGTTTCATTCTGTCATATACAATGGATAATATAAATAAATTTTGAAAATTTAGCTTCTCAAATATCTTACTTATTTGAAATAACTCAGTGAGGTCACTAAATTTCCAAATACTTATAATAAAGTTGGTGTAATTATTCATTACTTAACTACTTTTATGCACAGTAGTAAGCTCTCGTACATAAGTATATATATATATATATATATACATTCAGCACCCCACATAAAATCTATGGTGCTGGTATACTCTGCTATCAAGTCTCCGTATTTCACATATTAAGGGAAATACTAGTTCAGAATTACTCTTGAACTGTATTAACATAAAACACATACAAATGGAGGCGAAGCATAGTTCCAAGTCACTAAGAGGTCAGCACATACCCTCACGTCTCTTAGGACCGTCTGACTATCAATCAGATAGCCTGTACCAAGGAATCCAATGTTCTAGGGTACGAGTCAATATCCCCCATAAAGGCCCAATCGAGATAAGACCGTCCCGGCGTGGAAACCCCCGTGATAACAACTAGCCCGAGTATGATTTTTACAGATATATAATATATGCACAATCACACAGTCATATATATATATATATATATATATATATATATATATATATATATATATATATATATATATATATATATATATATATCAACATTTTTAAATTAGGTGCGTTCACGACCCATAATTATATTTATCCGCTCTTAGTACATTTTTACTTGATTATCTCGCACAATGGATTTGCCACTTTTATTCACATATATATATATAAGTTACTCTACACCTACTTTTCATCTCTCGAAGTATTCTAACTCCCTAAGTATAATTTCATTAGGCACTCTCACTTACCTTCTAGTCTCACTTCCTTACCAGTCTCGACCTTTTATTAAATGTACGCATGATTTCATATGTGTGAATAACTCCCCGTTAACCCTTAATTTCATCTTACATTAAATTCTCACTCAACGGAGTTTACCTAGACCCTACTAGTCCTATTTATATCCCATTAGACTCCAACAATAATAATCAAGGGTTACTACGCATTTTAATCGGCTTAAACCAACAGAAGAAAAATATGCAGTTTCTAGGAGGGGTCGATCGATCGATCATCGATGGATCGATGTTCTTCGGTCGATCGATCGATCAAGCAGTTATGACAAAAACTGCATTAACCCAGTTACGGGTTTGCCTCTCCAACCTCCACCAAATCTCCATATATTATTCCCAAACTCCCAACAAATGTCACTACAAATACTATATACCAGAACACATAATTTTCTACGTAAAATATGTCCCAATTCATCAATTACAACAATTTAATGGGTAAAATTCTCCTAAACATCAAGAACCCTAATTTTTTCTTTTTCTTTCAATTCTTCTCCAGAATTCCTACTTCTGAATCCATACAAATTTATGGTTTATCCTCTACATGCGATTTAGATATCCAGAATATAATTACTTCTTCTATGACATGTGATTTTAAGTCTTAAAACTATACTTTCTTTTATGAAACAAGTTCAAAACAACCCTAGACTAACATGATTGAGACATTAACTAAAAATAAAGCGAGATAGATACTTGCCTGGAAATTGAGTTTCTGATTTGTGGAAGAAAGTGGTACGGTTGCGTTCCCCATCGCGCGATCTACGACTCGGTGGTGGTGGCGGTGCCAACGGTTGAGTTTTCGGCCTTGAATTGCTTGGGAAGCTTTCTCACATCTTTTCTAATGGACGTTCTTTGATTTTTCTCTTGTTAACCCTAGAGGACAACTCCTAAAGGATGATATAACCTTGGGAAATTAGTGGGTTTAATTTTCAAAAAATACGAAATGTCCATTATACCCTCTCGGGATGCCAATTAGGCTTAAAAACGCTCCGAGACCCAACCTATACCACCGGGTACATTATTTTGACTATTTCGACCCTTCCAGACACATTGGCGCACTCGAAATGACCATACGGGCGACTTATAATTCATTCACTTTCAATTCTAATGATTTAATCCTGACACGATACAGGCGTGTCCCGATTTAACTTCCATAATTATCAAATTATACACTCATGATAATTTAGTAAATTCGATTATACATATTACTTTATCCACTAAGTAATGTTCAACAAATTTCCAATAATTACTAACTCTCATCACGCTATTAAATATTTAAAATAATTTCCTGATTAATATTAAATTAATATCTTAATCTAAATTTAATAAATTCCCAAATTTAAATATCATAAAAATACGGAGTATTACAAAATGCTTAAATATCAAATAAAAAAAATGAAGTCAATTTTTTTAATATTTAAAAAAAATTGGTGTGCGCTAGCACGTGTGCAATCTTAGTGTGCACAAGAGCGTGCCTCTCTCTATATATATATTTCTCTGTGTGTATGTTACTCATGAGAAATTCTTCATAAACAGCCTAGAAACCACCTAGAGACCTCATTTTTCATTTTATTTTTTATTTTTTAAAGTTTTTATTCCTTTGTTTTTGACAATTGATATAAAAACAGTTTTTTAGATAAAAAAAACTGTTTTCATATAAATATAAAAAAATAATTTTTTTTTGAAAATAAACATTTTTTTTATTAAAATTAGAAATAAAAAAAAAATCATAAATAATAAAAATTATGTTTGTTGACATGATATCGCGATTGGTTAGTACAGCTGACGCAAACCCACATCATTTATTGAATGTGGATCCGCGCTAGCGGCATATTAGTAAACATAACTTCTTTCTATTTATGAAAAAAATATTCTTTTTAAATTTAATTTTAATAAAAAAATGTTTAATTTGATGTTTTAGATTGACGATTAATTGATGTTGCTGGCGCGGACCCACATTCAACAAATAATGTGGGTTCGAGAAGGTGGGTTCGTGCCAGCGGCACTGTTCAATCGCGATATCATGTCAATAAACATAGTTTTTTCTATTTATGAAAAAAATTAATTTTAATTTTATTAAAAATTTGTTTAATTTTAATAAGACTATTTAATTTGATGTGATAGATTCGCGATTGATTAATGTCGCTGGCGCGGACCCATATTCAACAAATGATGTGGGTCTGGAAATGTGGGTTTGGAAATGTGGGTCCACGCCAGCGGCACTATTCAACCGCGATATCATGTCAATAAATATAGTTTTTTTATTTGTGAAAAAAATATCTTTTAAATTTAATTTTAATTTTAATAAAAATAACTGTTTAATTTTATTAATAAAAAACTGTCTAATTTGATGTGTTAGATTCACGATTGATTAGTGTTATTGACGCGTACCCTCATTCAACAAATGACGTGGGTCTGCGCCAATGACACTATTCAATCGCGATATCATGTCAATAAACATAGTTTTTTTATTTATGAAAAAAATATTTTTTAATTTTAATTTTAATTGTAATAAAAATGATTACTTTTAATAAGAAAAAACTGTTTAATCTGATGTGCCAGATTCGCGATTGATTAGTGTCACTGGCATGAACCCACATTCTACAAATAATGTGGGTCCGGAAATGTGGGTCCGCACTAACGGCACTAATCAACTGCGATATCCTGTCAATAAACATATTTTTTTTTATTTATGAAAATATATTTTTTAATTTTAATTTTAATAAAAAACTGTTTACTTTCAATTAAAAAAACTATTTTTTTTATATTAATAGGAAAATTGTTTTTTTTTATATTAAAAACTGTTTTTATATCAATTGTTAAAAAGAAAAGAATAAAAAAAACTTAAAAAGAAAAAAGAAAGGGATATGCGATTTAATTGCGGTTTGATGTAGCGTTCATGTAAAGTTTCTCGTTATTATTTATAGGAGTGTGGGTATTTAGTTTTCTAATCATAACAATGACTTTCTTTGATTTTTTTTTTCTTTGAGGGAAAGTTTGACTTGAACGTTTCTTTACCTATAAACTATTCATATCTTCCATTTTAGTTTTTTTTTCAAAACAAAAGTTTATAAAATCTTCCATTTAATAGTTTTAATAGTGTGCTACTACTACCTATAAACCATTCATATTGCAATGGTCCATTTCATTAGACAATATGATCCTTGAGCTGCATTTCATATTTTTGCTACTACTCTTTTAAGAATCCATAACGTCCTATTATTTATTTACTGAGTATTGCCTATTCAACAAGTAAAAGTAAAAACAACTACACGAACAAGGACGTGGACAGGGACATGTAACATGCCTTCTTAACAAACTGGTAGAGTATAAGGTCATTCACAATGCTCTTGTAAATATATACATTTAAAGTGTGTATGATAAACAAGATAGAAAATAAAAGTTTAAGAGTCAATTTTCATGAAATTAAAAATTTAGAAATATTTTTCGTGGAAAATTATTCTTGGTGTTGTTTGATTGCAATTATTTTTCAGGTGGAAAATATTCTATTTTTCATCTTTTATTTGTTTGATTCCTAGTATTTTTTATGGAAAAAAACTAATTTTTTATTGCCATTAGTTTCAATCTAGAAAATATTACATGAGATATACATATCTTATGAGGATGAATTTTGTTTCTTGTACCTTGAAATAAGGAACTTGTATCGCCGTTATGCTGAGGCTATTCTAATCTTTGAAAGGCTGCATCTTTGAAACCTATGTTTCCCAAATAAAATGAAAATTAGTAATTTTAGCTAAGTATGCCATAATGATCTAACTATAAACGTGTCTATGTGAATAGATGGTAATTACTTTGAATGAGTAAATTACTCAATATTCTGGTTATAAAGATAAACTTTTATTCTTCTACGCTTCTTATATTGAATGATTACATTCAATTAGAGTTTATATGACTTGCAAACAACCTCTTATGTTCCTCCTTTACCCGGTCTTGGGACCGGCAATACAAAAATAACTTTTGCAGTAGTGAAGATAAAAAGGTTCTCCATCCGAAATTAAGAGCCGTTATCTTTTTATTTGTTCGGTGAAGGATACTTTTAATCAATGCTGAAGATCAAAACTTTTTAATCAATATAAGATTTTTCTCTTCTATAAAAACGTAAAGTTGATTATCAATTTTAGATTTCTGAAAAAGGAAAGTATGACTCTTGATTTGGGAAGGAGTGGGTAAGTTATAAGTGAACACAAAAACCTGGTCTTCAATCTTCAATTTATCTTCTTCCTGTAAAGAATAACATATATTTCCTTTTGTCGTCGTACATCTAAAAAAGAAAGTTAAAAGGGTGTAAGTTAGAATAAAACATCAATTCATTTTATGTCATACCTAGTTTTGAATCTTCAATCTATGACCTTCCTGTAAAGATAGATGCATGTATTCTTTGTTATTTTCTTTTTCGATTAATGCTTCCCTTTGAAAATTAAAAATGTCGCACGTTTTGTGTTCGATTCCTTGATTTATGACATTCTCGGCATAAAAAATCTATTCTGGGACTGTAAAGAATAACTACTTTTGATTTCATGTGTATATCTTACTGTCCACTCTCCATGAGTGTAAAGCATAGGACGTTTGTAAAAGATCGAATATTCCATCTATTCTAAGTCAGATTATGATAGATAATAGCATCAACTAGATGAATTGATCTGATCCCAAGGAGTTAAATAAAACGAATCAATATGTTCTGCAATATAGTCTTAAATTATTATAATGTAAATGCGTAAAGAGGCCCGAATCAGAGTTATTAGCTAACAAAGTGAAGTGTATGTCCGTGGATGTGATTTCTTGAAATGCATGAATTGTATTCTATAAGTCGAGTACAAATAATCGTGACTGCACAATAGAATAAAATATAAAAGTTAAATGTAGTCTCAATCTTTTGAACTTAATTTTATTTCGTAATTGATTATAAAAAATTTGGAAGAATAAATACTCACTCATTATCTAGACCTCTATATTTTTTATTTGGAGAGTTTGTTTGGAGGTCTATGTAGTCATTAGACATACTTAATGATGAGGGCAATGTTCTCTTCTGCCCTTGTTTAATGAAGGCTATGAGTATAAATTTTTTTTATAATTGCAAGCAAAATAGTGAGAAAGTATAGTTTATTTACTAGTGATTGAGACATTGTTGATGGATAATCAGTGTTGAATATATCTTCGTCGATGATTTTTGTCACTATGTCGGAACATGACTAATGTTTCAAATTGTAACTGTCAGCCTTGATTTTGAAGTTGTATGTCTTACCCACTATATTATTGATCATTGTGGGTATTTTGTTACTGTCTTGTTCCTGTAGTATTGATTGGCTGATTAATTTAACAAAAATAAATGGAAATCATATGTTGTTATATATATGTTATTACCATTTCAAATGATGCACATAGCTGTGTCATAGGGATATGAAGGATCTTCTCTGCTTCCTTATCAAAAATGATAAAAGTTCTTGCACCCATTGTGTCCTCGACTTTGACACTTAAGTGATACTTGCGTTACAAAAAATGTAATTAGTTTATGGTTTGTTGTTAATAATTGTAGTATATTGTACTTCTCACCCTTGTTTCAAGAATTTTGGTTCAATGTTGCAATGGTCGCTTCAAAGCGTTGTAGAGAGTGGGTTACACTTTCTATTACACACTGTGCATGATAAGTAGAACCAACCATATTGTGTATCCACATTGATGATCTTTGCTTTGGATGAAATGAACATTGGCTATATATTGATTGTATGTTATTTTTTGTTGTAATATGATTATTCATTAAGGAACGAATGTGTTTTAACAATTACGTAAATTTAAATACCTCCTGTTGTGCACTAGATGTAATGGACAAAATCTATTCAATTGATTTTAACTCTTCTTGGTGTTCAGTTGTTGGAGGCATTTTGGTGATGTCTAGAGATGTTATTAGAGCACTGTAACATAATTTCAATGTTTGGAATAGTGACATTTTTATATTAGTAATTGAAAGAGCTATTAAAAAAATGTATAATGTGTTACGGTTCCTTTAATGATGAAACTTCATGTATGTCTACATTGATGTAAAACTTGCTGGCATTTGTAGTGGATAGCAAGTAATTTCCTATAAATAGGATAATTGAGAATATTAGTAAATGTATTATGTGTTTAATAGATTGAAACTATGATGGATGAAATAAAATTGAGCTTCTGGGCAGAACTAATTAGATGTATTTGAATAGTGTAAGACTAAACAATTCTTAACTTATAATGAAAATTTAGAAGTAATTACGATAATGAATATCAGAGGTAAATGCGTGTTTAAAATCTATATGCGTACAGGAAGTTTACCTTGGAATAACTGCATTCTTGTGGATGAGATGACTATGATGATCGGTGACGATATGTTTTTTAAAATATCCTCATCCAAATCATGTGCATTATTGGACCACAACGTAATTTGTAGTTTGGCATCGCTGTATTTTTATATTGTATTAGTCGTCAGAAGCGAACTTTCGATCCTAGAAGGAGCCAAAAAACGTGAACACACCTATCTCTAAAGGGCAAGCCTTATTGAAAACTAAAGCAAGAAGGGAGAAACTTGACTTTGAGAAAGAAGTGTTGCCGCTTTATTAGTAAGGTTGCTTGTTGTATATCTCCTCAATTAAGGCGAAAGATTGTTTTACTAAGATTCTAATATAAGGCAAGAAGCCCCTTACTACTATAGGCTGCGCGAAAGCCCCTTACTATAGATAGGGCGTTAGCGCACTTACTAATCCAATATTTGTTGCTTGTTAGCACTTTCGAAAGATTGCTCGTTAGCTAGGCCATTTTCAATAAGGAGGTTTAGGCTTGACTAATAAGATAGAAAGGGCTTTTCTCGCTTAGTATTGCTTTGGCTGAGCCGTATCTTGCTGACGCAAAAGCTACCGCAACTAAATAAAAGAAAATTCATGAAAGAAGAAGGCATTAGCATTAGAAAGACTACAAAGGCATCCCGGGTTGACTATAAGACTACGACTATAATACAAGTCATGAGCGATAGTGAAGCCAAGCCGAATAGGCTTTTTTATATCGAAAGCCTCAAAAACTAGCTATCTTATAGCAGACAACTAATGCAAGCCTACTCAACGAATCTCATAAGTAAAGGCATATTCGCATCGCAACTAATAGAAAAAAAACAACTACTAGACTAGACTAGTAGTTGAGTTCTCCTTATTGTTCGGATCTTGACCGAGTCCGAGCTTCCCAAGCTCTATGCTATTGGGGAACTCTACAAGGGTCTTACCACCTTCTTGATTGACTATATTTGAGTCTTTGGAGTAATTTGGGATTATATTCCATGCCGAGGATTTGTGCTTGTGGGCCAGGGTGAATATTGCAGACTAGCAGATCTGGTGGTCGACAATTATTTTGTCTCGGTAAAGGTTATCGGGGCACCTATAGTGGGACAGAGGACTTATCACGATTACCGCAGACCAATTTACATTATCTCCATCGCTGACGATCGTCAAGCAGGCCACGTAGATTTCCCAGGATCTTCTTCAGCTAATGAGACCTCGATCGCGAAGCCTTTAGAGTATATTTTTTATAGGTGCCTCTATTTGTATGGGAAATTAGATGCTAATTAATCTCGCCCAGTGTCCCTCTCCTTCCCCCATCGCCTTCCGACCTACGGGAGTATACAATGACAACTTTCGAACACTCATGCCCGATCGTGAGACTGCCTTTGAACACCCGATGGAACCTTGCTCCGACCTGAGCTATGAAACAATGAGATCCCCCTTGATCCTTGACAGTCCCCCATAATACGCTCACTTGGGGAATTCTCACTCCAGCTGTTCCAAGAGTTTTTGCTAGTTGAACCACGTCCATACCTGTTTCACTCATCCCCTTCATCAGTTGTTTGATTGGGATACTATTACCTAGGTTCCTAAACTTGAAATGGATGGCGGAGCGTATGTGGCAAGCAGTTATATGGATACGGTGATTTACCTGTAGACTCTTCTCCAGCTCTCACAAGAATTATATGGGAGTCATCCTCGGAGGGACTTCCTGAATGATCGTATTGAGGAATTCTACCGTACTCCGTGCAGCTATTATTGTTGATCCTACAAAGCCTACCCAAAGGTTCAGGCCGGATTATAAGAAGTGGGCGATAAGTTTTTTTATTTTTATGAGAAGCTCTACGGCACCTATGATTCCCAGTAGTGAGTCATCGTCATATTACGCGTAATAAATCCTTATTAAGTAATGGGTTTTTAAGGGGGCCAGCTTACGGTCTAGGTTTCTCTCTGACCTGAGAACTAGTATCGCCTCCCCGCCCAACTCTATCAGCAAGCTCTTTTTTTGCAATACTTAAAAAAGTCTCTCATGTCCCAATTATTATTATAGCATTCTCTACCATAGAATTTGGCCTTCGGGGTCAACCCGATGGATTCTATGAGGAAGACGGTGCAAAGGAGGCTCAAGGGCTTGTTAAGGAGGGTGGCAAGGGAAGACGAAGGGGGGAAACTAAAGGTGTTTTCTGGGGCCCCTGAGCCGGGGGGTGCTTGTGGGGGAGGTGTGCCATGATGAAATAAGGGAATGAAAGGTCGATTTGTATTGGATGCTCTTTACCCTCCCCACAATGATGGCTCTGTTGCATTGGGGAGCGTTGAATCTTGCTTCTTCTCCAGAGTTTTCTTGGTCATCAATACAACCTGTCCTTAATAGAAGTGATATGATTCTCTGAACAATAAAAATTTTGTACTCTTATCGGATCCTCCCTATCTCCTGATCGAGCTTGTGTAGGTAAATGTTGACTGGTAGGGCCGATAGTAATACACTATGTGGGACAGAGTAAGGACCCTTCTCACCGCCTATGAGTCGTTCAAAGGAAAAGACTTTCTGAATGGTGTAAAAGAACTTGGGATCGTCGATCTCTTCCTTAAAGATTGGGATGAGTCGATGTCGGTCGATGGTGTGAAAACACTTCCTGATGTCCAATTCCAAAAACCAGCAAGAGGTTCCCCACTATTCTTTGATCCATCTTAGGGCCGAGTGGCAGCCTCGACCCAAGTGGAAGTGCGATGTGTCTGTAAAGTCGGGATTACAAATGGATTCGAGTACCATTCTGATTGCCTCTTTCATGATCCTTTCTATAGGTAAAACTACTGTGAGCGGTCTAAACTTCAACCCTTATTTATTTCTTCATATTGTTAAGGGGAGTAAAGCCCATTTTTTGCTCCCTCTATTGATAGATCAAGGACCCTCCTTCCATCATTTCAGTGACTCATAGGGCTTACCTCAACTCCATCTTTTTAGTTCTCGAGAATGGTCGCCACCTCTCCCAGGATCAGAATTATTATCCCTACTCGATGGGTCTACATCCATCCCTGAATGTCGTCGGGTACTGTTAACTTCCCCGCCATTCTTGTAACTCTCACCTGTAATCCACGTAAGTATGTACATCCCCCCTGAGTGGAAGAGAAACAAAGGATTTCTCGGAGCAACCCCCCAGGTTCCAGACCCAGGAGTCTACTTTCCCGTATGAGCATTCGATACATGTATAAGTCCATAGAATAGTGAAAGGGTAACCACTTCTGAGGATATCCCCCCTAATCTTAGATAGGTCGTCTTAGGGTTTGTCGTGGTTAATTGATGTGCTTACACACTAGGCTACCCTTTTTCGAAGGCTGCGCGGGACCACCTACCACTAGTCTTCGACCGGAGGGGTTTATTACACAAAAATGCTTGGACTCAGGCTCTCGAAGAGGGAAGCCCAATGAATGCCAGATGAAAAGCCCCGTAACTCATTAAGATCATATTGGCATAATCTACCAAAAAATAAAGAGCAGGCCCCATTGAAGATGAAAGTGAGGTACAACAAGGCCATTTCTGTCCACCGCCCTTCTCACGGAGCCGTACGTGGACGTTACCGCTCATACAACTCCCAGCCACCAAGCAGTTAGCCTTCCTCTACAAGGAATGGAAGTGTGGATGAATCGACATCAAATAGAGGAATTCAGTTTTGATTTTCAGTAATAACATGATAAGATCATCCCTTTCACAAAAACCTACAGAGCCCCTATTCTGGGTTAGGTTTGGTCAGCACCTTGTGATCTTTGAAAAGATCATTATGAGCCCTCCCCTATAATGTTTTTATAGATTCAAAGAATTACATGGTTGATCGGGATGAGAATGAATCCGGGAATCCAGGATATCCTCATCCTGGAGCTTATTCTCTCCTTGAGGAGGTTTTTTTTATAGAGAGAGGCGAGTCATGGGTAGCCTCCCGCTTGACTGATTTCTCATAGTCGGAGGAATATCTCTCATCTGATGATCCTGAACAAGAAGGAGCTGATCTCGATGTGAGATCAGCAGCAAAAGAAAGAAGAGTAATTGGATGTCCCAGAGCAGTAGCCCCGAATAAGCCTTATAAAAACACAACGGACCAGAAACAAACAAAAGAAACAAGAAAATGGCCATGATCCTATGTTAGTTTTCGCCCTGCCCTGCCATGATGATGCACTCCTAGCTTGCAGATCTACATACTAAAAAAATCAAAAGACTCTCTATATTACTTGAGGCGAGAATCGTTGGTTTGACCGACGGACTACGTGGGAAATACGAGATCTAGGCAAGCCGCTACATGTTCTCCCCTTTCCCTTTAGAAGAACTACTTATCTTTTCTTAGGTAGCGGTCGATCGGTTCGCATCTATGGTCAATCAATAGGTCCTCGAATCTATTCTTCTATATGATAAATCTCCATCTGGTAGCATCACCACGACACTGATTCTTCGATAAAACCCCCGATTTCCTGACAGTTAGGTAGTCGATAGTAGTAGAATCTCTAAGCTCGCTATTCCTTAAAAAGAATATAAAAAGGCCTTTACCGATCTGTTATAGTCATCCGTTCTCCAAACGTTGTCTATATCAGAATAACCTAGTGAACACGATGCCTCTTTGAATCATTTTTTTTCTTTTTTTTTTGTATTTTTTATTCGAATTAGTATAGTACTTTTGTTTTCCTCCGGTATGCTGCTCCATCATCTTCTATCCTGCGCCTAAGTAGTTGAAGGGGCCAAATTGCATAATCATTTTGGCGATTATACTTCGCTTACTTGCACGATCACCACTCCACTCCTCTTTGATTGAAAAACAAATTTTACTACCTTTATCTGATCTCCTAGGCAACAGATCCTACTCCCTAAGAAGAGTCATTAAGATAGAGTGATCCTTGAATTCGTTTGGATTGCCTAACTTCGGGTACTTTCAAGGATCACACCACAATAAGAGTCCAAGCGACTAGTAATAGGCTTCAATACAGAAAGATATTCGTATTCTTTGCACTTACTTATCAATTTGCTTATTAACAAACAAACACAACACTCAAACATATGGGATAGCTTACGAGGAAGCCTTTTCCCCGGTAGCCAAGATGAAGTCTGTTTGTCTCCTACTCTCTATTGCTGCGAATCGAGATTGGTCTCTATTATAATTAGATGTTCAAAATTCCTTCCTGAACGGGGACCTACAGGAAGAAGTTTACATGAGTCCTCCACCCGGTTGTGGTAAGGGAGATGAGAACAAGGTTTGCAGACTTTAAAAACAATCTATGGGTTCAAGCAGTCTTCCTGGGCTTGGTCAAAAACTGAGGCCCGGGTAGAACTCCTTTGTTCAATAATCATATGGAAAAGAATTCCTGAAAAAAGGAAAAAAAAGAGATCTATAGGGCTCTAAGGAACTGGGGATGAAGTCCAAAGAGGATACCAGCAAAGTCCGACATCCATAGGAATATTGAACATCCTACGAATATACCATTTACACAGCAGCGCACACTTCTCACTCACTCTAGAGTCATAGAGGTGGCCATAACCCTTTCTTCATTGGTTCGTGTTGTGCTTCCCGGCAAACTCCTTTTTCCTATGCACCGAAAGAAGTGGAATCAAAGAAATGAAAGTTTATGTTGCCTTATTTCGTAGCTCTTTCTCGTCGAACCTTTGTTTCCCCCTCGGGTGGACATAATTGGTACACTAATTCTTTGATTTGGAGAGAGGATAACATTAACTTACCAATCCATAAGTCATTATACTCCGCGAATTAATGCGAAAGAAGCGGGGAATTATTAGACTTCCACATCCCACTACCAAATGGAGGAAAGGACCCCACCTCGATAGTTGGCTTTAAAAAATCGACACGCCCTTAATAAATATAGGGAATAAGGAGTAGGGAATAGTGGAACAAGTAATAGAAGTAGGAAAGATATTCCTTCATCAGGAGAGGTGGCACTAACTAATAAATAAAGGATGGTAGAGTTGGTTGTCCAGCTTGCTTCGCCCTATTATTCCTGCCCCACAAGCTATCGCTCGAACAAATCAAATGATTTCTCAGTTCGTCGGGAAGCAGAATGCTCTATAATTGAAGCTAAAGATAAAGAGTCAACGAAGGGATACAGATTTGAAACCTACCATTTGGGCTTAGTTCCCAAGTCTAGTTCCCAGGGAAAAAAGAAAGGCAATGAGAATGGTTTTGGTGCCACCTAAAGGTTTTGTTTTGGATTTGGTTGTAAAGAACCTCACTTAAGATATTTTGGTTCTTGTTATTCTATCTTAGAATTTCTATATTGTCCTTCTTTTCTTGCTAAAGTACGCTAGCTAGGCCATTTTCAATAAGGACGTTTAGGCTTGACTAATAAGATAAAAAGGGATTTTTCAGCTATCTCTACTATGACGAACCATTAGCAGGCTACCGCGGTATGTGGGCTTGAAGGACTTAGCATCGTGAGAAGTGGTATCAGAGACAAAGGTTAGGCCAAGAACAAAGAGCTCAAGATCAAGAGCCAAAGCATACTGAGAAGAAAGAAGGAAGGTTTCATATGCTCCAAGCCCCTAAAAAAGTCAATGGCGACTGCCCTAAAAAAATGAAAGAGTGCGTTTCTTCCTCAAATTGGATTAATGGATCGTCCAACTGGAAATGATAACAGAATGCATAGGTCATTATAAGTAGTTCAAATAAGCGGATAAATATAGTATACCACCTTAATTATTTCCACTATGAGGGAGAAAGCAAATTGAAGAACCCACGGATATGTGAAAAACTCAAATTCTTGTTAGCCAAGGAAAATGACTCGTGGTAAAGACAAGATAGACTTTGACCAGACGTGATCGAAATATTTTTTTTTAGATTCGGGGGAAGTTATCTCCTTCACCTCGTAAATTCGATAAAGCGGCTTCGCCTCCTCTCTTTTGTTTAATTATAAATAAAGAACCACTTTGATTGAGATTTGTAGCATTATTCAAGTAAATACAGATTGAGATCGTAGAAACATGAACTTGTGATATAGCTACACCTAATTCTGGACCGGTTAATGCAAGAACTATAAATAAAAGACTAGGATCTCCTATGATATATAAAATATCATTCATACATATCATAGTCCAAGCGAACCCACTTAAAATATTTATTGAACTATGACCAACCATCATATTAGCAAATAAATGTATTCCTGAGATTAATGCGCAAAAAGAATGAGGGATTAGCTCAAGGAGAACTAAAAAAGGTGCAAACGGCAGTGGGACTCCTACGGGTAATGATATGCTTAAAAAATGAAGCCCATTTATTTGAAATCCCACTATAGTAATGCCAATAAAAATAAAAAACGATAGACCCAAAGTAATGAGAAAATGACTTGTAACTGTGAAGCTATAAGGTATCATACCCTGGGGATTACGAAATAACGAAAAAGTAAAAGTGATCGAGATGCGAGGGGAAAATTCTTGTTTAACATTTCTAGAAAGACCACCCATTTGTTCGTTTATCGGGTTCGGTACGAAATCAAAAATAAGCTCTTCCAAGGATTGCCAAGCATTTGATACTGAGTTTCTTCCTCCATTTTTAGTAACAAAATGAACCAAAAGTAGGACTAAACTGAGAATGAGTAGCATAAACAAATATGGATTTATGAATGAAAAATACAAGTTTCCTATATTCATAGGAATCAACGGGAGAATGGCAAATTGCTCAAGTGGGCTAGGGATGGGTACTGCCCCTCTAGATTTAGAGCATCCGTATAGGCTTCACCTTTTACCCCGTTTATGGTCAAATCATTTAAAAGGAACTCCATAAAAGGGATATTGTGGCTTTCCCCATGGAAAGCTTCGGTCACATCCATAACATCTTGGGGACTCCTTTGAATCATAAAATCCCCTAATTTAGCATGTGTATCAGATTGAAGCTGTACTATACGTTCACTTGAAGGGTTAAGACCAGGATGATCTTCGAAAATCCCATTAGAAGAACCCCAAGTTCCAGAAGTGTCAGATGATTGAAAACTATAATCATTAATAGTCATCGTTGATTCAGATTGACTTGTAATAGTAGTAGACGATGGAGTACTATTAAGACTTTTTTAATCAAAGCTAAAGATGAGTGGAAATCGCAGCATTCTTGATTGAGAAAAAATGATTCCCTCCAGACAGAAAGAGACTCCTTACTGTATAAGTAATGAAGAACTATAGAGAATACCTCAGCGTAGGAGCTGGAAGTACTGCCCCTATACATGATTTAAGAATGCATTTTTCCCTTCCTGTGATACTGGGTGGGTGTAGTTGATATTTGACTTGGCGCACTCTCCACTTGTAGTTCTCTTCAGGATGAATCTTGGTGCATGCTTTTTGACCCCATAAGAATGGGTCCAATTTCATGGAATTAGTCATATGATCCTGTGTGAGGGACCTTGAGGATGAATAGGATTGGTTACTTCGATGGCATTGGATTAGAGGGGGCTGTAGACCCATAGCTCTATGGTGAATGAGTAATGCATAAAGCTTAAAATCTGTCTTATCCACCCTTTACCAAGAGCTTAGCATGCAGGAATGACAGACTTCAACTCCCTAAGAAATGTTTGCATTTGTTGAGCCTTAACTTTTGATTAAACTTTCATTAGAATCGCAATGTCCATCGGTCCATAATTCCTCTTGGTGAAGACCAAACCTGAGTTTTCTAAGAAATGGCTTTAGCGGTTGAATCAATCCTTATTTTCTTTGCCCTTAGAGGAGATGAAAAAAGACATCTTAGGGACTCCATCTTAGAGCTAAGGGGGGGGGGGGGGGTGATACCTTTTTTCAAGGGATTTTATAAAAAAAGTCAAAGTGTCGATCCTCTTACAGCTAAAATCGCGTCGATACATTTTTACAAGGGTAGAGTCAAAAAGTGCCATCGTGAGGTATGGTCTGAAATTTCTTTGATGCCAAAAATAGTGGTGTAGAGGGACTTTTCTCCACCAGATGATGACCAACTCTAGAAGGCCAACCAATTGGAAAATCAATAGTTATTTGGGTGGAATATCAATCAGTTATCAAGTCCAATACTTTTACTTATTGTATACAGATGTAAATGACTGAATATATAAAGGCATTCCATCTCTTGGGTCTTAACAACCCCTATAAATACAAGTTCAAGCCTCAACTCAAAGACAACTCAACTCAACCCGAATCATACATACACTTATCCTACTAAGCTATTGTAAACCTAACTAAATGACAACTACAACGGACGTAGGCTATTTTACAGTCGAACCACTCTAAATTCTATATTTTTTATGTGTGTTGTTTGAGTTATCTCCTTAATTTCTATCTGTGATTATAAAATTTGAATCAATCCATTTTTAACATCAACAGATTGGCACCGTCTGTGGGAACATTTCTGTGTCATCGTTCTCTACCAAACCCATTTCCCTTTCTTCTTGAAAGATTGTACGAGATGAATGAAATTCCAAAAAGCAGTAATATTGAAGGAGTCAACGCTCCTCCTACTACGGCTGACCTAAATGAAGTTCTAATCAATCTTGTCGAAGGGCAAGAAACAATGCAAGAAACTATGATGTAACTGGCTCAATCCTTCCAAGCGATGCCTACTGTTCCATCCATGCATACTTATAATATGTCTTATATAAGGGAAATTCCCATCCTCCTCCAAGTAATAATCAAAATAGTTATTCTAGATCTTCACCAGGGGCAATTAATCAATTAGATCCACGAATTACTATGATGGTCTATCTCTTACCTCTGAACCTCCAAGCATCCTGGAAAGGTTAACCGGGACTTCAACTTTTGATTGCTTGGGTTCGTGAGCAAATACAAGTCATCATAGAGAACCATCTAGATCACAAGAACGTCAGATTAACCACTATAAGAAATTAGTCAGGTCTAGAACTAGCGCTCGAAGATCTACGCATGTCGAGCAAACTCTTCAGGAAGACGGCTGGAAGAGATGACTGAGTTGCTTCCAACAGATCTAAGGATGAAAATTCTTTATGAAAAGGGTCAATCCAATGACTAGAAGATTGGTTGGGGAAGATGGCCAAAGTAAAAATCCATTTGAGAAAAAATATTTCAAGAGGTCTCCTTTCACCCAGGCTATTATTGACTTCCCTACTCCATCCAAGTTTAAGACACTAGTGGTTACCCCTAAATATAATGGTAAAAATGGCCCAGTTTTACACATTGAACAATACAAGGCTGCAACTGATATATATTTTGTTCCTGATGAAATGAGATGTAGATCTTTTCAAGCATTATCACCGGTTCAGCCCAGATATTGCACAATAATTCGCCCCGAGGGAAAATTTCCACCTTTAATCAACTCACCGAGTTGTTATTAGCAATTTTTTCTTTAATTCCAATCCAGTTAAAAAAGTAGCTCATTTTTTAAGTGTTCGGCAACAAGTAAGGGAGACCACTTAGGAATACATTACTCGTTTCAACAATGAGAAACTGGAAGTGGTTGATTATGAGGAAAAGAAAACCATCACAACCTTGATGAGTGGGATGCTTACAGAAAAATTGTATTACACATTAGCAAAAGATCCCCCTAAAACCATGACAAATCTCATGGCCAAGGCTGGGAAAATTATAAATTCTGAGGAAGCGATGTCTATGAAAAAAACTCGACGACTAAGCCTGCAGAAAAATAGGATCAGAAGCACAAGAAGGATGATAAACCTAAAAAATATGAAGCCTATACTCCGCTGACAATTAGTGTGCATCATATACTGGAGGAAATCAGAAACAAAAAAGACTTCAAATGTCCTGGGAAGCTGAGATCACCACCCAACATGAGGGACAAGTCTAAATATTGCGAATTCTATAAGGATCATGGGCACACAACTGATGGGGAGAAACATAAATAAATATAACACCCATGTAAATAGAGTTAAGCCCTCAAAATATATAAGTCCCAAGCAAAGTATCCACTGTGGCCATCCCCGATCCTCGCCTGTGGGTGGGCGCATGAAAGGAGGATCCTCGGGTCCCGCGCGTCCCTCTCGGGAGCGCTTCGGATGACGTCGTTTGAGATGAGGTGTAAAAAATGTAGAGAGATTTTAGGGTCGCCAGTCTATTTTACTCAAAACAGACAAAAGAAAAAAGGGGAACCCATCCCGAAGGATGGCATCCAAAGACATACTTGTGCATACGAAACGAAAATGATTCGAGTAGGGTTCGGAGGCAAAGTTACGAAATGGGAAGGTGTTAGGCACCCATTCTGCCCTTTCGGTCTCTCATGGATATTTGTTATTTTCCTTTATTTTCCCCGTGATATGTGTGCATGTGTATATATATAGCGGAGATAGGAATCCTCGACTTGTATCATGAAAGAGATATAGCAAGTCATCCGTTGGAAGGTACAAAAGATAATATTAGAAAATAAGATATATGCGATTACCCTTACGTTGATCGTTATAACAGAACGATAATGCATATGGGGTAATACGTCACTAATAACAAGTATATAGAATATAAGAAAATTGGATTTTGAGAATATGAAAAACGAGAGGGAAAGTGAGAATAGGACTCGAGTCTCGAGTTTTACCTCGAGATGCCTACGTAGCCTATAAAGGCATCAAAGTCCACGTAGTTCGCATACAAAACGAGGGGTGGGGTTTATCCCATAAATCCAAATGGGGGATCTCTTATTTGTGAGTGTGTGAGTGTGTGAGTGTGTGTAGAAAAAGTGTTTTAGTTGTGAGAAAAGTATGAGAATCCCTATTTGAAATTTATGAGCAAACCCTCTTTCTCTTGTTTTTTGGGTTTTATTGGTATGAAAATAAGAGATGTGCAATAATACTAACTAAAAAGTATATTAGGATGTGTGAGATGAGATAATAAAAGTGCTAAATAATAAAACAAGTTATTGCGAATTTATGAGAATTTGGAGAGAAAGTTGGACCTTCTTGAAGATCTTGAGCTTGATCTTGAATATTGGAGAGCAGCCCTTGCACTTGGATGATGGTGGAGAGTGTCTAATTCACCAAGTTTGATGAAAAGGATGATGAAAAGTGGAAGTTAGAAAGGGATTTGGATGTTGAAATCGCGTTGTATTCGAGAGAGGTTTTTGGGAATCACTGAGAGCGATTTTTATCAGATCTGGGCTCCTCTTGAAAATGAGGTGAAGGCCTCCTTTTATGGGCCCAGGTCACTGCCGATCGGCATAGATCTGGTCATGCTATCGTTACCTACCGATAGGCAGGGTCTGGAACCTTCCACTTGGTAGTGTGTTTCAGGCCTTTTCGGAAAATTGGGTGTCGAGGGAAAACCGTTGGTCAGAATCATGCACGGGGTAGACCGTTGGAAAGGTAATTCAGAGACCTTTAAAAGTCCCTAGGATCGTTCCCGGGTTTGGGAGTTGACTTTGGGTAAAATATGGCTCAGAAGCGTTCATCGGTCCATTGGACGGGGAATCATTCGGATGCAAACGGATCGTTCGTTTGCTTGGTAAGTCCGAATCACACATGGTGCGGACCGTTGGGAAGGTTAGGAGATTTACTTTGACATTCCAAAGAGTTTGACCCAGTTTGGGGAGTTGACTTTGGTCAACAGGGTCCTGGAAGCATTTGGTGACCTCTTGGAGTCAAACGGATCGTTCGTCCGAATGGAAAGTCAGAATTGCCCATGGAGCAGACCATTGGAAAGGGGTTTCAGTGCCCTTCAAAGATTCACTGAGCCTCGATCGAGCTGAAGAGTTGACTTAGGTCAAACAGAGCCCGGGAGCGCCCGGTTTCATCTAATCACGTTTTAGATGCAAACATATCGTTTGTCCACATGGTAAGTCAAAATTACGCACGGGATGGACCGTTGGAAAGGGATTTTAGTGCCCTTCAAAGATTCATTCAACCTCGATCGAGCTGAAGGGTTTGACTTTTTGGTCAAACAGAGCCTGGGAGTGACTTTTGGCTTCTAGGTCAGTACTGGGGACATGACTTGGGTTTATAGTGATGAAGGGAGGTACTAGGGACCTAAGGAGAGTTAGGGGGTAACAGAATGGGGTGTCTACAATATGGGACGTCAAGCTATCTAAAGAGAATCAAAGCCCAAGCCCAAAAGGAAAAAGTTTAGATGCTCGACAAACACATATATTAAGGAGCTTTGCATCCTCCAAAACTTTGTCGAATGTTTCAAACCTTCACACTTAAACACATCTTCAAATTCAAAGAGAATATAACAAGTTTAAAATCTACATAAGAAAAAAATTCGAACTATATCTAACAATCTCAGTCTAGGTAAGACGTCTCCCCTTAAGACAAAGATATCCTAATCATGAATGGAAAGATACCATATATCCACCATTTTATTCAAGAATAAACAAAGTTTGAATACATAAACTATTTCTTCCCCATAAACCAACGTTCCCCCTAAATATATGAACATATAATAACAAGAGAAATTACGAAAGAAGTAATAAAATCATGTAATGGTGTAAAGTCCCACAAACACAACATGGCAAATAAAGAACATTTATTATGAACAATGATCAAACAATATCAATATCGATGCAATTAAGATGCCAATTTGAATAACAAATAAATTAAGATACCAGTTTGGGAATTTAAAACACGCAATCAATGAGAGATACTAATAAGATCGTATATCACGCCAAATATAGTACAAAGATAAAGAATGTGGCAAATATGGATTAAATGCAAGTCTCAAAGACTCAAAACAAATTATACCATATCTATAAATATGAAAAATATACCAATGACTCATAAGCACATACAAATAAGTATAAACAATAGAAAAACTCGACACTAACACATAAGCTTTACACACTAGCATAGTATCGATGTGTCTAAACATGTGGGATGGAATGAATGGGCATGAACTAGATCGAATGAATTATGACTCAATCACTTAAATATGTGCAAAGAGTTCTATTTGTCCACAAAACTTTATCAAACCAAGATTTAACCTGAAATGACAAAAAATAAAGTGAACTCTATGAATAACCAAGCACAATGCATAAAAACCTAGATTATTGATGCTTCCACTAATCAATAGCGTCATGACATGATAAAGCATAACTAGGATTCATTGTGCATATCCGTTGATCTACAACCATAACACCCTCAAAGATAAACATATATCATATTTTCTTTTAACTCAATTCTTTTGAAGCTATCATTTTTTAAAATAAAAAAAAAACTAACTAAACTTGTTGGCCCTGGAAATTTTACTATTTTTATTTCCTTTAAATCTTTTATATTAGGCTCTTTCCATCGATGGATTTATCGCAAAGGAGATTTGCTCCTTTCTTTGCCCTATTCCCATGCAGCCTCATATTTTTCAATACAAATCAAGTAATCTCGTGAGCAATGGTTCTTACATGCAACCCCCCCCCCCCCCCCAATCAACAGATATGTAGATGATAATATTGTTGGAGAATATCTCACATAGATCAAATATAACATATGATGTTAAGATTCAAAATGAGATCATGCATGTGATTGCGGAGGCATATACAAGAGAATTCATTAAGCGAATCAAAGTCGAAGAAACTCCATGCAAGTATGATTCAAACCAATCTAAGCATTAACCATCATAAGCAAATGTCCTGGTCACATGAAAAATATGGAATGAGTTGGATTCAAACACATCAATATGCCACACTGTAAACCTAAAATACAGAAACAAAAATCATTTTTCAGTTTTTCTGAAAAATTTCAAAGAAAAATACCAATTTGAAAAAGAAAACAAACTCAAAAGACAAAAAAAATATTTTTGTATTTTTCAATATGGCTCAATAAAAGAAAAATCAAAATACAAAAGACTTAAGCAACATACAACTAGCAAACATATATATCATGATGTAAAAAAGTTAGTGTATGCAAACATGATGCTTAAAGTTTTTGGGAACCTCTAAATTGGATCTCGTAATCCACGTAGTTGTAACATGATGCTTAAGGGTTTTGGGAACCTCGGTGACTCTAGACTTACACTTCATATAACTGTTTTTAAGATCATAGCAAAAATTCCTAAGGTGACCTTTCTTATTGCAATGTGTGCAAGCGTAGACACGACAAGGGGTGTTACCTAAGGTTTTACCTTTACGAACGTTCCTATCATTGTTTGACTCTTTCAAACACATGGTCTTGGCTTGGGAAGAAGAAGTTTTTGGAATATAGAAGCCGATTCCACACTTATCATCTTTGATTTGAGTCCCTAACATCTTATCCAACTTCTTCAACCCAGATTCCATATTAAATTTGACAGAACTTGAGTTTCTCAATCTCTCTTCAAGCTCAACTATTCAAAACTCAAGTAAATGCCTAAAATCCTCAAATTCTATAATCTTTTTCTTTATAACCTCCATCAAACCTCAAAGGGTATCTCTCTTACCCTCAACACACTCTATCTTCTCTCGAAGAGTCCTCTCACGTACCCTAATATCCTCAATCAAAACATTATCATTATTTCCTACCGCATTCTCCATTAACTTAGCTTTCAACTTCAAGTTCTCCTTCTTCACTTTTAAGGTTTCCATAAATAACTCATATAAGACAACTTGGAGTTCACTCTCTTCTCCTCTTCTTCATCCTCATTCCCTTCTCCACTTTTTCTACCATCACTGACTTGGGGATCACAAATAATGGCCTCGAAAGTGTCATGAATATAATTATATCCATAGAAATATTTTTATCAAGGCTCGCATGAATAGCCATGAACACGGTGTAGTTATGCTCAATGAAAGAATCGGGTCCCCATTTTAAATCATTATCAATAAGGGTGGAAATATACACCTTCAGTTTCTTTCCCTCCTTCCTTAGTTTAGTGGGGCACTCGACTACCCTATAGTTATAACCCTCATAACCAAAACATATTTTTGACTCGTCCCTCTTAAAGTTATCATTACGATTTTTAGGTAAGTGATTGGCCTTGTTATACCTATTTTTCTCAAACATTTTGCATCTTTCGATTGCTTCTAAAAGTTAAGAAATTTCTTAAATTTCTTTGCTAACATGGTCATATCTTCGGACTCCATGTCAGACTCATCATCCAAAACAGGTGTTTCCTTCTTTTAATCTTTCAAAGCAATGCCCTTATCTTTCTTCTTCTCAATTTTGAAGGAAATCATGTCAAGCCAATAAGTTTATTAGTCACTTACAAGCTCTTCAAGTTTCATAGAATCTAAAGTACCCAAGGAATTCAAAACTGTCACTTTTGAATTAAATCTTTCAGGCGACGACCTTAAGATTTTATTATTTACTAGATTCTCAGGTATTTTCTCTCTCGAGTTAAAAAATGAGATAGCTATATCGGACAAACTACCGTAGAACTCATCAAAGGTCTCACTCTTCAACATCTTAATGGTTTCAAACTGAGTGGTGAGGTTTTGGAGTCTAGAATCCTTAACAGAACTAGTTTCTTTATGGGTGAGCTGGATTATGTCCCAAGCCTCTTTTTCCACCTCACAAGTCATAATATGATGGAAACCCTCTTAAGTGACAAAATAAAACAGAACATTTAAACCTTGAGAATTATAATTCTCTAACCTATTCCTGACCTCACTCCGGGATTCTACGATTTTGGGTATCATATTCTCTCCAACTAAGGTAGTAGGTGGAATCCAATCATTAAGTACCGCTTGCCATACCCTCTCATCTATCGCCTTAAGTGATGATTTCATATGAATTTTCTAGAATGCATAGTTCGACCAATCAAATAGTAGGGTTCTAAGACCATCAAATCCATCAAAATTCATGCCTAACAACACAAGATTCAAATGCAACAACTTAGTGTTCTAGTTCTGATACAAATTTGAGAAGGGACCTACCATGTTTAGGAAGGGGTGGTCACAAACAATAATTCTATTGTTACATTTTTTAATTATATTGATCAAAACTTTAAACAAATTAAACCTCATAAAACTCGCCCTTTGCTGTGAAAAATGACTAATCTTTTTAACCTAAAGCATGCATATAGTTGACTATGGATAAAATAAATAAATCAGTTGCACAACATGTTGATATGCAAGGAAAATATACAACGGATAAAACATCGAACGGCCCAACCAAACAGTTCATTGTGATAAGATTTTACAATAACAAGACAGTATAATTACTCAACGAATCGTCTCCCTCGCAAGCCTTGATTCTCTTCTATCCATAATGAAACGCAGGAGTCCACCCATGAAAACTACCATAACACGTGAACCCACACGCATATCAATATCCATCGATGAGGCTCAACTACTGTCTACGAAATCAAAGCATGGAACGCCGTTTTCCACCTCAACATAATAAACCACAAGTATATGGTCCAATGCACTAAAATTCTTCTCTCAAGATAAAGAGAAGATAAACTTTGGTGCCCAACATAAATATCTCAAATCATATGAATATGGAATGTAAATTTAATAATGAGGTGTCGAGTAACATAATGTTGAAGATTGAAGAAAAAGTGATAAACCAAACTAATAAATTTTGTTATCTAGGTTCAATGTTACAAAGTAATGGGGATATTATTGAGGATGTTACGAGTAGAATATCAACTGGCTGAATGAAATGGAGACAAGCAAGTGGGATGTTATACGATAAGAGGAAAAATAATAAATTAAAAGAAATATTTTATAGAATAGTTTTTAGGCCAGCAACCCTGTATGGAGCAGAGTTTTGGGCTTGAAAGACAACACATGAACAAAGTCTTTATGTTATTGAGATAAGGATGCTCCATGGATGATAGGAATTACTAAAAAGGATAAAATTAAAAAACAATACGTGAGATGAAAGTTAAGAGTAGCTCCCATTAGAGATAAATTAAGATAAAGTAGACTTAGGTAGTATGGACATGTATTGTGTAGACCAGTAGATGCCCCTATAACAAGAGGAATATTGTTCAAAATAGAGTGTAACAGAAAAAGATGTCGCCCTAAGCTATCCTTGGGAGGAAATTATTAGGAGAGACCTTAAAGAGTTAAACTTGAATGATAATAATGAATATAATAGATTAGAATGGAAAAGGAGAATCCATGTGGTCGATCCCATATGATGGAATTAAGGCAAGGATGTTGATGATGAAATGATTATGGAACTCCTATAAATAGTAAAACATGAATTTGAGCCAGTGAACACCTTCAAACGAAAACTTATTGTTCGTTCCATTGAGAAGCTTAATTCGTTCTAATGAAACTCAGGTTCGTTCGAACGAACAAGCCTTTTCCTCCAACGAACTTCCAACGAGATTCCAACGGGTGCCTTTATATTAATAGAGAGTGCCCGTTTAATTTTCATTAGATGTATGTTCTTACAAGTTATAAAAGTGGATTCTAATAAATATTTATCTTCATCTGTATATCGTTCTAACAAGATATAAGATTCGTTCGAACGAAGTCAAAAATTCATTTTAATAAACTCAAAACCAAAATATTATTTTCTTCAAAAATAATTTTAAAAATAGTTCCAAACGATTTACTTTAAGAAACACACCCAAAAATATTTCCAAGGATCATATTCAATGCATCCATACCTATGAGATCCTTGATAAATCTAAAGACAAACATGGCACGAAAACACGGCACAATGTGTATCCAACTTTAAAGCTTGGTTGTTACATCTTGATCAAATGTGTCATAGGCTTACAAGATCGACAATAAAAATCCTAACCTATGGCTCAAATGTTTTGATCTAAATTAAGCCAATTACAAATAAATTGACTCAATTGGAATTTTTTCCTTACATCGTAAAGGACCAAGACAAACACACCCAGCCGCGAGTGCCGAATCAGTGGAAGTTACACCTCGACAACCGCTACATCCATCGCCATAGGGAAAGGCACCAGCGGTAATGTCGATTGACTTAGCTTCCATCATATCCCAGACTATAGTCGCAACTATAGTAGTGGTGCAGCAGCAGCAGCCATCGCCACCACCAGTGGCTGCACTTATACATATCCCTCTTACTACTTTTTCTTGGGAGCGTCTCGTATTGTGTTTATGAAAGGTCACACCCGGAGTTTTTGGCATCCACCGATCCTATCATAGCACTCCAGTAGAGATGTGCCACTGAGATTTATTTACAATTGGTGGAGTGTATCGAGGTTCAGCAGTAGATGCTTGCAAGCTTCAAACTAGTAGGGGATTCTTTATATTGGTGGGAGTCTCTTACCATCACTGAGGATAGGCCGTCATTGACCCTAACAGTGTTTTCGGTAAAGTTTGAAGGGAAGTATTTTTCCTTTCCACAATAGAAAATTTTAAGGGGCCAATTTGAGAGTCTAAAGTAGGATGATAGGACAGTCATTGAGTATGAGTAAAAATTCACTCACCTTTTTCATTTTGCACCCGAGATTGAGGGATTTGAGAAATGAAGATGGACTAGTTTGTACGAGGTCTGACTTGGATCATTAAGTAAGTCTGGTTGGGAAATTTGGCATTCACCACATACACCCATGTGGTAGATACCGATTTTCTTCATTGTGATGACAATCATGAGTTTCTAAGGGGAAAAAGAGCCAAAGAAGGAAAAGAAGGGAGTTGACTAAGGGACAAATACATCGAAGGGTGGAGAGCCTTCCTAGGGATAGGGAGACTCTAACCATTCCCATAGAGGCCCAGTATTGGGATGCAACCCCCCAAGATATTTCGCACGGATGATCATCACTGATAGGGAGGACAAGGGTGGGGCCACGCGAGCTAAAGTCAGTATGGACATCCAAGAGAGAATCATCAGGGCCATCGAGGGCATGTCCCAGCACTCAGGTAGAATGATAGGCCCCAAGATCAGAGGCAACATGGTCACAAAAAGGTTAGCCCATTTTATAGAGTACGTTATTCATATGGAGAGAACGGCCACTCTTTTAGGAGATTTTCTAAGGGGATTTAGATTAGACTAGGGTAGATTTCACAACGACAGTAGTGAATCCTTCCAGCTTTACCCCAGTTCAAATCATTTCTAATCCCACCATAGTGCCCAATGTGTCCCCTCCTAGAGACCAAGCATAGGGGTGCCCATAGTTGCGTCATGGACAAGTGTTTAATGTCTATCATCAGGACCCTTTGGCACGACCCATGCAATTGAGGATATATTTTAGGTATTTGGAAGTTATGCTTGGGTATTTTTTATTTCAAAGCATCACACTCTTTTACTAGTTACAAATTTACTACTACGTCCGGTATAATATATATGGAATCTGATGTGACTATGCATGTAGATACTCTACTGGGATGGGACACTACCTTACATTGGGTATGTCAAGGGGTGGCAGATTAGATAGGGTAGTTGTGTCTCTTAATCAGTTTATTATTATTGGATATGTCTGTGTACGATGTTATTTTGGGTATGGATTAGTTAGCGACATAGTACGCCCAGATCGACTGTGGTGGGAAGGCTATCATATTTTCCATTCCCGAGATGGAGATTTTTTTATAGTTATACCTAGACTAAATGGATATTCTAGAATTCACTTGTACTACATCAATGTGAGTACATCCAAGGAGATTACAATATCATTAAAATCCATCTCAATTTTTTAGAGGTCTACAAACGTATTTGTAGAGATCCCGAGATTACTACCTATGCCGGAGATAGATTTTTGTATTGATTTGGATCCTAGAACCCATCCCATAGTGATAGGATCGTATCGCATGGCTCCATTAGAGATAAGAGAGTTAAGGGAGAAGATCTAATAGTTGCTGAGTTGGGGGTTCATTCGGAGGAGTACCTCTCCATAGGGAGCCTGCGTCTTATTTGTGAAGTGGAAGGATGGGTCACTCTAACTATGTGTAGGTTATAGGGAGTTAAATAAGGTCACTATAAGTAATAAGTATCCTTTTCCTAGGATAAATGACCTATTTGACCAATTGAGGGGCACTTCATTCTTTTCCAAGATTGACTTGTGATCGGGGTACCATCAGTTATGAATTTAGGAGGAGGATATACCAAAAACAGCCTTTCCCTCATGTTATGGATCGTACAAATTTTGAGTCATGTCATTTAGTCTGACCAACACACCAGAAGTTTTATTGACCTCATGAATTGATTTCTTCGATCCTACATAGAGCAGTTTGTCATCGTGTTCATCGATGATTTCTTTTGTGTATTCACCATTGGAGGCGGATTATGTGCACCACTTGAGGTCAGTTTTTCATACATTTAGAGGAAATAAGTTGTATGATAAATTCTCTAGAGTTGGATTTTGGCTCCAAATGATTCATTTAATGGGGCACATAGTGCTTGAGGCCGGGATTTTAATAGACCCTTAGATATCTTCGGTTATGTATTAGGGCCAACCCATGACACCTATACGGATCAAGAGATTTTTAGGTTTAGTAGGATATTATAGGAGGTATATCTATGGGTTCTCGAATATTACTGGACCACTAACTCACCTCACTTGAAAGGTGGTCCTGTTTATTTGAAGTGTCGATTGTCTCTGAGCGTTCAAAGAGATCAAGGGGAAACTCAGGACCACACCCATTCTAGCTTTTCCACGGGCTGCTATCCAGTACATGGTTTATACAGATGCATCATTATAGGTACTAGGAGGAGTTTTGATGTAATAACAGAGGTTGATGGATTATGCCTCCTATAAGATCAAGTTGCATGAGGGAAATTATTCGACCCACAGTTTGGAGTTGGCAGTTATGGAATTTTCCCTTCGTATTTTGAGGCATTATTTGCTAAGGAAGAGGTTCACATTACTTTTCAACCATTAGATACTTCATTATTTGTTCACTCAAAGAGACTTGAACAGGAGGCAAAGAATATGGTTGGATATTGTGAAGTATTACCTTTTTTTATCCAGTACTATATATTGAAAAAAAATATGGTAGCGAACACTTTGAGTCATAGGCCAACGCTTTCTTTAGCCACATTATGGGATGAATAGGGGAATGCTTTACTGAACATTTGGGTAGAGAGGTGGAATTGTTTACATGAGATGGATTTGGAATATGATTTCATAATAGTATTAATTATCACCCTGACTGTCATTTTACAGGTAGTTCAAGCACAGGGACGAATTTCATTTATCGAGAAAAGGTGGAAGGACTCACATCTGGTGGAATTCCTTCCTTTTTATTGGATCAGATGGTGTTTTATGGTTCCAGGGATGGATACTAGTGACCGATGACCCGGAGGTACATAAGGAAGTTTTAGTTGAGGCTCATGTCTCACGCATACGATCCATCCTGGAGGGGACAAGATGCACTAGTATATGCGATGATCATATTTGTGACAACCCGGATATAATTATGATAAATCATGTTTAAATCATGCTGACCTTATGGGATGGGGATAATGTGTTATTGGTGTATATAATGTCAAGTTATTATATATATTCTAATCCTACCTTCATAAATCATGAGATATCGAATTAGTTACAAACACAAATTTTTGAAGTTTTCGGTAGGGATGTTTAAGTTGGAGACTTGTTTTGACCACTATAATATAACAATTGACTTGAGGTGAAAACTAGATAGTTATATATATATATATATATATATATATATATATATATGTGTGTGTGTGTGTGTGTGTGTGTGTGTGTGTGATTTAGGTTTGTAATACAACAAACGGTGCATCAAACGGACATTTGAGTGAGAAGATATCATCTTTTTACGAACAGGGGGTAAAGTAATCATTTGCCTTAAATGATATTTTATCTTACATGGTGCCACGTGTTTTATTTTGATTGGATCAAGGGGAGGTTCCTTATGATGACTTATAACCCTTAAAAATCATCCGCTATCTTTATAAAATCATACTTGGTTCAGTTTGGAGAGATTATCTTGAGGAAAGAGAGTCGGGATGTTCGGGAAGAAGAAAGTGAGGAGAAAAATCTGTAGAAATTACGTACAAGTTCCTAAGGTAATTCTACCCAAACATCTTGTTATATTTTTAGAATTATTGATTTAAATGATATAAATCATCATTTATTTTACTAAACTTCCGTGTTTTGAGGTATACATATGGATAGATGTGAGTTTAAGCAAAGTTGAACGTGTAAATCATGTATATTGCTTTGATTGGAAACCTTGTGTATTCAAACTTCTATATCTTTTTGTATATTTATTGGAATTGAATAATTATAGCTTTATATGAAAATAAGCTCATATATGTATAACATATCCAAATATTATGTTAAAATACCAAGAAATGAATCTTTGGTGATAGTTTGAAGTTCAGGTATAAAATCTGCCCCCAAAGTGTAAGTATGAACACCATGTGTTTGATGTTTTGCTTGACATAGTAAATGAACCTTAAAAATTGTGAAACTTTAAATTTTTATTTTTCAATACTTTTATTGATGTTGGGTAAAATGTCATATAAAGTTATGGTACATAAAAATTTTGAAAATTCCTGGAAGTTGACTAAACGATAGAAGGGCCTATAGGGCAGATTTGCTATGTAGCAAAGAAATGGGCATATCTTGCTCTAGGAAACTTGAAATGATATGTTGTCTTTTGGATTGGGAACCCAATATGTTAAGTATAAAACTAATAATAAGAAATTAAAATATATTTGGCCTATTATTTGGGTATGGTAAATATCTTACCATGAAGTTAGATTGGACTTCTTTTACGATAGATGATTTGAATGGGATTATATGATGCTTATGAATTGGGTTAAGTTTAAGTCATTATTTGGACTGTTAATATCCTTATGATGATACTAATATTGTAAGAATTTATATGTTAAAGGTAATAAGAACCAGTTGAACAAGTTCCAGACAAAGGTAAGGGAAAAACACATGAAGTGGCCAAGGTGAGTGTACTCACTGCAAAGAGATGTATTATACATAGTATGGAGATGATTTGAATATCACTCATGGGTAAGATGTATTACACATGGTTATGGATATGATCTGAATATCACTCACTGGTAAGATGTATTATACATGGTTATGGATATGATCTGAATATCACTTATTGGTAAGATGTATTATACATGGTTACGGATATGATCAGAATAATACTAAATATGAATTTTTTCATTTCGATTTACCAAAATGGAAGGTTACTCCCCGACCCGAAATGGGGGAATATTTGTATATTAAAGACAACGGGCCACTCCTCGACCATGAATAGGGGAGAATTATCTATTGCATACATGATATGTGAATCATGATTTAGATAAGTTGTTCATTCTTTACGAATGAGCCGAATAAGTATATAATTGGTCATTCTTTATGAATGAGCCGGATAAGTATATAATTGGTCAATATTTATGAATGATCCGAATAAATATATAATCAGTAATTATTTATAAATGGGTCAAATAAGTATGCATATATCATCACGGGGATATGATTTAAATTTTATGCAACAGTGTAATAGTGATGCATTTGCTGAGTTATTTTGCTCACGGTTCCTATGTTTATGTTTTTTAGGTATTGTGATATCACTTCCAAATCTAGGAGGTCGGTGGGGTTATCAAGGGATGCATAAAACCATGATTTTGGTCAAACGTAAATGGGGTAATTTAAGCCCACTTATCTTTTCAGTAAGTTTGAATAAGCATAATATGGTTTGCTTAAGGTAATTATGATTTGACTCACTTTAACTTTCAAACTTAGTTATAAGTAACTGGGTTGGGGTGTGTCAATATTAATAGGTAGGAGTGAAAATAAATTTTGGGGATATTTATCGAAGTGTTCCACCTATCAGTTAGTAAAGGTGGAACTCTAAAAATTAGCAGGGGGTTTACATCCATTGGAGGCTCCACGATGTAAATGGGAGAGTATCTCTATGGACTTTATTGTGGGTTTGTCGAGATCACAGAGGGGTCACGATTAGATTTGGGTCATCGTCAACAAACTGACAAATGTATCTCATTTCCTACCGATTGAGATGGAATACACCACTGAGAAGTATGGTAAGATATTTGTTGCAGACATTGTTAGACTTCGTGGGGTACCGCTGGATATAATTTTCAATAGGGGTAGAACTTTTATCTCCAAATTTTGAAGAGCGTTACAGTATGGGATGGGGGTGCAGCTAAGTATGAATATGGACTTTCACCCTCAGTCAGATGACAAGACTGAGAGGGTGAATCAGATTTTGGAGGATATGCTCTGAGCATGTGGGTTTGATTTGAACTCAAGTTGGGATACGCATTTGTCATTGACAGAGTTTACTTATAACAATAGTCATCAGTAGACTATTGGGATGGCACTCTATGAGGCGTTATATAGACGATCATTTCGTTCGTCCAATTATTGGGTTAGGTTAAAAGAGTATATGATGTTTGGGCCTGACCTCATTCAGGACACCGCAAATAAGGAGACACTTATCCGAGCATGGATGAAGGAAGAACAAGACCGGCAAAAGAGTTACGCGGATAAGAGCCAGCATAAGTTGGAGTTCTAACTGGGAATCAGGTGTTAATGAGAGTTTTCCCAATGAAGAAAGTGGTTAGATTTAGATCAAAGGGGAAGTTGGCTCCCCGATACATAGGTCCCTTTAAAATTCTAAATAGGGTGGGCTCGAGGAAATTTTGATTAGCCTTACCCGATCACTTTCAGAGGTTACGTGAGGTTTTCCATGTGTCCATGTTGAGTAAATTCTTAAAGGATGAGGAGGCGTATCAACATATCGATCTTGATGGAATTTAATTACAAGAGGATACCAGTTACGAGGATAGGCCATAGCGTATTACGGACCACAAGGAGCAGATTCTGTGATTAAAAGTCATTCCCTTGGTGAGAGTTCAGTGGGAACATCATAGTGAGTACGAGTCCACCTGGGAGCGAGAGGAGGAGGACGTGCAGGCGAGGCATCCAGAGTTATTCAAGTGAGGTCATATTCAAATTTCGAGGACGAAATTTCTTATTTAGGAGGGGGAATATAGTACAGCGCATTTTTATGTATACATAAATAAATATCATTTCGTGCTCATGACGTGTGACGTCACTATATTTTTAATTATACATATAGGTATTATATAATTAAATTGAAAATTAAGACACAATATGTAACTGTATACAATAGGATACTATGTATTGTCACGAGGTTTAATGTTTAGGGTTTCCATGTTTGGATTATCCCCTCGACGTCGGGTCCCAATGACTAAGAAGTAGTCAACTATAATTTCGTGTTACACCCAAACCAATTAATTATGCTTTAACATTTTTAAATTTTAGTTGGACAATATTTTTTATGAACAATTATTAATATTGAATTATAGATTAATGATTTATAAGTGTTGGTAACATTTAAAGTAATAGTTTTTTAACTTAAAAACAAGTCATTTTGTGACTGATGGGATATTATATTGAATTGGGGCATTTTAAGAATAGTTAACGATTAATTTGGGCAAGTTACTCATGAGATTATTTTAGTTCGAAGCCCAAATTCATCTTCAAGGGTCCTAATGAGTCTTTATAAGATGGATTGAATACATAAACATAATTTGGGGATATTACAACTTAGAGAGAGGAAGACTCGAAAAAGAAAGGGAATTCATGAAGATTTTGGCCCTTGTTCTTCATCAAATTTTGAGTCAAGTTTAATTAGAATATTTGTATGATTAACCTTGATTTAGACTATGCCTATATATGTAACTCTAAACCCAAATTGTGATTAAGATCTAATTTATATCAATTAATTCTATTAAATTCATAATTTAACTACTTATGTATAAATTGATGGGAATTTACATTGGTTTGGTTTATTTCTCTTTGAATTTGAGTTGGAATTGTTAGATCATGTATATGAATTAAATTTTGGTATGAATTCTTCATAAACCCCTTTAATATATTCATAAATATATAGATATTGGAATTAAATTGATTGATATTGAATTTCTAGGGTTCTCATTAGAGAATTGGGTGTTATGATTAAATCTTGAATTGACATTTGAATTGTTATGTTGTAATCATATTTAAATCATGTTTTATTCATGGTTACTTTGTTTATATGTTATATGACTCTTATATGAAGTTTTCTAGATCAGTAAGGGAGTTTTGGATTTTATTTTATTGGATTGGAGAAGATGAAGCCCGTAGTGAAATTTTTGGCATACTTGAAGAGGGAGGTTGACCGGTATGATTGACCAATCGATCTGTGGTCACAGTCAATGGATATTTTGGCTTTGGCTTTGGGGTTAGTGGTTTGGATATTTGGGTTTTGAGGGGAGCTAACTTAGGTTTGCCTTTAGATTTAATTAACCTTGGTAAAGCATGTTACTAGGATGGTTCTTAGGTTTTTAATATATGATAAATCCATTATTGTACCTAACTTTGTAATGTTACTAAAGGGAATAACTCATAAAATATATTTATATTTCCACTTGTTATGAGAATATCTTTTATTGTGTCATATGTGTACAATGCATACCATATGTGTGCTCGCGGATATCATACCAAGGTGGGATTAAGTTATGGGGATAAATATGATGCAGGCCGCGATCGCACCTCAGTGAGTAAAAGAGTAAGCCTTAGTTATATAACCCCTGGGTCACACATCTAGGTACCCACATCCGAGATGGATTGATGGGGATATTTCATCATATATACTTGAGTATGGTAGACGATATGAGTGATAGGTAGATATGGAGATCCATCCCTTTATCATATTAAGGCTTTAGTTTTGGGATGACCTAAGACTATACTTTGTATGCGTGAATGATCCTTGAGGGCAATAGGGATAGGCCCTCGTTATTTTGATCAATTTAAGTAAGAACCTACTTATATGGTACTTGTTATAGTTCATGATTGTAGACTTTATGATTGTCTTATTTATTTTGTTCTCTCAAAATTATATATCATTAATGAATTGTGAATCCTTTAGTTATGATCATTTATGAAGACTAAGACTTGTATATGGGATTCACTTGGGAATTGGGAATTTAGATGCATGTATTATTTAGGATTGTTAGGTGGGATAAATATAAAAGATATTTAAGATGCAATAGGTATGTTTATAGTTATGATTTAATTCAATTTCAGTTATACATTTAATCCCTTTTGACTTGATGTTAATGTTGTGGATTTAAGGTTTTAGGACCGAGTCCACTCATGCCACAACCTTGATAGACCTCGTTGTTGTCACTCATCCTTATCCTTGTTGATACTCAATAGGCTGTAGGTGTCCCTGGCCTGCGTCCCAACTTCTTTAAGCATTTCTATTACTCTTAGTTTAGTATGTAGAGACACGTGTAGTACATATACCTTTTATGGTTTAGTAGTTTTTCTTGTATGTTATAGTCGACTTTATAGATTTTCTGGACATACATTACTGTATCAGAATGGATGGATAGTTACTTATCTACATCCAGTTTTCCTTTATTTTTATTCTTTATGCATACTTATAATGGAGTAATGGTTCAGACTCATGTATCGTTTAATTTAGACTTGATCAATCTATTATTAAATATTATGGGGTTTCACATGTTTCATCACGACCCTTTTCCCCTAAGTTTAACTCATCTAACTCTTGCAGTTGCTCCGTGGGTCCATTTTGCATGCACTTTGGATATTCTTCTGGCTCTTCAACATGATCGACTATATGGGAATCATTGATTAGAAAGAATTTCAACATTGGGTCAACGCACTCGTCCTATAACGTCACCCACGCACACCGTTACAAATGGTAAATCACTTTTCCATTGGGAAAAATTAATTTCTTGCAAGTTCAGACTGGCCTGGCCTTCTTTTCACTCTTCATTTTCCCTGTGTCTTTCAGTACCTCAAGTGTAACTCATGGACCCAATTGATCATGAACATATTTCTTTTATTTCCACCATCATGAACTGGCAGGGGTTATACAACTTCCATAATCAAACATGTCTTACTTTCCCAAGTTTAGTATAGAATACTGCATCAACCAGATGACCCTCTTCCATTGAGAAAGGCCTATTAGTTGAATTAATCACTATCTTTGTCCCTAGAATATTGACTTTCGCACACTGGTGAAATTTGATAGGCACAATTCCATGGGAATATATTCACACCCTTACTATCAACAATTGGTGGATTTTATTGCCATTGATAACATGGAATATGATGTGACGGATGAAGTTCACTAAATTTATCCTAATATTCACGTATGAGAACAATTACATTCCAATGCTATCAAAGTCTGAAATCACTATAGGGACTGGGACAATCTTCTCTTATGACATTCCTATTTCATAAAGAGTGCTAATGGGCATAATGTTGATCGATGCTCTTTCATCCAATAGTGCTCGTGGGAAATTAATCCCATTAACCAGAGCAGTCACATATAAGGTTTTGTTTTGAAATATTGGTACCTATCCATCAACTTCAAAAAACACCACCTATAATGTTTACCTTTTAATGAGCCTTCTAATAGGTCCATGCTAGTTGATGGATGGATCCCCCTGTCTTGTGCTACTTCGAGTATTTTCTTCATAATTTCAAGTTTGTTCTCATATTCAACTCCAGTTTGATAAAAAACATTTAAACATCAAACTTTTTGTAATTTTTATGCATTCATAATCTATTTCCAAATCATAAGTTTGTGTGTTACAGATATAATCTACTTCTGAAGTTAAACCATCATCAAGTGCGAACACCACGCATTCCCTTCTTCAATCGTGAATTTCTTAACCCAATCTCATTTATAGTCATCATTGCCTACACCGAGAAGCTAGTCACTACAAGCTTTGTCATTATTCTACCACTCTTCAGTCTCCGTCATTTCTTCCAAGTCTTGAGCCACAACCATGTTTGTAAACCCATATTGTTGGGCTGGAAATGGGCTCTCGTTCACATCCAAAGGAGGAATCTAAAGAGTTCCATTAGATAATTTCTCTTTTATTATCTTTCCTGTATAATAGCAATCTTTGGTTGAGTTTTGCACTCTCTGGTGAAGCTCATAATATTTTGCTTTCCTTGTTTGTTGTTGTAGGTGTTAAATCAGGCAGGTTAGGTGGCCCTACTATCCCTTCTCACACCAAAGTTTGGTAACAATCCAAGGCTTCCCCCATGCTATAAGGAAATTGTGTAGGAACACTAATTTTAAACTTTCTCATCCCTATGGCGCCATTTTTTATGCTCGTTGACCATTCTTATTTTCTTTAGAACTGTTGCCCACATAGTTAGTTGTTTGTCGTTAAACGACCTGAAACCTTCCTGGACGAGGAAGCTCCTAAGTCATTCAACTCTGGGTATTTGCCTTGATGATCATTACAATGTTTGTTGTTACTTGATTAAACTCCCTGAATGTGTCATCCCGTGTTTCATTGATCAGATGAACTTTGTACTCCTCTAGCAAACCTTTCACGCAAATCTTCAATAATCTTGCCTTTGTGGCTTCCTTGTGGACATCTAGAGATATTTCTCTCAAATTCTTGATATACTGCATCAGCTCCTCGCTAGGTTTCTGGACTTCCTGAGCCAAGTGCCTCACAATAAACTCTTCTTCATCCATAAGGAATTTTCAGAGGAACTATCTGTGCATTTCTTCCCTAGTGGGAATGTTGTCTGGTGATAAGTAGGAATACCACGAGTAGGCCTTCCGAGTGATAGTTTTCGAGAACTCTCTCAGCCATGATTCTTATCATTGCAATGAATACCGAGGTACTCCATGAACCTCTTAACATGTTACTTAGGATTCTCTCTTTTTCCATTAAACTTATGAACTTTGGTGGAATATACCCCTTATGGGTATGTGAGAGTGCACAGTGCGAACTAATGGATCAATTTATTTAACTAAATGCCCCAACACACAAATCCAAATTTTAATCAAATTTTAATATTCAATTAATTATGGTGTGCATGTGAATTGTGTTCCAATATATATTTGCATTTTTTAATCCAAACATGCAAAAACACATTCAAGATGAGGAAAAATCCCTTTGCAGGGAAAAACCTTTTATTCAGCACTATTGAAAGTTTGTGAATATAGATTACTTACAAAACACTTAGCTGAATTAAGTTAAATGCGTAGAACTCTAAAAACTCCAACAGATACGATTCAGCTCCCGGGTCATCCACAGGTAGCGATCTATCCTCGGTATCCACCGATTCAGCCTCCTTCCTTCTTCACTAGTGAAACCTCGTTTCACAAAGTCAGTCGTAGAGAAAAGTCTCTACAATAGTGTATCATAAGAAACCTTCTTGATGTTGGTAAAAGTGATCTTGAATAATTTCCAGTGGAGGAATATGATATGAGGTGTTTGATCACAAAAAGAGAACTCAAAAGGTGTTTTTCTTTACAAAAAGACTTCTTGGAAAATGTTATTTTGTTCAGCCTTTTTATAGTAAGGGAGGACATAAAGGATAAACACAAAATATATTGGGAAGATATTCATTAAAAAACAAATTATGCATCGATTGTTCGAACGAAAGGGCAGGTCATTCGAACGACACTGCATCTCGTTCGAACGATGCTTCGAACAAAACCTACGAATGAGATTACAGCAAAACCAAAAAGGGATCTTGTTTGAAACTCCATTAAACTCGTTAAAACACGGACTTCTAACGAGATGTCAGAATGATCTAAAAGGAAATCTCGTTCGAACAAAGCATCAATTTTTTTTTAAATTCTTATAAAAAATTGAGTTCCTATAAGAATCCATGATTGTTGAAATGACCAAATCTTTCATTCTTTGATGGTCTTCAACATAGTTTTAAAGTATTAAGAAGTAATAACGTTGACATGTTTATGTGACGTGTTTGTGTAATGGGATATGCCAAACAAAAATAAATAAAATGTGAGCAATCATAAATTTTTCTCTTACAATATGGTATTTCATTGATACAATCTATATGATTGTTCTTCAATTCCTCATACAAGAAAGGAGACTAGAGTTTTAGCTAGAGTAGCTTCTTCACATCCTCCATAGGAATTTCCTTTGAAGGTGAATCTTCCATAATAGCCTTCTTGTTATAGGAGAGTCTACGGGGGAAGGAGTTTTCTCGGCCACCACTTTTTTCTCCAGCGCCACCTTTGTTATGACCGATTCTCCCATAGGAGTCACCACTGGCATGGCACAAACTTAACCCAAGATACCCAAATCTAAATTTTGTTATTTTAAAAAATCAAAGAAAAAACTCATAAGATTCATCCCTATCAGTTTTGGAGAAACTAAGTTGCTTGCCTAGCCCAGAAAAGGAACAGGACCTCATGCTCCGATAACTGCAACATCTTCATTGGATATTTTTTTTCATTTCGTCCTCCATTGCTTACTAGAGTGTCTTCAAAGACAAGTTACTTAGAAACATTATGACCTACTTTATCTATGATAATGATCATATCCCCCCCTAGTGGAGTCACCAATATAGGAGGTTAGTGGTACTGGGGGTTATGAATATATATAAATGGGTGAGGTGTGACCCACTGTAATGGACAACTATCTATATTTAAATAACAAGAACACAGATAAATAAAATTTTCTAATATTTAATAATGAAGTTTTGATTATAAGACTAAGTATCTAATGACTGAATACAAACATTTTAACAATATATAAAAGAATTAACACTCTTGAGAGCTGAGAGAGGATAAATAAGCATTTTAATATCTGAGAGAGAGTAGGGAGAGAATATTCTTATATGTGAGTTTGTACAATATAACGGTGCTTGTTATGTCATTGTCAATAAATGTGCAACTAGTTCTATATCTATAGTAAAACTTTTAGGTCATACATGACACTTGCATGGCCAAAAATATTCTTTGACAACAAATATCTAAAATTGTTTTGTCCTTTTAACTTTTTATCACAGTTGACCACGATCTATGGATTCAATACAACATTTTACAAAAAATGTTGGCATATAATTGAAGGATACCTATTCAAAGCAATATCAAGTTTTTTCTTGGGGAGTTCTTTACCCAAAAGATGGACTTCAACTTTTATTACTCTTATCCCCAAAACAGAGAACCTTTCCTCTTGTAGTGATTATAGGCCAATCAATTTGTGTAACACTTCCAATAACATCATATCTAATATATTGGGGATGTTTCTTAATAGAGTTATTCTTCAAATTAATTTGGCTTCATCAACGCAAGGGCAATAAATGAACAGGTTCTTTTGGCTCAGAATATGATGTCCAATTTCAAAAAGAGAAAAAGGGGAAGAATCTTATATGCCAGCTTAACATATTTATGGCCTATGATAGAATGTCTTAGATGTTCATGAGTCAAGTTGTTAGAAAATTTGTCTTCAATGAAACCTTTATAGATATGTCTTAGAGATTGATTTCAGAATGTTGGTACTATATTCCAATCAATGGATCTCCTCATTTTTTTTCAAATCATCTTGTGGGCTGACAAGGTGATCCATTATCTCCTGTCCTCTTTGTCATTGTTGCTAAAGTTCTAAATAGAGGGCTTCATAATCTTTTTGTACAATGCCATATTAAATCATTTTCAATGTCCCCTGGAAGTCCTATGGTCTCATGTATTTCTTTTGTAGATGATGTGCTCATTTTTATAACTAGATCCTAAAACTCATTGAAGAATCTTATGCTCTTTATCAAAGAATATGAGGTTTTCTCTGGGCAACTCTTAAATTATTCCAAATACATCTATATAGTTCCCCCAAACTGCCCTACTGTTAGGTGAACAATTATTGAGAGGATTACTAAGTTTTCCTTTAAAAAACCTCGTTTGCTTTATCTTGGGGTTCCTCTTTATGCAGGTAGAAAAAAAGGCTACTTTATTTAATGGTTTATTGGAAAGGATAAAAAATAGGACGGAAGGATGGTCTTGTAAATTTTTATCTCCATGTGGCAAACTCACTTTAATCAAGCATGTTTTCTAAACAATGTATTATCATCTCTTTGTAGCTATTGATCCTCTTAAAATAATCAATAAAGCTTTGGAATATATCTTCTCAAAAAAAATTGGGGCAGAACTGATGGAATTTCTAATAGCCATTGGAAGAATTGGAAGTCTCTTTGTCTTACTCATGAATAGGGGGTTATTAGTAATAAAGATTGTTTCTGATTTTGTAGCTGACTCAACATGTAAATTATGGTGGAGACTTTTAACAATTGACTCCAATTAGTTCTTATATATGAGGAATAAATACTATAAAAGGTGAAGGACTATAGATTACACTTGCAGAAGGTACTCATCTCATGTCTAGAAAAGTATGAATACTTATATAGAAGTAGTTAAAGAATGGGTTGACATTTATATGACATCAAATGGAAGGATAATTCTAATGGCCTCTTTTCTTTAGATTCCGCTTGGATCATTGTTAGACACAAGAGTTCCAATAATTTCCTATATTTCCATATGGAATTATAGACTTCCCAAAAAATTCTCTATTTTCATGTGGAAATTTCTTAATAATATTGTCCCAATAGATAATGATATCACAACACTTAATATCCCCTCGCATCCAGATGTTACTATTGTGTTTATCATCAACAACAAATGCTAAATCATTTATTCTTGGAAGGTGAAGTATATTCTCATATTTAGAATCATTTGGGTGGTATGTTAGGCATTAAACATCCACCAGTGATATTTAGAGGCAAATATATGGCATGGTTGATCAAGACTAGAGGCAAGGGATTGATAGCTACTACGTGTACTCTCATCCCTAGTATCATTTCTTGGGAACTTTACAAAGGCATAAATAGGGCAAATATGATGACTTTCCCTTGAAAGATGAACTTCTCATTTTAAAAGTTTATCAGAGCATTTGATATTTATTTATACCTAGACCTTTCAAAGGAACTAAATCTTGACTAGAGCTAGAGGTTATCTTTAGCTCTGTATATGCCACTGGAAATGGGTTATTTTTCTCCTTATGAATAAAACTCTCCTTTTTCTTTAAAAAATCTTTTGTGGTGGGATACCTTGTGTAATAGTGGGAATGAAGGTGATCTTGTTGGGCATGATGCCAAAAATTACTATTTTGATTTATACTAAAACTTCTTATTGAACACGATTAAAAAATTACGAGTGAGCTTGAGGGCCACTCATGGTTTGTAATGTTAAAAAAACTTTGTGAGCATTACAAATGGTTGTGAGTCATTTGTGTGTAAAAACGTTTTTATGTAAGTGTGAATGGCCTTTTGGGTCCCTCTCACCAATATTATCTCTTTCCTAATATATTGAAGTGGTTAAGCCTTAGCTCTGTCAACAAGACTTACCACTCAGCCTCGAAACTAAAACTCTCAAGAGGTATCGAATGGACATTTGCTCGAGCCCTTTTTACTCGACTAAGGCTACTTATTATATTTCCTGCATCCTTTATCTTGTACTCAGTCTTGATACCCAGTAGTTCTTTTAAATTATTATTCTCTGATAGGGTATTCTCGACTGCCTTAATCTTTTGTTCGACTTCGGTCACCCACAGTTGAACATTTTGAAAGGTGATCACATACTACAGGGTGAGAGTGCGAGTTAGTATGAGATGACACAACACTTGAATGAAAAATAATTAGCTGTAATTGAAAAGGCGAGAAGTATTACCTGAGTAGTCCGGTGCAGAGAAAAAATTATGACCCGAGAGGGGTCTTGGGCATCAAAGTATCAACTGTCACATACTGGGAATATCATAGCAACGACCTCTCAGTCCTTCTTTTGACTGTCGAGCAATGAATAGGTTGTCATGCTCAGTTGAGCGAGACAATTGATTACCACTATATCATCAGTAATTGGGATTATAAGATCCTTGGTCATCTTACGAGAGACATCTTTCTTCTTCTTTTGTTTGGGGGACGGTTTGTGGAAGTACCCTCTAGCACATTCTACCTCTTCTTAGATCCCTCAACAACCGTAGGACCTGTAACTGTTGTCTCTAGACGAGCTTATGTCAGCACGATAGCTTTCTTGAGAGACGAGCAACCATTGCTCAGACTTCGTCTAATACTCCTTCTAGATGGTTTACAAATGAAATAAGAAAATGAATATCGTCCCAATTTGAAAATAAAAAGACGACAGTAAAGCTAATAAATTTTTAAAAACTTACGCAATTTAGTAAGGGGTCAACCCCCTACCCAGTGTTGGCAAGAAACTCAATATTCATTAGATCCATAAAGACGATAAGGCCCTCGTCCTTGCCGAAGGTACACAAAAGGTTAATGCTCATCCTGGCAACTATGCTGAGGTCGGGGTTTAGTTTGGCCGACATGGATAAATTTCCCCACTTCTGAGGGATGCTCAGATCGTCGATATCAGGAGAGACATCACTGTCGAACTCCCAGTCATCGAATACAAAGAAATACTGAGAATTACATTCGTGGTTCGAAGTCTAGATTATGTGAACTTGTTTCTTATCGGAGTGTCGACCCACAAAATGGAAGTAACACGGCGCGACCTTAGCTATGGAAATGGTATAGAAGGTAAGAAAGATATCGACGGGAAGATCGACGCCTTACACTACCTTCCAAAGATGGATAGACCTAAGCAGTGTCCTCCAAGCGTTAGGGATTAGTTGGGTAGGGGAAAGGCCGATACAAGCAAAGATGGCCCTTATATTGGGATGAATCGGTAGGCGAAAGCCTATCTTAAACATCTGCTCATAAACGGTAACTTCACTCTCAACCTGACTATTAAAAGCCCTCTTATCCTGAGAAGGGATTTCCATCCTAATTGAAGATTTTACACCATACACGTGCCTCCAAAGTATCAGGTTAATTTCCTGGATGTCACTCGAAATGGACGAGGCGTAGCTTGTATCAAGTGGCTTGCAAGATCTGCCTCTGTCATAGTCAAAATAGGAATATCCATTGGTGGCTCATGGTATGCAACCTCAGCTATAGACTCGTCGTTAGCGATATCTAGAATATCAGACTAGGGATTTCCTTGTTGATGATCCGATGTCGTGGGCCTACCACGATTGCTAGATTCAGCTGCTTCACTCTCATCCAACCGATCATTGGCAACCCTCAGAGCTTCCTCGAAAGAGTCGGCCCCAGCTCTTTCCCTATAATTAGGAGTTTTAGAATGTGATCAGGGATATAAGATGGGAATAGTTGGATGAAGAGCCCTGAGATGACGCAATGGATATGGAATCACTGATGGAAATTATAACCCTAGGCTTGGCCAAAGTGGGGTAAGTTAAGAGCAATGGGGATGAACAACATACAAGGGTACAGGATTTAATGGAAGTCTGGACTCGACTTTGGCCTTTTCCTTAGCCTTGGCCTCGGGCTTGCGGATCTCTCATAATATTTGCTGTCTGAGATGGGGAAATTCCCCTCCTAGTTCGTATAGTCTTTGGTCATGAAAAATTAAAGTGGTATTTGATCATATTTGACTTAAAGATATAGCAAAGAAGTTGAAATTATTTTAACTAGAACCAGTCAAGAACATAAGAAAATTCACTAACAAACTATACCGGAAGGCTCATCGTACTTCTTAATTAGTGTTTAAAAGCCTGAACTTTTTCTAAAATTCCAACTACAAGTCCAAACGTAACCCAGGTGCAACCCTAAAATCCCCAATTTAACCTTATAACCACCAAAACAGGTTGCTAAAAAACAAACAAGCTACTAAAAAAAATAAAGATGATACACCATAATAGAATGCGCTAATATATTAAAAGAGGGAGGCAGAAAAATGGAGGAAGCTCGTCGAAAGATGGAAAAAATAGTGGGGAGAGAGAGAGGATTTTGTTACAATCGCTCGAAAATGGAAGAATGAAGGTAGAAGGGGAGAGAAATAAGAAATCTGGTATTTAAACCAAATTAAGTGGCGTGCGATTTCCAAAGGAAATCATTAGGGCACAATTCCAAAAGCCCCACATGTCGCCTCCACTATTTGAATAACATGCCATACCAACCATGGAGTGACAGGTGTATACTTGGGAACTTGAAACAACACTTCTGCCAGACTATGAAACGGCACCTCTGACATCGCGCTAGTCGACTCAAATCACTGAGATATACTCTGACACTGAGGGGACATCTAACTACAGGATGACAGATTACTTTACACCCTAGCCTCCCATTAGCATTGAATACTAAGGTCTATGGGTGATTGATATACATAAGTATGACCTTATCTAGACGAGACTCGACCTAGGAACATGCCCCACTAATTTACCTTAGGCCCATCCTATTGTGGACCCCAGGTCTCAATGGTTCTACTCAAGTTGTCTCAGCCTTTGAGACCCCCCTCCCGATGACATTTATCGTCGATCATAAAGGTCACTACTGGGCTCATATTATGACTTCATCATGTATCGGCCCTATCATTTGTCGGCCTCATACACCTTCACTAATTCGAGAGATCTATCACCGATCATATTTAACAGGGATCACATGTCATTCTCGACCTCGTCCTCATTAAGAGTTGCTCCAGTAGTCACAACCAAGTCGAGAGCTCATAGCACTGACACCAACAACTGATGTAAAACATGTGATCTGGGAAATTATAGAACACATGGCCAAAATTATCACAACAAATCAACCCCACGTGACGGGAATATTTGACCATCAGGTATTACACATGTCATCATGTATTACACATATTTGATCATCGGGTATTACATATGGCTTACCTAGCTCATGCACGCGAGTTACATGCTAGGGGGTGACATTGCGCACCCCCAACACTATAAATGGGACAATTACTTCATCTTTTTAAGGGATCGATCATTGCGAGCCTACTTTTATACTGATAAATTGTAATTATAGAGAGAGAAATGGAGAGAACTTGTAATCCTACAATGTCTTCCTGCCCATGTTTATAAGAAAATACCCCTCACTTCGCATAGTAACCGTAGGCCAAGGCCGAACCACTTAAACACCTATGTCCTCTTATTATCTCTCATCTCTTCTACTTACTTTCTATACATATATGTTAGCGTATCAATCCTTCATGAGCACACAGACTTAGGAATTGAGTTGAACACATCTTAGGGTAATATTTTGTATCATCAATGATAATAATGAGTGTTAGTGAGGGAAGTGCTCTCCCAGTCCCTTTTGTGTTATTTGAGTAACTTCTTGTGTGCTCTCTATTTTACTAATTATTGGTTGCTTGTGCATTTATTCTCTTCTTCAAGGAGATATACGATCCCTCCTTTGGGACTTGGGGTTGCTCGTGCAACCTACCCAATTCCTTAGTATAACTCGCATGTTCCTAAAGAAGCTGAGGAGTTTCTCGTGTACCCCTATACACTAATGGAGGTAGATTTTACCATTACTCTAAATCCAAATAGAATTATTTTTATTTGTCTTACCGAACAAACCTTTTTAACAACTTCAACTTCTTGTGGTTTTTCATGCACATGACCACTCTCTCTTGAGCAACGTCTTTGTCGACCATCCATTTATTTATTTCTTCAATCAACTGCCTGCCTTTTGTACCTTTCCAGGAATTCCTACAAGTTACCTCTCTAGATTAGGGATATTATTTCATTTTTAAGAAAGAGGTAGTCGTTTCTATCATGCCCGTGATATTTATAGAATATGTAGTATTGATTGATTTTTCCCTTGATGCTTGTATTTTCAATCTAGTCATCCAGTTCAATATTCATCAATTTGATATGGTTGTTAGGACTCATCCCATCGTTATGTTGAGCGGCGTGAATCGATTGAATCTTGGTCAATACTTTTTATGGTGTTTTTTCGGTCCATATTTTATCTTCACTTGACCATATCTTAGTCTTTTGTAATGCAATTTATCCTCTTTATGGAGAAAAGACGAGTGTTTATTGTGTCTTAGTCATAAATGCGCATCTACACTTTCCTCATTAGGTCGGTCATGTTGGTAGACAAGCTTTTTTGAAAGGGAGTAGATAGTTTTCTTACTATAGAGGCCCTTACAAAATGTTGAGATGTCTACCTGTTCATTTGAATTGTTGATTTTGAGATGTTGATTATTAAAACATTTGACAAACTTCTTTAATGATTCCTCCTTTGACTGCATATTGTTGAATAGGTAATTAATTAGTTTCTTATGAACTTGGCTACAGATGAAATGCCAAATGAAAATTTATGTGAGTTCCCTGTAGCATGTCACTAATTTGGGAGGTAGCTAATTAAATAAGGTTTTATTTGACACCTTAAGGGTCATAGATAAGGCCCTTCATTTGATTCAGTATATAATTCCCATAAAATCCATCTAAGCCTCATAGTTGTTTATGCAATCCCAAGGTTCGAACGTTCCTTCGAAGGTGTACGAATCATTAAGGATGGTGGCATTAGATAATCCAAGATTTCATTATTGAATGGAGAGGTTCGACCAGCGCATTCTCCATAAGATGGGGCACTCGGTGGGTTAATACTTTGGAATAGTAAGGATCTCACCATAAAAGAGATAGCGACAAGAGATTAAGGTGAAGGGGTAAGGTCCTCCCCATTCTGGTAATTAATATGATCTTGGGGATATGTTCTTTTTGGTCGACTTACTTCTCATTTTCTTGAAGGGGTGGGTTTGCCTAAAATCGATCAAAGATTTATGCGAGTTGCTATTGAAGGACTCCTTTATTATCAAGGAGGTTATTGATAGACTGGGTAACTTGATGCTTATTCATGGATAGAAACTTGATTTCCCATGTATGGTGTCAAAGATGTTGATGTAGAACACAACACTTATATATGAGACAATTATTAGGATTGAAAATAATGCACATTGAGAGTAACACTTAGATATACGTGGTTCGATCAAGTACTTACCTATGTCCACCAAGTAATAAGGAAGGGGTGTAAATTACTATTTGGAGGATAATAACTTCTTTTTTACTTTAATTCCCTTTATTTCTACCTTTCTCACATGGATATATATAGTACCCATACAATAAAGAACCGCATAATCTTAATAATGAGAAAGCTGGAAGTAGTTTTTATGGTTACAGGCGTAGTCGACTTTGGGATGAAGGGGAATTCCCCACATTCCCTTTAATCATGGGGAGTGGGTTGAAATCCCAATAAACACTTAGTGTACGTGTAACCAATAATGAATGACATTTCCCAAGGTGTGATAGACTACCTCCTTTGTTCATTTAGGTAAGGAGGACGATGGCAATCAGTCCTATTAAGGAATAAGATGCCTTTGATTCTAATGGACACGCTAACAGATGTTCATCTTGGCCAACAAGAATTCCCCTCATTATTAATTATGACTTAATCTCTAATACTAGTTGTTAACCAAAAACTATTCCAAGGGAAGAGGATAAGTTATGATTTAGTAAAATATTTTCCTTTCTATAATTTTAAGTTTTTTTGTAAAACTTGTTGAGTGGTGTTAAAATATTTTCTTTGTTGATTCATAATATGATATGTTTTTTCTTCATATCGTCCCAAACACATACACATTCAGGTAATGTAAATTAGAAATACGCGTAATGTAAGTAAAGCATAAATGTAAAGAGATCAAGGGATTGCGAAATTGATAAAGGATTTCGTATATGGTTCAAACTTACCTACATCACGCCAGAGATGATACTCAAGAAAGATCTATTATCATCCAGTTCAATAAGGTATGACAAAAACATTGCAAATGAATTACCTCCATTATAGTAAATCACAATCAATAAGGTCATAACATCTGGGTAATGATTCCATTTGGGTAATGATTCCATTTGGGTAATTATTGATAGGTTAACTAAATCTGCTCATTTTCTTGCCATTAAGATTACCTATTCCTTAGAAATGTTAGCTAAATTGTATATACGAGAAATTATTAAGCTTTATGGAACCCGAGTTTCAATTATTTATGATCGTGACCCTAGATTCGTGTCTCCCTTTTGGAAAAGCCTACAAGTAGCCATTGGAACAAAATTGAATTTCAGCACCGCTTTTCATCCTCAAATAGACGGACAAGCTGAGAGAACCATCCAAACCTTAGAAGATATGCTTAGGGCGTGTGTACTTGATTTGAAGGGGAATTGGGACGATCATTTACCGTTAGTGGAATTTGCATATAATAATAGCTATCAAGCAAGTATTCGAATGGCTCCGTATGAGGAACTCTATGGTAGAAGGTGTCGTTATCTTGCATGTTGGGAAGAAGTTGGAGAAAGAAAATTATTGGGACCAGAATTGATTCAGTTCACAACAGAGAAAGTAAAATTGATACAAGACCGACTTCAAATCACTCAAATCCATCAAAAGAGTTATGCTGACAATCGGCACCGATCGTTAGAATTCCAAAGAGGAGACTATGTTTTCTTACGATTATCACCGACAAAGGGAGTAATCCGATTTGGGAAGAAAGGAAATTTGAGTCCAAGATACATAGGACCTTTTGAAATCCTTGAAAGGATAGGTGTCTTTGCGTATCGAATAGCCTTACCCCCTAAACTCTCTAGTGTGCATAATGTGTTTCATGTTTCAATGATGAATAAATACATCCCTGATCCAACACATATATTAAGTCACGAGCCTCTTCAAGTTAGACAAGATGTGACATACATTGAGCATCCAGTGGAAATCTTAGACCATAAAGATCAAATATTACGAACCAAGGTTATTCCACTAGTCAAAGTATTATGGCGGAATCATTCTGTTGAAGAAGCAACATGGGAGAAGGAAGATGAAATAAAGGATCTATATCCATACCTTTTTGGAAATTAATGTTAGTAAAGTTTGGGGACCAAACTTTTTATAAGGAGGGTGGAATGTAATGACCCCATTTTTATATACTCATATATGGTTTATTTTTGAAATTACGTCTCATGTATTATCTATTAAATGTTGTATTATTACAAATAAGATATTCTAGATTCTTAATTTGACAAAGCCTTTTTTTTTAAGAATCAACTGTAAAATGGGTCAAATTAAAGTGTTATGACACATCCTAAGCTAAATGATAAGTTTTAGGGTAGAAAATGTAATTTTATGAAACTTTAGGGACTTCGTTTTAATAAAGAAAGTTTCAGGGACCAAAATGAAAAATAAAAAGGGGCCTTTTCATTAATAAAATATTTTCAGGGACCTATAAGAAATATTGAAAATATATGGTGTGAAATTACCAAAATGCCCTTAAGGTGCAAAATGATCCTTATACCCTTAATACCTTTCCACCTCGTGCTCGACACCTCGTTCTTGGTTTTGACACCTCCACCGTACACGTGTCGTCATTAGAGGAGAAGCCAAAACACGTGTCATCATTAGAGGAGAAGCTAAAACACGTGTCACAGTCCAGTGAAATAATACTGCAAGACGCCTCTGTTACGCGACACGTCAACGCTGACTCGCCATTGTAAAAGCTTGGTCCGCATAGACAAGTGTCAACGCCGTGATATCTTTGGAAAACTATAAATAGGGCCTTTGGGATCATTTGAAACTCACACCAAATTCCTTAATAATTATAGAGAGAAGTCGTGAGAGAAAGCGTGGAAATTTTTAAGAAGAAGTTCTTAGGGATGTTCATCTTAAGGTAATCTTAATGTTATAATGCATCTTTATAATTTTAATTTATTGTTTTATAGCTTTACTTAGTAGTTATGCTGGTAAAATACACTAAAGGATTCACTAATCAAAACTTAAAAATTATAAAAAATACAAGTTGATTTTATAAACTTGTTTGAAATTATACGCTTTTAAAAAAAATGATTCTTTTTAAAGAAATTGCTCGTTATTATGGAATCCCATTTAAGTAATTACAAAGTCAGGCCCGGTTGAAGTTCTGTCTTGATGAGATGGTATTTAAGTGGTGACCCTGTGACCCTCCATCTCTACTGGGAATAAATCTAGAAATGTTCTATCTAGATGAGATGGTATTTAAGTGGTGCCCCTGTGACCCTCCATCTCTACTGGGAACCGAGTGATGAGGAAGGACTATGAATTGAATTATTTAATTACGATCAATGAGTTTTAAAAGTTAACAAATGGGGATTCAGTAATCCTTTCAAAGAAGAAGTTATTATTAAAGTATAGTATAAACTGGACCTTAGAACGTGTACTTAAATCTTTATCAGATTAACATGTGATCGAAGACTCAATACCAGTAAATTTGACCTCCATTTTGGGTGAGTACTCTGACATTCCTTGTGTATTTTGATTATATGATATTATGCAAACTATATATATTTTGTGAACTGCTTTTCTTCTCAAAATTCATGTGATACTGATGATTGATTCATTTGTGATACGTTTATATTTGTCCATATAAAATACCGATTGTTGATGTAAAAAACTAGATTACTCTAATTATTCAATCACAAATAAATAAATGAGATAAAGAATTTTAAAGTGGTTCAGCCTTATATGAATGGCCTACGTCCACTGTTATGTTATTGCTGAGTGTTTGGGAATTCTCGATTACAAGTACTATCAAGAAATTCCGGTCCCCTTGAATGAGGGTCATACAAGGTATTTATAGCCCTTAGGATGTACATGAAAGGGTGATACATTAAATGATATACATATGAAAGGGTAACTCATTTAATGCTCTTCAAGCGTGTGCATCAAGATGAGAAGCATTCAATGAATAGTTGAACTGTTGATTATCTGGAAATCAATGTTGTGGTCGAGATGCAGCTCGAACCGCCTTAGTTGCCCGTCGTTCAAGAGTTCCTCGGAGAGATGGAGTTCCTCAGAAAGATAGTGTTCCTCGGAGAGTTGGAGCTCCTCGGAGTATACTCGTTGCTCGGAGTGAGTCTGACTTGGTCGGGAAAATGAACTTCCTCGTTGCTATTGTACCTCGTAGATTGACACGTGTCTTTTTATTATTCGTCCACATTAGCATACTAATTTTGGTATCAACATAAGCCCCCAATGTTTCATATTTCGAACTTTGAGGAGTGTTGATACCAAAATTAGTATGCTGATGTGGACGAATAATAAGAAGACACGTATCAATCTACGTGGCACAATAGCAACGAGGAAGGTTATTCCCCCGACCAACATACTCACTCCGAGCAACAGGTATACTCCGAGGAACGCCAGTCTTCCGAGGAACACCAACCCTCCGAGGAACTCTTATCCTCCGAGGAACTCCAATGCTCCAAGGAACTCTTGGACGACGAGCAACTAAGGCGGTTCGAGCTGCATCTCGACCGCAACATTAATTGCCAGATAATCAACAGTTCAACTATTCATTGAATGTTTATCATCTTGACGCACACGTTTGAAGAACATTAAATGAATTACCCTTTCATATGTGTATCATTTAATGTAACACCCTTTCATGTACAGCCTAAGGGCTATAAATACCTTATATCACCCTCATTCAAGGGGACCGGAATTTCTTGATAGCACTTATAATAGAGAATTCCCAAACACTCAGCAATAACATAACAGTGGACGTAGGCCATTCATATAAGGTTGAACCACTTTAAAATCTTTTGTCTTATTTATTTATCTGTGATTAAATAATTAGAGTAATCTAGTTTTTTACATCAACAAGGAGTATGGAACATTCTTTCTCGGTATATGGCAATATTAAATGACCTTCCTGGGTTTTAGGAGCCTTTTCTTCGTATTTGAATTTCCTTCCAAATTCGCAGAATCCGCCTTTTTACATTTTTATAAGAGCTTCGATCTTCGTGCACTTTTTGTCCTTTTAGCCGCCGGTAGCGTAATAGTTTCCTTTTTGTAATCATTTCTTTCGCCGTTTCCCAAGGCAAAGTATTTAAGCTTCAGAGGCAATCCCATCGTCTTCTACCTTTTTCAATTTCTGCTTTCGAGTTTTTTATAGCTTTTCTCTCTCCTGTACATTCATCCCTTTCTTCGTTTGTTTGTCAACAGATCTCCTTTTTCCTGTAAGATTTTCTTCCTTCTTCTTCATTTCTTTTTATTCACCATGGTTTATATTATCGAATCTCTTGAGAAATTTCGTTCTGACTTTTCTATTCCTTCTTGGGTAACTTTGGAGAGTCTTTTTGAGCCTTCAAATTATTTTAATTTGGCTGAGGGACATTGATTCCCTAGCCTCTTTATTGCTGAATGTGGATTTTCTTTTCTACCAAACCCTTTGTGTTTAGAGTTCTGTCAGTATTTCGATGTTGTCCCTGCAAAAATAGCCCCCAACACATGGAGAATAGTTAATGGGGTGTATAGGTTAAATCAAACTCATGGAACTCGTATAGGAATTCCTGAGATTATGTACTGTTATAGATGGGCTATTTTAGACAATGTTTTTTATTTAAAAACTAGATTTTTGAATAGGGCCTTAGTAGTCAACCTCCCTGATCCAAACAAGGATTATTTTGAACACGGGGTAGTTATAAAAAATTGGCAACATACCCCTTTGGTTGGAGATGAAGTATATGAAGGTCCCAGATGCCCCCCATATGGCAATGGGATAGGTTATTTTCATCTTATTTTATTTTTTAAAATTACGATTTCATTGTGTTTGACAAAATGTATAACTGATATTTCACTATGTATTTGTTTGCAGTTGACAGTAAGAGAAAAAATCCAAAAGAATCAGAAGTAAATATTAAACATTTGAAACATATCTGGAATTTGCATCGAAGAGTTGCAGACGAGCACATCAGGTCTGCTTCATATTTGTTGCAGTACAGGAGCTACACATCATCCTTTACTGCTCGTCCTGTGGTCAGCATTGGTGACCCATTGCCAGCTTCTGAGGAATCTTCACCAGAATCTCACATTCCTCTAAGTCAGAAGATGGGCAAGAGAAGAGTTCCTGCTATCTTCGAGGAGACTTCCTCTGCTGGAGATGGAAAAAGAAACAAGGCTGATGTCCCAAAGGGGACAAAGAAAGTAGATGGTGCCCCTTCTTTTTCTCCTCAGAAGGCTGGCGAGAAGCCCCCAGTGGCTCCGAGCAAGAAAAATGCACCTGTGGAAGTGGTCCCAATCTCTACTACCATAAGTTCTTTGGTTGAAACTGCTGAAGTTCCACTGAGGAGATTGAAGAAATCCTCCTCGGTCACTTTGACTGAAACCATTCCCCAGCTCCAAGCTAGTGGAGCTGGTGTCCCAACCATTATTCCCCCGAGTTCTGCAATGAGCTCGGTAAAGACTTGGACTATTCCTGAAGTCCAAGGAATCGAAGAAAACATGTCTAGGGATATGCTGACATCCCTAGCTACTCATCACATTGCTTCAGTAAGTTTCTCTTATCCTGAATTTTTCTTTCTTTCAGTCAATATATGTATCTCGGCACTGACTTATCATTATTTTCTTCTTTTTACAGCTGGTGAGTTTCTTTAACACCATAGTGAAGAAAGATGAAGCACTCAAGGCTTCTAGCTCCTCGTCTGGAGTGGAGGATGCTTTTCTGGGTTTGGCCCAATCTTTGAAGGATTATCGTCAAAAGTATGACGAGGATAGGGGTGAATGGGAGAAGAAGATGGCTGCATCTGAGGTAGAGAAGGTGCAGTTGGGAAACAAAATAAAAGACTTGGAGAGAGAGAATAAGAACTATGCTGAGAAGCTCACAAACTTTGGGGAGCTTGAAAACAAGTTGAAGTCGGCTGAGGAAGAACTAACCCTTCTGCGAGAAGTAAATCGCCAGAAGGAGGAGGTGGAGGCCAAGTTGAAAGCCTCCGAGGATCTTCTATCCGAGAAGCTCTCCTCGGAGAAAATGAAAAGGAAAATGGTTGTAAAGAAATCTTTTCGTACCGGATGGGATAAAGGATGGGACAGGGGGGTAGCAGCAATGATGACCCAGGTCAAGTATGGGAGTTTGAAATACTTCCGAGATGGTTGGGTTGATGCCCTGCAGGAACTGAAGGTTAGCTAGGACTCTGAACTATTTCAATAACATCTTCCTGGCCCCCCTCCTGTGATTGAAGATGAGGAACAAGACGAAGCTGCTTCCGAGGAGTCTTCAATGATAGTAGGTGATCAAGTCCTTGCTCCACAACCCAATCAGACAGCCACTGAAGAGATCTCATCTTTGCCTGCTCCTCCTGAACAAGTCTCAACTTCTGCCAATCAACTCATTGTTCCTACCGAGAAACCAAACTCCTCGTCCCAGCCTCCCGAGAAAGTCTTGGGAGACAAGGAAAAGGTGTGAAGTTGTTCGGTATTCTCTTTCTGTTTTTCTTTTACTTGTACTCTATATTCTGAACACTGCACTCCTTTTGATGATGTAATAAAATTCCCTTTTTTGTTCCTCTGTGTTGTTGATGTTCTGTCTTCTTCTTTTATTAACTCTTGCCTTCTCTTCTTTACTAGTTTGTGGCCAGAATGGAATTATTATCTGCCAATGATACAAAGTTGATGCAGCAATGCCATGAATATTATAAGGCTGGTCACACAAACCTAAGTGCATCAGAAGTTGCCAACATCCTTGGTCATGATGCTTCAGAGCAGGCTGTCGAAGCTTATCAATACTTGAAGGACTTACTTGATCAAGCTGTGGCCAATAACGTGGCTTACTATGATATGATCGAGGAGCTTCAATATACTTTAGAAGATATTCAGACTCAGTACAAGGAATCAAATGCCCTTTTGCACGAGGGGTATGAAAAGAGGTATCAACAGCTTTCTGTCGAGACAGGCCACAAAAAGATCCTTGATGGGTACAATGTTAGGGAGAGAACCCTAAGGGGTGAAGTTGAAGCTTGTAGACAAATTACCGAGCTTCTAGAGCAAGAAAATAACAATTTACAGAAAGAGCTGGCACAGTATAAGTTTGCAGCATCTTCTTCAACAGCTGTAATCCCAGTGACTGACGAGGGATTTTCCTTTCTAGAGGTTGAGAATGCCAAATTAAGGCAAGAGTTGGATACCTTGAGAAAATTTGGTACTTCTACTGCTACTCGGGGGCGAGGAAGAGGTTCTCATGGACGAGGAAGAGCTGCTCAGAATGTTGTCGAGGAACCAAGTTCTCGACCTGCTCGGGGAGGATCAAGAGCTCTTAGTCATAATGTTGAAGAAGCTCGTACTCGATCAACGTTGTAAACTCAAGCGTTCCAATTGAATGCAAAAAATAGGGCTTTGTCTGAAATGTCTAAGAAAATCCAAACTCTGGAGGATCAACTTGCTTCGACAAAGTCTGCTCTGAATAATAAGGATGTTTTTGCCAGGAACCTTCATGAGCAGTTAGAGAGAATAACTTTCCAATTCCACAAACAACCTCGTGAGTTCTGGATGGCAGGCTACAATGAGGCCCTTTATCACTTGGATGCTCGCCTTGAAAATGCCAATAATAAAGGTTATAAACAGGGATGGTTGAACGCCCTGGGTGTATTAAAACTAGAGCAGGGCCATTACTTATGGGATTATCATGCTCCTGGGCTACTAGACTTGCATGTGCCACCTTATAAATTGGACATGGAATGGATCCCAGCTCGTGCCATTCCTCGGAGCTTAATTGCAAAATACCTCGGTGACTACAATCTTCATTCTCAGATCGAGGTATCTCGTCCCGAGCATCTACTGGACACACCTTTTGTGATGAACGTTAGGATGCTGAAGGACTTGAACTTCATTAACTCTCCTCAAACTTTAAATGATCCGCCTGCTGGCGAGGAACCTATTTCAAAAGCAGAGGGAAAGAAACCAATAGAGTAGGGATCTCAATGTAATAGTTAGTACACATATGTAACTTGTAATTCGTTTTGAACTTTAATGAAAGGCTTTCATTTTCTGTTTGCAAATATGTATTGCTATTGTCTTGTGATTGTCAAACACTTTATATTTGTGCTTGCATAACAATATTGTGTGGTTCCTCGACCAACTTAGTAATAAAAAATTACAAGTATTAGTAATGTTGCTCGATCACTTAATAATAAAGTAATGAGTATAAAAATGTTAAAAATTCTTCCAACCAACCAAGGTTGTTAAGTTGAGCTCGTCGACCAATTATAGTTAATGGGTTTTTATCCCCGACCAGCTATACTTGGTAAATTTTTGCCTTTTTCATAAAATGTGCCCGACCAACCAAGGTCAAAGACTTTTCCTCGTCGACCAACTACAGTTAGTGGGTTTTTATCCCGACCAACTATACTTGGTTCAGTTTGGAATATTTGTTCTTCGAGGAACTTTTGTATTTTCTGTAATAATCTTACCTCCCGACCAACATAAGTTGGTATTTGAGAGCATATCTTATTTCCTAACCAACCGAGATTGGCCTTTTTAGGAGTCTCGTGTTCTCGCTCTTTTACCAACCGGAGTTGGTCTGAGTTCGAACTATCATGTCCACTAGCTCTTTTACCAACCTGAGTTGGTCACGCTAGTGTACGCCTCCTAACCAAAGGAGTATAGTTTGTTCTCGCCCTTTTACCAACCGGAGTTGGTCGTGGGTTTGAACTATCATGTCCACTAGCTCTTTTACCAACCTGAGTTGGTCACGCTAGTGTACGCCTCCTAACCAAAGGAGTATAGCTTGTTCTAGTCCTTTTACCAACCGGAGTTGGTCATGGGTTTGAACTATCATGTCCACTAGCTCATTTACCAACCTGAGTTAGTCACGCTAGTGTACGCCTCCTAACCAAAGGAGTATAATTCGTTCTCGCCCTTTTACCAACCGGAGTTGGTCGTGGGTTTGAACTATCGTCTTCTTTTTACTTCCGAGCAGCGCGTAGTGTTAAACACACTAGTATTTCCCGAAAAACTTTCAATAAAAGAAGAGAAGATTGTGAAATATCATCGTTTTATTCATATTGATGGAACTGCTTTACATTTTACATCACTGATAATACTTGTGTAGGTGTTCAGCATTCCATGCATTCTTAAATTCCTCTCCTTCTAGAGTCGTTATTCGGTAAGTTCCCGGTCAGACAACTGCATTAACTCGATAAGGTCCATGCCAGTTTGCTTCCAACTTATTGTGCTTATGAATGACCTTCTTTAGCACGTAATCTCCTTCTTTTAAGTCGCATTTCTTCACCCTCTTGTTGTAGAACAGAGTTGTTCGTTGTTGGTAAGCAGCATTCCTAATGGCTGCCTCTTCTCTAACTTCCTCGAGCATGTCCAAATCTAATCTCCTCATCAAGTCACTGACTGGGGAATTGAAATTCAGCACTCTGTGTGTTGGAAGACCCAACTCGGCAGGTATTACAGCGTCACTTCCAAATGCCAGCATATATGGTGATTCTCCAGTTGCTGCTCGGGGAGTTGTTCGGTAAGCCCACAATACTGACTGTAGCTCATTAATCCAATTAGCTTTAGCCTCACTTAGCCTCTTCTTCAAACTAGTTAGTAATGTTATGTTCGTCACTTCAGTCTGCCCATTGCTTTGAGGATGGCCTGGTGCTGAATGAACCTTCAAAATATTTGACTGATGACAATAGGCGGTAAACTCCTCGTTATCAAATTGTGTTCCATGGTCTGTGATGAAGTCATGAGGGAGACCATATCGGCAGATGATGTTCTTCCAAACGAATTGGTACACCTTCTCGTATGTCATATCAATCAGAGGCTCGGCTTCTACCCACTTAGTAAAATAATCCACTGCGACGACGAGGTACCTGAATCTTCCTTGGGTCGTTGGCAGTGGTCCAACAAAATCCATTCCCCACATGGCGAAAGGCCAAGGGGAAGTTATGTGTGTCAACAATTCTTGTGGAGTTCGTCGGATGGAGGAAAAACGTTGGCATTTATCACATCTCTTAGCATAGGCTATACAATCACCCCTCATCGTTGGCCAGTAGTATCCTTGTGTCATCACCCTTTGCAAAAGTGTCCGACCTGCTACATGGGCTCCACAGGACCCTTCATAGATCTCTTCAATCAATTCCTTCACCTCGGAGGGATGCACACATCTTTGTAAACCTGCCATAATTCCTCGTCTATACAAAACACCATTAGTTAGTACATACCGAGCAGCTTTAAACTTCAATTTCTTTGCAGAGAGCTTATCCTACGTCAATTCTTCCTCCTCAATATATGCCCTGATGGGATCCATCGAAGATGGTCCTAAATCAAGGGTAATAACATTCATCGTCAGGTCTTCATCTATGCTCCGAGCTTCTAATACTTCAAATGGTATCGTTCTTCGCAGCTCGGTACGAGTAGCTGATGCTAGTCGAGCCAGTGCGTCTGCTTGTGCATTCTCCATTCTTGGTATTCTGATCAACTGAATGACATCAAATTCTGCCAACAACTCCATCGCCTTTGCATGATACTTGACCATTAATTCTCCTTTAACTGCATATGTTCCCATCATCTGATTCACAATTAATTGAGAATCACTGAATACCATCACTTGTTGCGCTTCCATAATTTTTGCTAAATTAAGACCTGCTATCAAGGCTTCATACTCAGCCTCATTATTGGAGGCTTTGAATTGGAATTGCAAGGCATATTCCATGTCAATCTCGTCTGGGGTTTTCAAAACAATCCCTGCTCCACAACCCGTTGTGCAAGATGATCCATCTACATATAATCTCCATATAGGTAACTCGTCTTCAAATTTCTTATCCGATAGAGTTCCTCGGTGAAATATCTGTTGTTTCCTTTCATCCTCCCCTGGTATTTTTCGCTCTTCGTCGACCATCTCTTCTCGCCCTTTTACCAACCGGAGTTGGTCTGGGTTTGAATTTGATGATCTTTCTACATCCACAAGCCCTTTTACCAACCGGAGTCGATCTGGACTTATGTTTGTTGATCCTGTAACATCCACAGGTTAGTCAGCGAGCAACTTTTGTTCCTCGGGGGTATCAGGATATGTAAATTCTGCTATAAAGTCTGCTACAGCCTGCCCTTTTAATGATGATCTGGGTTCATACACAATATCATATTCACCGAGCTCTATTGACGAATACATCAGTCTCCCTGATTTTTCTGGCTTATGAAGGGCTTGTCTCAATGGCATGTCGGTATACACAACGATGGTATGGGCCTGGAAATAAGGCCTCATTCTTCTACTTGCTTCAATTAATGCCAAAGCCATTTTTTCCAGCTTTGGGTACCTGATCTCTGCACCTCGGAAAGCCTTACTTGTGTAATAAATTGGTTTCTGGACTCCATTCTCCAATCTGATTAATGCCGAGCTGACTGCATTCTCTGATACTGCCAGGTACAAGTACAACTTTTCTCCCATTACTGGTCTGGACAACAGTGGAGGTGCTCCCAAATATTTCTTCAAGTCTTGAAAGGCTTTTTCACATTCATCATTCCACTCGAAAGTTTTCCGAAGTGTTTTGAAGAATGGGAGGCATCTATCAGTTGCTCGGGATACAAATCTGTTAAGCGCTGCAACTCGTCCTGTAAGACTCTGCACCTCTTTCTTCATCGTTGGAGATCGCAACCCTAAAAGAGCTTTGATCTTTGCTGGATTTGCCTCAATGCCTCGTTGGTTGACGATGTACCCAAGGAACATTCCTTCTCGTACTCCAAAGGTGCACTTCGTCAGGTTGAGCTTCATTTGGTATTTACCCAATTGATCGAAGGTCTGACCTAAGTCAACTAGATGATCAGCAGCTTTCTTGCTCTTTGTCAGCATATCGTCGACATAGACCTCCATATTGCAACTGATTTGTTCGGCAAAAACCTTGTTCATCAGCCGCTGGTATATCGCTCCTGCATTTTTCAAACCAAAAGGCATAACATTACAACAATAAGTTCCCCTAGGGGTAATAAAAGAAGTGATTTCCCTGTCTTCAGGTTTCATTTTGATCTGGTTGTAACGAGAGTAAGCATCCATGAAGCTGAGCAGCTCGTGTCCCGAGGTAGCATCCACTAGTTGGTCAATTCTGGGCAATGGGAAGTGATCCTTTGGACAGGCCTTGTTGAGATCAGTGAAATCAACACACATTCTCCATTTATTGTTTTTCTTCTTTACCATCACCACATTTGCTAACCAGTCTGGATATTTCACATCTTCAATGAATTGGGCTTTCTGGAGCTTCTCGACCTCCTCTTGTATGGCTTGATTCTTCTCGGGACTAAACACTCTTCTTCTCTGCTTTACAGGCTTGATTTCCTTATTTGCATTGAGTTCATGGCATAAGAAGTTTGGATCTATTCCTGGCATGTCTTCATGACTCCATGAAAAAGTTTTCTTTCTGTTTCTTAGAAAAGTTATCAACTCCTGTTTTATTGAAACATCCAACGATGAACCTATCTGGGTTACTCATTCAGGGTGCTCGTCGTCGAGAATAAGATTTTCTGTAGATTCCACCACCTGTCCTTTTACCAGTTGGGATTCATCTCTGGGATCCAGTGTTTCAATTTCTATACCTTCATCCACCTGGTAGGTAGTAGTCTTTTTCCTTGACTCTTCAAGCTCCTCTTGATCGGCAGACGAATAATAGCATTCCCGAGCTACTTTTTTATCACCTTTCACAACTCCTACTCCAAAATTTGTTGGGAATTTTAAGCATTTATGTACTGTAGATGGGACTGCTTCGAACTTCTTCAAACCAACTCTTCCCATGATGATGTTGTAAGCTGACTGCACATTCTTATCCATCACAAAGAAACGTATTTTTTCTGTTCGACAAGCAGGCCAAGTTCCAATGAATATATCCAACTTGATCGTCCCAAGTGGAAAGACTTTCTCGCCAGCCAAACCCAATAGAGGTCTGTGATAAGGTTCTAATTGAGATAATTTCAAATTTAAACTGTCAAAGCATGAATAGTACATGATGTCTGCCGAACTACCATTATCTACCAGCACCCTTGAAATCACTACTTCTTTCATCCTCATTTTGATCACCAAAGGGTCGTCGTGAGGGTAAAGAACACCTGCCAGGTCATTTTTTGAAAAGCCAATGACCAGCTTCTCTTTGTTTACCTTCCTCGGGCGATCCTCTTCAGCCAAATTTATCCGCTGAATGTATGAGCAAGCCTGAGTCTCACCAAGGTAAGCTTTTCTTTTTGCAGTAAGGTCTCCTCCTCCTGCATCTCCTCCTGTAAGGACATTACAATCAAATGATCCAAAGCGTATTTAAAATACCTCTCGTTCTGGCTGCCTTGGTTTCTTGGGAAGATCGGGGTCATCATCTGGATCATCTTCATGGTTTCTCTTCTTTTTCTCCTCTGCTTGACGAGGAGATCTAGACATTTCTCTAGTTCGGTCATTATTTCTTCTTTCGCCTCCCCGATTAACATACTTTGCTAGGTTCCCTCTTCGGATGAGTGTTTCAATCTCGTTCTGAAGAGCTATGCAATTTTTGGTCATATGGCCGCGATCCTTATGGAACTCGCAATATTTCTCCCTATTCCTCATGTCAGGGTCTGACCTCAGTTTCTTTGGCCACTTTACTTCCTCATTATTCTTGATTTATTCCAAGACATGATTAATACCCATTTTCAAAGGAGTATAATTATCAAATTTCTTCAGGACTTCCCATGACGATTTATTATTCTTGGAATGCTTGTCACCGACATTCCCCTTATGCTCTTTCTTCTTGGATTTGTCGTCTTCTACCTTGGTTTCTTTATCCATATTCTTCTTCGCAGCCATAGCTTCCTCGGCATTCATGATTTTGGCCGCTTTCACCATCAACTCTGACATAGTCATAGGTGGATCTTTGGCCAAAGTGTAATATAACTTGTTAGGCAACAACCCACTCATCAAGGCGTTGATTGTTGTCTTTTCTTCATAATCTATAACTTCCAATTTCTAGTTATTGAAACGAGTTATGTAATCTCTAGTACTCTCACCAGATTTTTGTCTAACACTTAACAAGTGTGTTACTCTTTTTACTGGCTTTGCCCCAAAACAGAAATTGCCGATGAACAACTCGGCCAACTGAAAGAAAGTTGAAATCTTACCCCGAGGAAGATTATTGTACCATATCTGGGCAGATCCAGTAAGAGTTCCTGAGAATGCTCTACATCTCATCTCGTCGGGGACAGCATAGATATCGGCGGCAGCTTGATATTGCTCTATATGAAGAACAGGATCTGTCTTTCCATCATATTTGGGGGTCACCACAGGTGTTTTAAACTTTGACGGGGTAGGAAAACCCACAATGGCCTGGACAAAAGGTGTCCCTTGAACAAAAGTTCGTTGTAAGGGATTCTTCGCCTTAGACATTTCTCCCAATCTATCCTCCAACCGCTGAATGGAACCCTTCCATGCATCATTTCCTTCCTCGGGCTTATTAGTTCGAGCAATTGATTGTTCTGATGTGGCCTCCTGAGATCTATCTTGATGAGCAACTGGTCGTGATTGTGCTGATCCTTCTCTTAGATCTGATGGTCGTCGAAAACTCCTCGACATGGTCTTAGGTGGACTCCTATTCCTCCTAGGGCCTAATCGACTGAAAGGAGACACCCTACTCAGTCTTTCCAAGACACTGGGTCTTTCTAGAGAGAGAGTGATACGTTGATCAGTATGTGTAGCCCTTATTGACGAAGTTCGCCCAGGTTGATAAGAGAAATCATCAAATTCCTCATTATGATATGACTCAGTACGCCTGGATCGTGAAGAAAGTAAATAAGTTTGCCTCTGACCACTTCGCTGTCCTGAACGTGCAGGTGCACCGCCATGAAGGGTATGTATGAGTTGCCTCATTGTTTCTTGCATGGCGGTTTGTCCTTGAGCCAGATTCGTCATAATCCCAGCCAGATCTGGAGGTGCGGAGGGATTTGGAGGATTTCCAGCATTTCCAGCGTTTCGATTGCTGGATTCCGGGTTATCTGCCATTGATGATGAATGATTTTTGGTGAAAAACGATAATAACAATCGTTCCCACAGACGGCGCCAATCTGTTGATGTAAAAAACTAGATTACTCTAATTATTCAATCACAGATAAATAAATGAGACAAAGAATTTTAAAGTGGTTCAGCCTTATATGAATGGCCTACGTCCACTGTTATGTTATTGCTGAGTGTTTGGGAATTCTCGATTACAAGTACTATCAAGAAATTCCGGTCCCCTTGAATGAGGGTCATACAAGGTATTTATAGCCCTTAGGCTGTACATGAAAGGGTGATACATTAAATGATATACATATGAAAGGGTAACTCATTTAATGCTCTTCAAGCGTGTGCGTCAAGATGATAAGCATTCAATGAATAGTTGAACTGTTGATTATCTGGCAATCAATGCTGTGGTCGAGATGCAGCTCGAACTGCCTTAGTTGCTCGTCGTTCAAGAGTTCCTCGGAGAGCTGGAGTTCCTCGGAAAGATAGTGTTCCTCGGAGAGTTGGAGCTCCTCGGAGTATACTCGTTGCTCGGAGTGAGTCTGACTTGGTCGGGGAAATGAACTTCCTCGTTGCTATTGTGCCTCGTAGATTGACACGTGTCTTTTTATTATTCGTCCACATCAGCATACTAATTTTGGTATCAACACCTGTTAAAATGATTATTGAAAAGGATATTGAATATTGAAAATATGATTATGCCTAAGGGACCTCTTTACTGACTGACCTTCCCAGCTGGGTTATCGCTGGTGTGCCCTAAATACGGTGTTGTGATGAACTAGTTCGATTGACCCTCAACTATCAGGGAATAATACGGTAGAAGAATATGGTATTAGAGTGTACTTGGTCATCAAAATGATATGATTGAAAGAAAAAAAAGGACATCACATTTGATTTGTTGCATTCGTCTTATTGTGATCTATCCAATTGTGATATATATATATACTTTCATTTCAAAAAATATATCTATTCACCGCAAGTTCCTATCCATATATGTATATGCCTTCTCTTTTGACTTGAATAGGTATCTATTTTCTGAAAACCCTGGAATGTCTGGAGATTGAACCTCATTCGGCTTTTAGCTGATGTTGTATAAATAATCATTTTTCAAGAAACGTTTAGGCTCACGGACGGAACGAAAAGGGACTATATTGAAGATTTAGCTTTTAGATCTCTTTTTGTAAAATGTTTATTTAGAGCATGTCTGGCTCACTCTTGTAATAAGTTTTAAAATGTCTCTTTGGTTGTAACTCGTTGTTACTTTTAATATATATGAAGTTTCCTTTAGAAATCTCCGATGACGTAATTCCTTTACATTCAGTATTTTACGATTCATAACCATGTGATTGTATTTTCGTTGCACTTAATTAAGGAAATAATTAAGTCAGAATATATGTTGCCTTAGTGGCATGTCAAGACACTCGTTCCCTTCTAATAATTTGGGTCGGGGTCGCGACAGATAGCTTCTCTCCTTCCCAAGCCAAGTCATACACTTTCAACACATCACGTTAGATCTTGTGATCAACCGAACTATTTAGGATTTGAATTGTGACTACACTATTATATAGGCGCAATACCGAATCCTTATTATGAGCACAAGTCTTGAAAATATGTCTTATGACATATTGTCCCCTCAGAGTTACAATCATCTATCACCTATCTCTCACCGTAGTGTTGTATATTGTATACCAGGTATCCCGTCATTGATCGTGATAAGTCCGTGACAAACTTCACTTGTCACGGACTTATCACGGTTATTGACCGTGACAAGTCTTTGTCACGAACTTGTCATAGTCAATGACCGTGATAAAAAAATTCGTGTTTTTGTGTCACAGTCATTGACCGTGATAAGCCTGGCCACTAAAAAAGTGACAATTTAACCATTTTGGTGTACTGAATGTTGTATATTGGATCCCAGGAATCCCGTCATTTACACCCGTTAAAATATCATATTTGTAGGAACTAGGTTGTCTTTGATCCCAAGTACCCTTAGGTACGTACGAACTATACCTAAATAAAATCTTGAAGACCAAGACTCATAATAGGTCTCTTGGCGTAATATTTCTTAGGGATGCATCCATCCCTAGTCCAAATAATCAAGTAATCAGCCCAAGGACTAAAACACCTTTGGGATTTTAGACATATCGATAAAGGATACTTATATCTCTGTCGGTGGTTTCTGGTCCAGTCCAATACAAAATACACTCACCCTATACACCTCCAAACTAGAGCGAATATTCAACAACGCCTTATAGTTAATGATCGCTCGACGGACATGAAAATCTTTGTCAATGAGTTTTAGGGCAACTCCCTTTCGGATCCTCCTCCAAATCTACCCTTTGTCTCACAGATAGCTTCTCTCCTTCCCAAGACAATTCATACATTTTCACACACATCACGTTAGATCATGTGATCAACCGAACTATGCAGGATTTGAATCGTGACTACACTATTACATAGGCGCAATACCGAATCCTTATTGTGAGCACAAGTCTCGATAATATGTATTATGACATATTGTCCCCTCAGAGTTACAATCATCTATCACCTATCTCTCACCCTCTCGCATACATACTACAAATGAGATATGAAACTATAGCAGAATTCGCAATCTCTCATGAACCGCCATAGAAACATGCAAAATTTATACATACTATACACAACCGAAATACGTATGCTTTGATCCCAAGTCTTCTTGGATAAGTAATTTCAATATAGAGTCTTTCTCATGAGCACAAGGCTCGATAACATATCTATCGATATGTTGTCACAATAGAGATGCATCCATCTCTCATATTCCCTATCTATATCTCCTCAATCCACCAAAGATATATCAAACTATCTCAAAGTTGAGCTCTCTCGCACACTTACATACATAGTAAAGGTCACCCATTATACAAACATAGATTCATGCACAAGAACCCTTGTGTACTCACATCGATTGAAGTGACATTATTAGACCTCTCACTGGTACCATTTTTATACCTTGTCATCTTCTACGTTGAAGGGATTCTCACCCTAAGGTCTCTAAACTAGTTCTAAAAATAACTGAAAATTAATTAATTAATGTTAAGAGCCATAATAAACATATAATTCAGGAAATATAAAGAACAAGTGGGGTGCCTAACAGCTTTCCCACTAATAATCGGGTTAGCTAACCCGCATAAGAAGAATCTCTTGACCAATTATAGATTTAAACCTGCCCTTAGGATTAGCTCGAAAGGGTTGACCCGAACCTTTTGTTTGTTTTTGTATAAAACAAACTGGCGACTCTGAACAACCGATATTATCACCCAGAACACGCTTAGACCTAGGACTAAAACCATGGATGTGCGACTCAAAATAGATATAGTATTAAATATACAGGTCTAAAGTCTCACTGTTCTACCTATTTCAAGCCAAAAATCTGACCTCGAGAGGAGGCGGTCGATCAAGAGACAAGCACTGTTGGGCATCTGCCATCGACTCAAGCTCTCCATCGGAGCCTATCACTGCTCGGGAACCTCAATGCCAAAGCGAAGACTCAACTGGGGATCAATCAACATAAACTAACTATCTTTATTCTTTAATCCTAATATGCATAACATCATTCTCGTTCATGAATACTATATGTAAATTTTAGAATTATTTAGCACCTTAGTTTTAGAGTCGCTCAAACATAGATACGTGATTAGGTCCCCATGTACAACATTGTACATTTTTCAAACATATAGATTTGCGCGAAGGACCTAGCAATAAAATAAACATCAAAATATATAAAAATAAATATTACCTATTTTGCATCATGCACTGCATAGTCTTGATTTTCACATTATTTAAGTCATATAACCTCGAGACCAAAAGTGGTTAACCGAGAGGAAGTTCATACGTTAGAAAAGTTGCTTCACCCAAAAAAGTTTCATATTTCAGAAAATTTCTTCTCCCCAAGGGAAGTTCGTACTTTAGAAAAATAGCTTCCTCTAGTGAAGTTCGTACTTACAAAAAATCGCTTCCCCGAAAGACTAGTTGCTAATGAATTCTCATTCTTTTCACCCTCCCGTATAGTATATCAAGAAACTTCTCTCTTGATCCCAAAGTTTTGGTGACAGGTAACTTTTACAGTTTTGTTCAGTATTGGGGTGTATCGGTATGATTCCAAATCTATTCATTACAATGGTAAAGTGGTTTCACACATAAATTGAAGGTTGATCAGTCCAAGTTGCCATGTATATCCTAATTAATGTCCATGAAAAGAGATCCACCGGTAACCGAGTCGTATCACCCTTTTCATAAATGTGACACCCCACCTAATTAAATACCGGGTGATCAGTCCTTTATTAAATTAAATCAAAGTGTTCGATTAGTTCATTCTTAGCATCACTGTTGAAAAACATTTTTCATTATTAATCACCTAATAAATAATTAAGCTAAGTGTCAAAACATTTTCCCGTTTAATTATACCCAATTAATCCATTAATAAGTTACATGCTTTAAGATATAAGTTATTCACATTCCACCAGAATAAATACTGAACATGAATCAAATACTAAAATAAATGAGAATGGATAAAACATTCCAGTTCAAAGTCTAAAACCAATAGAATCATAATACTCAATCCAACAGGAAAAGCAATGCTACTAAGAAAATACAATATCTGAAATAATTAAGATGGAAATGGGCAACACATGCCCTAACTGAAATGCCTTAACTAGGAACTAAATGAAGAGATATAAGAGTCTAATATCAATAACCAACACCATCCACAACAGTTGCAACTTGTCGAATGATCCACGCGTCTAAGTCTGGTGGTGACCCTGTGGCTGAACACCGGGTATAATGTGTATATATATATAGCAAAAGAGAAGAGAAATAGAAAGAAATGGGTCAGAGCCGGATTTGTAAAAATATTTGTTTTAGCAAGTATTTAAACTGCATTAATGCAATTATTATGTGCATATTAGTTCCCAACTCTCACCTGAGATACTCACCCCTCCACTAATGTGCACACCTAGCGTACGTCTCCCTTAACCTAGTCATTTATAATATTCCCAACTAGGTCATAGACATATACTACTAACTATGGCTCGTAAGAGAATCCCGTATCGCCCATACAATACTTTACTTAATACTTTACTCCAATTAACTGCATTTAATATTCACTGTTCTAGTAGTAAATACTTTATCCCCTTAAGTTACTTTATTACCAACATTTACATATCTTATAATTTCACACATTAGGATTTTTCACAAATATATATATATATATATATATATATATAATCAAACCATCCTTATACATATATGTACAAATCATGCGCCCCTTGGTTAGGACCATTTGGCGTAATGCATACTCTGCTATCGCGTCCCGGTGCATCGCTCACTACATAAAGGACAACTGGTTTGGCGTCTCTCACGAACCATAAATCTCATAACACAAATATTGGAGGCAAGCATACTCACCAGCTAAATGGGTCATGCACATACCTACGCTCCCATTCAACCGTCAAAACTATCCTAAATAACAGATAGCTCCTATCCAAGTTCATATGCTCTGGGTATATGTCAAATATCCCCCAATTGGGTCACTCAGGATAAGACTGTCCACTACGCAATACCTCCTCCTGATAGCAAGCAGCATAGGTATGCTTATACACACAATTAGAATAATCATAAAATAATAGGCATTCCCTAAGCCTTATAAAAATTCAGTATTCACCCAACCCATATTTATGTTTCTACACGTAGTATACTTATCTTTACTACATATGCAATTAACTCGATTGTTTACACTTTCAAAATTTCCAAGGTTAATTCACCTATTCAATCCTTAAGGTATTATCCTAGGAACGCTTCCCAAATAATTTTGCACTAAGCTAATATCAGTAAATGGCAGTTTTCCTCACTCAACTAACCATGTAACATGATTTGGGGAAAAATAGGAATTTCTGGGTTTTTCTGGGACCTGTCGTTCGAACAATTTAGCAGGTCGTTTGAACAACTCTGCTTCTCGTTCGAACGAGACTCCATCTCATTCGAACGAGATGGGGTTTTTCCCCGATTTGGCCAGACATGTTACGTTTTACTGCTCCTACTTCGTCTTCCTCAAAATTTCAGTCTCAAAACCTCTAAATTTCTCAACCCCAACACCAAAACAGTAATCCTAATTAATGTTCTAACATGTATAAATGATTTCTCTTAACTTTGAAACATTAATTCGTCATAAATCAGTTATAAAATCCAAAATCCCAATTTATCAATTCAAAACCCTAGTTCATCAAATTTCCATACAAGAACATCAATCTCAATTTCGTCCATTATAAATAATCATCAATTTCGGATTTCTAAACTATCTACATGAGGGATTCATCTTACTTTAATCTCTAGATTTTAATTAGTGCCATTAATCCTCCAATTTCATCAAAAGGTATGAATCAAAGAGTGAATATAATACACCTACACTAATACGAACATGCTTATTGCTTTAAATTGCAAGAATTAAACACTTGCCTCATTTTCGATGATCTGATCTGTTGGTGATATGGGTATTGGTGCGTTCCTTGTCTCGCGGTCTACACTTTGGTATAGTTTTTGGTGTGTGTTCTTGAGTTAAGCGCCAAGAACACCAATAGTCTCCTCTACCTTCCTTTGTGCCTCTCTCTTTTCTCTCTCGTAGGTTTAAAACTGATAACTCTTATCTAATCTTAGTGCATCCATATTTTATTTCTCAATTTTCTTCCATATAATTACCCCAAAATTCCCAAGGATAAAAATACCCCTACGGGGTGCCGGTTAGGCCTAAAAACATCCCAGAGTCCAAATAATACCCCCGGGTAGAGTTTTCTGACTATCTCGACCTTTCCGACTCAATGGCGCACTCGAAATTACTATACGAGTTATACAAAAATAATTTATCTTTTAATTCCATTCATTTAGTCCCGACACGTCTCACACCCGCGTCCTGACTCAAAATACCAAACTGTCGTATTTCGCACTTCGATAATTTTATAAAAATTATATAATTTCATATTACATATTCCCACAGTAGTAATTAATGATTTTCATCAATAACTATCAACCCTTGGCTTGCTCGTTAATATTTATTTCAATTCAAATTAATTAACAATTAAATTTCATGACCCTTTTAATTTAATTAATCCAATAATAATAGTTTATTCCAATAATTATTTAATATAATAAAAATACGGGGTATTATATACTTCCCCGCTAATAACGGAATTTCTCCCTGAAATTCAATAAGTAAAGCATACCTAGTAAGAATAAGTCTGGATATTTCTCTCGCATATCCTCCTCTCGCTCCCAAGTAGACTCCTCTATATTATGGTTCTCCCACTGAACCCATACAAGTGGAACTACCTTTTATCTCAATTTCCTCTCATTATGGTCTAGGATAGCCGTCTCTCCTCATATGAACTGTCGGGCTGTAAATTAAATCTCCTCAATCGTAGTGTGGGTGTGGGCCAACTCATCCCTGAGAAATCGCCTCAATGATGAGATGTGGAACACATCGTTAATACGGTGCAAGTGTTCCGGCAACCCAAGTTTGTATGCCACCGGTCCGATCCTCTCAATAATGGGAACTGGTCCTACATATCTCGGATCCAATTTCCCCTTTTTCCCGAACCTCATCACCATTTTCATAGGAGACACTCACAACAATACTTGATCCCCCACGTTGAACTACCTTTGATCCCCCATGGTTCCTGATCATATCAACCCTGGATGACGTCTCCTGAATTACCTCTGGATCGAGTAAATTATTGTCCCCAACTTCTAGACAAAAAATAGGAGAACGACAAGGCCTGTCGTACAACGCTTCAAATGGGGCCATGCCGATCCTAAACTGATAGGAGTTATTGTAAGCAAACTCTACCAGTAGAAGATACGACTCCCACCCCCTCCAAAGTCAAGGACACACATGTGCAACATGTCCTCCAACATATGATTAGTACGCTCAATCTACACATCTGTCTGTGGATGATAAGTCGTACTCAATCGCAGTTCAGTACGCATAGCCTCCAGAAAGCTCCCCCAGAAGCGTGATACAAAAGTCGTGTCTCTATCAGACACGATGTTCAAGGACACCCCATGAAATCTCACTATCTCGGTAATAAATATCCGGGCATACTGTCTTGTAGTGTAGTCCGTCTGCACCGACAGAAAATGAGCTACCTTGGTCAACCGATTCACCACCACCCATATAGAATCGTGACCCCGCTGTGAAGTAGATAGCCCAGTAATGAAATCCATGGAAATGCTTTCCCATTTCCACGTAGGTATCTTCAGCGACTGAAGTAATCCTGGAGGTCTCTGGTGGTCCACCTTTACCAACTTATAGGTGGTACACTTGGACACGAACTCCGCAATGTCCTTTTTCATCCCATTACACTAGTACTTTCGTCTCATATCTTAATACATTTTATCCCCTCAAGGATGTACCGTAAATCTGGATCCATGAGACTATGTCATTACTGCATGAAATAAGTCCTCACCCTTCGGGATCATTAATCTCCCATTAAATCCCAATCCCCATCTGAGCTCACCAAGTAGGACTCTGCGCCCTCCGCTAGAAGCCATACAATCTGATCCTGGCAAAACGAATCAGGGTCCTGGGCCTGGATCACTCTCCTAACAATCTCTGGAGTGATTGTCATAACGGATATAAAGGATCGGTCCACTAACTCTTGATGTTCAAATTCTTTCCATTTCACCTCCCACACTTCTGCCACCTCACCTACTGGTCTACGGCTCAACGCATCAGCAACTACGTTAGCCTTCCACGGATGATATTGTATCTCGAACTGGTAATCTTTCACAAACTCTAGCCACCTACGCTGATGCATGTTTAACTCCCGCTGAGTGAACATGTATTGCAGGGACTTGTGGTCTGTGAACAGGCAAAATTTCTCCCCAAGCAAGTAGTATATTCAGATCCGCAGGGCAAACACGACTACTACTAACTCTAAGTCATGGGTGGGGTAATTCCTTTCGTGAGGCTTATGCTTGTGGAGGTATAAGCTATAGCATGTTCCTCCTGTTGAAGTACTCTACCAAGTCCCTGTAGAGAAGCATCAGTATATACCAGGTACTCCACTCCTGGTATGGGTAAGGCAAGAATGGGCGCCGAAGTCAACTTATCCTTTAGCTCATCGAAATCTAACTAACAAGCAACATCCCAAATGAACTTCACCCCTTTGCGAGTCAAATTTGCCAATGGGCCCACAATCTTTGAGAACCCTCTAATGAACCACCTGTAATATCCTGCTAACCCAAATAAGCTACGTACCTCCGTCGGTGTCGTGGGTTGTCCCCAATCCCTCACTGTAAACACCTTGCTCAGGTCCACTGATATCTCTATCCCTGACACAACGTGCCCAAAAATTGTACTTTTCGTAACTAGAATCCATACTTTTCATACTTGGCCTACAGCTGATGCTCTCGCAGAGCCTAAAGAACTCATCTCAAATTCTCGTCTTGCTCCTTATCAGTCTGGTCTGGGAATAAATTAGGATGTCATCTATGAAGACAATGGCAAACTGATCTAAGAACTCTCTGAACACCCGATTCATTAAGTCCATGAATACGACTGGAGCATTTGTCAACCCAAATGACATGACTCGAAACTCGTAGGACCCATACCTCGTCAAGAAAGCTACCTTTGACACATCCTTTTCCTTAATCCATATCTGATGGTATCCCGCCCTCAAATCTATCTTTAAGAAGAAAGTAGATCCTCTCAATTGGTCGAACAAATCATCGATTCAGGGCAACGGATACTTATTCCGTATTATGACTTTGTTCAACTCTCGGTAGTCCACACACAACCTTAACAAACCATCTCTCTTCTTCATAAACAAAATGGGAGCACCCCAAGGTTTGGTACTCCTAAGAATGATGCCATGTCCTAATAGCTGCTCAATCTGATCCCGTAACTCCCTCATCTCCACTGGAGCCATACGGTATGGTGTGCGGGCTATCGGCCGAGTGCCCAATATTAAATCTATAATAAAATCTATCTCTCGGCTAGGTGGTAGTCACGGTATCTCCTGGAACACATCGAAAAACTCTCGAACAATAGGAATCGAGTCAACAGGAATCACCACCTCCTTAGCAGTCTTCCCCTCTATGAAATATAGATGGGTGGATGATCCTCTCTTAGGACGAGGCATCACCACCATAAATATCTCCTGGCCCAGTATCATAAAGATAATAGTCCTACTACAATAGTCTATCATAGTTCTATAATCTGCAAGCCAATCCGTGCCAATGATGGCGTCATGCTCGTGCATATCTAGGACTAACATATCCGCAGGTAGAATCAAACTATCGATCTCTATACCTACCCCCGGCATATAAATAAAATCAAAGACCCACTAATTAACGGTGAGTCTACACTAGTCATTGTACTCTCTCTTGTGGCTAACCTGGTGGCCCGTGCAAAACTAGTAGCTATAAAACAGGGTGTAGCACCCCTGTCAAATGAAATACGCCCCATAGTACCATGGATAGGAAACTTATCCTCAACTGCGAGTGGTGCCTGCTAGGGTGCTGCCTGGTGAACTTTATAAACACGTCCATATTGTAATTGTCCCTGGTGAATAGGGGGTGTTAAAAAAGCTGGGACCTACGTTGGTGCTGCTAGGGTGGCAGGAAAAAAGGGTCTTTGGGGCTCCTACTAGGCACCCTGCTGCTGGGTAAACCTGCCCTTGTTAGGGAAATCCTGCTTCCTATGGCCAATCTTGCCATAGGAGACACACCTACCACTGAAGTTACCTCCCCTCTATCCCTGTTGAACATTGCCACCCCTCCACTGGCCCTGGTGGCCCTACAGATGCCGCTGTTACCCCTAATGGCCTTACTACTAGCCCTGATGGCCCTGCTAAGAACGGTGTTGGCCCTGTTGGCCATGCTAACTAGACTGGCCCTGCTTATAACCTCCATATCCCTGCCTAGTATTTCCAGATCAAAATCTCTTAAAAGGGTCCCTCTGGTGGGAATTCTGCTCACCCTGACGGGCCTGCCCCTGAGCTGATGGTGCCCCACCAGCACTACTACCTCCTGTCTGGACGCCTATGCTCATTTTCTCCCCTTATGATGGAATTGATGGTCCTGGAAATGTAATAGAGTGGAGTTGAGTACATCAGTGAAGGTACCCAACGATAGATTACCTATGAGGTGCTGACGAATCCTCTAGGTCAATCCATCCATGAACATCAGAATTTTTTTCTCTTCAGTAGGTGCCTCATCTGGCACCATAGTAAGAAGCCTCGTGAATTCCACCTCATATTCTGACACTGTCATACCCTCCCACTTCAGATTCAAAATTCTCCACCTCATCTCTGTCTTCACTGCGGAGGGAATGTATTTGCGGTCAAACTGCACCCAGAAGATCTGGATCGACATGATGTCCCTCTCCTCCAAAGTAGTAGTGGACTCCCACCACTGCAAAGCGGCCCCCTACTAGCTTTTAGGAAGCCAGTAAATGCCTCTGAATGTCGGTACACTCGTATATGCGAAGATGCCTTTGGACATCTTTCTTCCATTGGCTCGCTATGATGATGTCAGAACTGCCCGAGAACTTCGGGGGATGTGCCCTCTCGAAAGCATCCCTGACCCTCTCCCATGCAATGGGAAACTGAACTAGAACTGGCACCCCAGCCTGTACCTAGGGTGGGGCCTGCTGCACCAACGCTAAAGCTGCATTTATCGCCTGAGCAACAATGGCGGAAACGTTAGCTACGTTAATCATTCCCTGAGCCTGAGCTTTTGGATGCTCTGGCTGGGCCTTTCTGTTCCTAGGGTCTCGTCTCGGAGGCATCTGAAATGAGAAGGAATTTATTAGTCCACAATTATTATTAAATCTCAAATAGCTGAAGACGTAAACACATAAATAAGAGTACAACAGTCCTAAAGATAGGGATTTATATCAAAGAACGCAAAGTAGAAAATATCTTAAGCCGTACAGATCCTAAAGGACACTAGAACCTGATGCTCTGATACCACCTGTGACACCCCACCTAATTAAATACCGGGTGATCAATCCTTTATTAAATTAAATCAAAGTGTCCGGTTGGTTCATTCTTAGCATCACTGTCGAAAAACAATTTTCATTAATAATCACCTAATAAATAATTAAGCTAAGTGTCAATATATTTTTCCATTTAATTATACCCAATTAATCCATTAATAAATTCCATGCTTTAAGAAATAATCTCTTCACATTCCACCAAAATAAAAAACTGAACATGAATCAAATACTAAAATAAATGAGACTGGATAAAAACATTCAAGTTCAAAGTCTAAAACCAATAGAATCATAATACTCAATCCAACAGGAAAAGAAATTCTATTAAGAAAATACAATCTCTAAAATAATTAAGCTAGAAACGGGCGACACATGCCCTAACTGAAATGCATGAACTAGGAACTGAATAAAGAGATTGAAGCGTCTAATATCAATAACCTACAACTTCCACAACAGTTGCATCTCGTCGGATGATCCACGTGTCTAAGTCTGGTGGTGACCCTGTGGCTGAACACCTGTATAATATGTATATATATATATATATATATATATATATATATATATAATAAAGTAGAAAACTTATGTATGTCATAAGATTAATCGATGATGTCATCCACATAAATTTTTCCTGCACTTCCTATTTCACCCCTCAAATCTTTGATTTCCCTCTCTTTTATAACATTCCAAACTTGCACTTTAATTTAAAATTGGGGGTATTTTGGTAAACGCTTGAAACCACTACCGACTGTCATTTCGATACCGAGCCAAGAAAGGGATGACAAAGTCCTTTCTCTATAGCTTCTCATCTTTCCTCACTCTATCATTCTCTCTCTATATCTGTGTCTCATGCATATTTTTTTATTTCAAAAATGAAATTCCTTTCTACGCCACAACTTCCATGAAACCATTGTTACCTTTGTTCTCACCATTTATGTCTCTTAATCACAGTTTTCTTCACACCATTTCAGTTTATGTTGCCATTTTTTTATGGTCTTAAAGTTTTTAATAATATAGAGGTTTTCAAGTTCTCTTTGATGCCTCCTATTCATATTTATTTTCAGATGTATTAGTGATTTAAGAGAAGTTCAACATATATGATCTCTATTTTTCTTCCACCCAAGGTAGATCCACCCAAGAATTAAAGGTATTTCCTCTCCTTCTGGGTTTATTAAAGTTTAGGTTTTTAAAACCTTCATATTGGATCTAGCATATGTTTATTTTCTAACACGTATCTTTTACACTTGATGTTCCTATGGCTTGGATGTTTATTTTCAAAAGGTATTCATTATATCCATCTTTTTTCTAGAATAGTTTTTTTCTTACATAGATCTGATTGTTTTGTGAAGAGTTCATCTTCCATTTTACATCTTCAAAAATGTATAAAGAACTTTTTTATCTTATTTTTTTTATTTGTTTTGTTTTATAAAGATGACATTTTTTTCTTTTTGTGTTTACCCTTTCTTTTTTTTTCTTTTTATTATTTGAAAAAAAATTAAAAAAGGACGACCTTTATTGATTTTGGTGCAAAAGTTTAAGGACGGTAAGGTCCTAACCCACTACGTTATGTTTACGGTTAAGTTACACAAAAATCCCTCCCATAAAATGTTTGATGAAATTTCAAAGGGGATCTCATTGGAAATCAAGAGTTTAGAAGTTATCATTTTGAACCAGGTGCTCCTTAAAACACCTTCAGAATATATGCCAATCATACAGAAAATCTATAGACACCCGTTCTCTTCAACCACTAAAAAGGTAAAAACCTTTTCGAAAATGTTAATTTTGGTTTAGTAGGTTGGGTAAAACCCTTTCCAGGACTAAAGGCTATGAGTGAAGGTTGATTTGGTTTATTGGGTGATTTTAATGTCCTTTCATTGTAAATTTAAATAGATATGTTTTGTACACGTGAGTTACCTATTGTTATCTAAACTAGCACACACATTCTGATTAATAGATATACATTAATAATAATAGTTTGTTTTTGTTATTGCTACACACGATTTTTTTCTCTAATTCTCACATGCTAAAAGTTGTCAAGGTGATGATTTTTTTCCTCTAATTTCTCTTAACAACTTTTTCAAATTCTCACAGAAACATGAGATAAATGAGTGTTTTTCTCAAATTTCGTCAAAAAAGGAGAGACCAATGTTGCGCACAAAAAATTGGTGACCCAAAACTAATACCCACGTGGGTTTTATGTTATCGTCTGTGTAGCAAGTTCGGTGTTTGTATGTCTATAAGATGAGTGTTTATATAGATGTTTGGAAATATTTCTACTTCAAGTACTCTATGCATTTATTTTTTGAACTATGCAGATTGTTTGTGTTGTGAAATGCAAATGTGTACAAATACCGGGCTGTAATTTTTTATAGTCTGTTGTATGTTAAAGTCTATTTTTTTATCTTTCTTTTTTTATAGCATTCATAATCCCATAAAATTTTAAGAATTGAAAAGGTATATAATAAGTTCATACAGAGGATTGGTTTTCAAACTAAAAGTTGGCATGTCCAAGGGGTACTAAAAATGTATATAATGAGTGGTGATAGGGAGATTTATTTTTGGGATCCAATTTTGAAACTCACACATAAGACAAAAATTGGTATAAATTTTTAATGCACATTAAAGTATAAGCTTTTAATGATTTTAATATAGTGGATTTCAAAATTGAGTTCAAAAGTGAGTCTTTCTATCTTTATTCATATAATATTTGCAACAAGACCAAACCTACCATTATGTATGAAAATTAATTTGATAAGACAAGAAGGGCCATTTATTTATCTTAATGTAACATCACAAAGGAAGTTTTAAAACAAATAGCTTGCGAGCCCAAGGTTGTACGGCTGTGATAAAGAAATGTATGTATTTATGCGTGGTTGGGAAAGAGAAGGACTGTCCAACAGTCAACTCTCCAAGACTAGACATAGCATGTAGGAATGGTTAGGAAAAAAGCAGAGCATGTTTTCCGGTGCAAGGACGAATAAGCAAAAGTCGATGCCTTACCACGTGGACTGCGAAATGACCATTTGATGGACATGCAACAGATGGGATTCGGGCTTTCCAATATGACATTTATTGCGACTGCAAGAAAACTGTAGAGGGGAGTGGTGAAAGAATTTTGAGATATAGATTTTCTGCTTAAAACCAGTTGAATGTTGGGAAGAGAGAGAGAGAGTATTGTGGGGTTGTGTTAAATTGAAATTGCAGTTCCTCAACAACTGTTATATGGATGAAAAGATTTCCATTGCCCAAGACGAAAATTAAAAGCCAAGGGTACAAAACGATGTTAAACATACATATATACATATCAACTTTATCAGCCTTAGTTATTAATGAAAATGTTTATATGAAGAACAGTAATGATAATAAAAATGTGTTTATGTCATATGTTATATATGTAAATGTATATATAAATATGGATGAAGTATATATATATATATATATGTAACACCCCGCTTAAAATAATAACGGGTGGCCATCCCTATACTATATTAAATCAGGAATTCCAGATGGTCCAGTCTCAACATCAACTGTCGGTACTATATAATATAGGACTAACTACCCGAAATCACATAAGCAAGATGTTATAAAAATTAAAACATGTAACATAACACAACCCAACACTACAAAATTTCTAATAAATAAGAGAGATGCAAGAAAGAACTATAAGAAGTGAAAGGAATTACTATACATGAATATTCCATAAATAAATAAACCCGAATAAGCTGTCGGGTCACAGCAAATACAATAACTGAAATGGAATAAATATGAACATGTATATAAATATCCCTATGATACAAACCCGGTATACAACATGAAGCCTACCTAGAATTTTAAATAAGTAGGAAGCGGCTACATGAAACAACCCGCAACAGTCCGCACCTGTCACGGCTCCCAAGACTCTGGATAGAAAGTCATTCGGCATCCATGCGGTAGGATACCTGTGGAAATACATATATATATACAAGCAGGAGAGAAAAGAAAACGGGTCAGAGCCCCGAATGTGTAAAATATTTAGCAAGTGTGTTAACCGTGCATAATAAATACCGGTGTACTTAATTTCATAAATAAGTGAGACCGCACTCTCGTGGAACCCCAACTCACCTCTCATCTAAAGGCGCGCACCTAATCGCGTCCTCAAATTTTAGTTAAATTACCCCCATTGATTTTAGGACAACCTAACTTATCATAGGCCTAGCCTATACCCACGAGAGCTACCTTCCCGTCATAATCTAAGGATCCACCCATTTCTAATCCTATTAGATTATGATTACAACAATTATGCCATAAAAGGCTTAATGAATTCCGATTAATAATCTTATGAATTATAATTACCATAACTCCTAAAACATTGCCCCTATACATATACATAGATATATATATATCTATATAAGCTAAAAACGTAAGAATTAATATACTTAATAACATGCACATGGAATATTGGCAAGACTTCTCTCTAATCCCAAAATTGTACTACGTTTCGTGCGTGGGGAGTCTCGCAAAGCGAAATCCAAACAAAGAACCGCCCCGTTACACTACTCCTGACAAGGTCAGGATCAGAGATCCGAGATGCCACCTATGGAATTACTTCTCTCAAATCTCGACATGGCACTGCGTTTCGTGCGTGAGGTGTCTCGCAAAGCGAAATCCAAACAAGGAACCACCTCGTTACACTACTCCTGGGCAATGTCGATCCTAGAGATCCATAATCCTCAACATACAAGTATATACTAACATTACACTAACTATAACTACTAAAGAAAGAAAGAAGAAAAGAAAAGAAAGAAAACAAATAAGATAAAATAAAAGAACCTCCAATAATATCCTTGGGATGATGTAACCGAATAATACCTTATGTGCGATACATCAACCCCCATCAATCTTGTACACCATGATCATCTAAGATGTACTTCATAAAAGTCCATATCCTTTCATCTATAGGATATATATAAATATATATATATATATAGGTATTTATTTCTAACCGTATATATATATATATCATCATCAATCCAATAGCCAAGTGTACATACTACATATGATGTACAAGGCCATGCACATAATATACCCGGCTATATATATCGCCGATAAACTGCATCAGTGCTATCATCTTCCCAGTGCCCGGCTCACGTAGCAATACTGGGGCCACCATGGTGGGACTAAACGACACCCATCTCGTGGTAAACACACGCACACGACGTCCCGGGAAGCGGTCATAGTTCCAACCGGCAATGAGACAAAACATACCCACCACGTCTCATCCCAAAATATATATCTATATGTATAATAATCACAAGGGACGACTATGACCTGGGGAATATCCACACCCTGCATTATATGCCAGGATGCTCACCCTCTACGCGCGCAACTTCCCAATGATAGCATGAGCGAGGTATGCTTAACCAATTAAGTATATGTATTATTCACATGCACAATATATATACATCCATATGATCCAATTATAGGATCAAATAATAAACCACCATATACGGTTTAAGTATCCATACCATGTATGTTCATAACATAAATATATCCATACATTTATATACATACGGATATATACCAACACATATACACATATCCTTATATCTATATATGATAAACTAATTCTCGTTCATATGCATAAGATATATATATATATATATATACCTGGCTATAAGTATACATAGTCCTCAATATACAAGCCGTCACCACAATTCCTTTAATATACCTCAATACGTGAATATAATCCCATACTTGAAACATATTCGATCATTTTCCTATGATGAATAGTCTCCCAAACCATATGTATATATCTATACCTATATATATTCAACATTAGGGCTATCACCCAAAAGTTTGCGTAGGAATCCTTCACTACACATATCACCTATATCTCCGAGTACATTAAAGAATCTAGTAATCATTTGACTATCGGTATACATATAACTAATAGTCTATCAGCCTCAAGCTCATTCTTTCAATCATCAAATAATCTCATTTCCCTCGATTTCGACTATGGTTCGATCACTTTTGTGAATACCCTGATCTAAGATCTCTCTAAGAGTTCTTAGCCTCACCTCACATCTACACTTACTTTTAATCTGCAATTAGGATTCCCAATCCCAAAGGGTTTTCCCCAAAAATCTCTATACATAACTCCAAATACATACATGGATACATTTCTCCCAAATTACCCTAAGGAGCCCCCAAAACTCTAAAGTGTGAGAAACTCCTTATGTGTCTCCAAGAACATATCTCTTTCATCATAATAGAAGGCCCCAAATCAAATAAACCCAACCAAAAAGGGTTTGAATTCACTGTGGAGAAAATACCTCAAAATGCCCTGTTTCCGAATCGATTCGGCCCTGTTCCGAATCGATTCGGACTAGCGAATCGATTCGGCCTCCAAGGCGAATCGATTCGGGTCCAAAGACCTGGGCTTCTGCAATAGGCCGAATCGATTCGGCTTGGGTCCGAATCGATTCGGTCAATGCAGACCTGCCAATTTCACCAAACCGAATCGATTCGCCTGAGGGGGCGAATCGATTCGGACCTGCAATTTTTGAAGGGTTCATCTGTTTCTTCAAAACCCACGAATTTAAAACCCTAATTTTCCATTTCTAACCCCTAAACCTTCAACAATTTATGATTTCAAGCCCATTGATCAACCCAAAGTTGATTCCAACCATTTCTATTTCATTAAATCCATATTTAATCATTGATTTCAAGATTAAACCTAAAAATCTAGGTTTTGACATTTATACCCAAAAACCATTTCTTTAACCCACAAATTTATGAAATGAAATACACAAATAGCTATTTAGCAAGATTAAACACTTGCCTCAGATTTGTAGAGGTTGGATCATCCTCGATGTAGCGGTTGGGCCAAAAATCCCAAGCTTTTTCTTCCTCTCTCTCTCTTATTTTCCTTCTTCTTCTTCTTCTTCTTTCCCTTTTCTTTCTCTCTTTCTCTCAAATGAGAAATGGCTTCATCCGTAAGCCTCCAACCTTTTAAAACAAAATCCCAGTTTTTAGATGTTAATACACACTTTAAATGACTCGTTGACTCCAATTCAAGTCAAAACAACTTAAAAACATTCCGGAGCCGAAATAAGACCCAATGACAGTCATTTTGACTATCTCGACCCTTCCGGGATCGATGGTACCCTCAAAAATATCATCCGGAATTCTTTGAAACGTCCTCTAGTTTTGGACTTAAATTCCCAAATATTAAAATTCTCCAATTTAATTAAATTTAATTTTCCCGAAATTAAATTTCTCAGTCTCCAAAGTCATGGGGTGTTACAATCTTCCCCCCTTACAAGAATTTCGTCCGCGAAATTTAAGACATGCCTAGGACCTCAATATCATCTAGTCCTTACATCAATCCTCAAGATCACTATGCCGATCCTTTCTAGTTCTCACGTCGAACCAGATAGCCTTTAAAACAAACTAACTACTCAGGGCGCCCATACACCCCGTACCTGATCTCCACTCGTAGAATCCTAATCAGGCTCCATTAGCCTCAAATTGTAAGATAACCCTCGGTAATATAATCTATAACAATATACTAAATATATAAAAGTTTGAAAATTTCCACTGGTTGAACTCTCCTCAATTCCTGACGCTAGCCACTTTCGTGCGGGGGAGGTCTCGCAAGCGAAATCCAAACAAGGAACCCTCCCAATACACAACTGCGTAGCTAGGTCGGGGATTGAGATTAGTTGAACCAGGGTTAAGGTTTTATAAAAAAAAGATTTTTCATATTTTAGATATTGCCCGAGGGCCTATACAATAATATAATATAAATATATTCCGCGTCTTTCGACACGCCAAACAAACACCTTATGTTTAAAACACAAGGCCTCAATTAATACAATACTTTAGCAAATGCCTAGTTCTCAAAACTAGCACAACTATGAGCTAAATTATCCGCTCAACATACCCCTACTAAACTTTAAATCTCTCAACTCTAAAACTTCTTTACATACATTAACGTCTTTCCACAATATAAGTCTCCCCTCTTAGGCGCACTATAATCACATGCCCTAACTACCCATAAGACAATAGTCTTATAATCACTATTCAGCGAACCTTAACATTCCTCACCTCGGGAATTCATTATTATAACTCTCGACGTTCCCGGTATCGCACAAAGTATGACTTAAACCCAAAGAAAGGTATTCTACCTTATACTTCCATAATCTAATGGTTTCACCTCATCCAAGGATCTCAATTCAAGACCCTCTACATCTTCCGGGACAATCATTACTCCTAAACCTATTTCTCCATAAGAGAAACATCTTCCTCAAAATCCTTCCTAACCATATTGAAGGGCAAGGCGCGATTGCAACTGTCGGAAACTCCTTCAGTTCTACACAACGAAACTTAGTCTCCAAAGGCATTCTCCCTCATCTTAGAAGGCGATACTCCTAATATTGGGACAACTACACCAACCTCACCTCGGTAAAAGTCACCAACATTAGGTTTCCTAACTAAGGTTAACAAATTTCTTAACCTAAACCTCCCAAGGACTACACTAACCTCTCCTCAGACTTACTTTACTAAGTCCAAGGTTTGTCATTCGAGTAAATTTTCCTTTCTTACTCAACCGTCGATAAATCACCTCGAACCACTGCTAGAAATATCCTCAATATTTCCTCCTAAATCGGGGAAAAACAAATACCACCGATTAAAGTGTACCCAAAATATACTATGGGTTCCATATTTCTAAACCTATTCTATCCTAGACGACAAAAATCTAGGCGACGTCTGAAACGAAACAAGAGCAACTGTTACCAGAACGCCAAATCAAGTGAATATACCTCACAGAAGAAAACAACGTAGTGAACACAACAGTCCTATTTTTAGGGCTTTATGTCAAGAACGTTAACGGAAGAATCTATAAACTCGCACAGATCCTAAGGACTCTAGAACCTGATGCTCTGATACCATCTGTAACACCCCGCTTAAAATAATAATGGGTGGCCAGCCCTATACTATATTAAATCAGGAATTCCAGATGGTCCAGGCTCAACATCAACTGTCGGTACTATATAATATAGGACTAACTACCCGAAATCACATAAGCAAGATGTTATAAAAATTAAAACATGTAACATAACACAACCCAACACTACAAAATTTCTAATAAATAAGAGAGATGCAAGAAAGAACTATAAGAAGTGAAAGGAATTACTATACATGAATATTCCATAAATAAATAAACCCGAATAAGCTGTCGGGTCATAGCAAATACAATAACTGAAATGGAATAAATATGAACATGTATATAAATATCCCTATGATACAAACCCGGTATACAACATGAAGCCTACCTAGAATTTTAAAGAAGTAGGAAGCGGCTACATGAAACAACCCGCAACAGTCCGCACCTGTCACGGCTCCCAAGACTCTGGATAGAAAGTCATCCGGCATCCATGCGGTAGGATACCTGTGGAAATACATATATATATACAAGCAGGAGAGAAAAGAAAACGGGTCAGAGCCCCGAATGTGTAAAATATTTAGCAAGTGTGTTAACCGTGCATAATAAATACCGGTGTACTTAATTTCATAAATAAGTGAGACCGCACTCTCGTGGAACCCCAACTCACCTCTCATCTAAAGGCGCGCACCTAATCGCGTCCTCAAATTTTAGTTAAATTACCCCCATTGATTTTAGGACAACCTAACTTATCATAGGCCTAGCCTATACCCACGAGAGCTACCTTCCCGTCATAATCTAAGGATCCACCCATTTCTAATCCTATTAGATTATGATTACAACAATTATGCCATAAAAGGCTTAATGAATTCCGATTAATAATCTTATGAATTATAATTACCATAACTCCTAAAACATTACCCCTATACATATACATAGATATATATATATCTATATAAGCTAAAAACGTAAGAATTAATATACTTAATAACATGCACATGGAATATTGGCAAGACTTCTCTCTAATCCCAAAATTGTACTACGTTTCGTGCGTGGGGAGTCTCGCAAAGCGAAATCCAAACAAGGAACCGCCCCGTTACACTACTCCTGACAAGGTCAGGATCAGAGATCCGAGATGCCACCTATGGAATTACTTCTCTCAAATCTCGACATGGCACTGCGTTTCGTGCGTGAGGTGTCTCGCAAAGCGAAATCCAAACAAGGAACCACCTCGTTACACTACTCCTGGGCAATGTCGATCCTAGAGATCCATAATCCTCAACATACAAGTATATACTAACATTACACTAACTATAACTACTAAAGAAAGAAAGAAGAAAAGAAAAGAAAGAAAACAAATAAGATAAAATAAAAGAACCTCCAATAATATCCTTGGGATGATGTAACCGAATAATACCTTATGTGCGATACATCAACCCCCATCAATCTAGTACACCATGATCATCTAAGATGTACTTCATAAAAGTCCATATCCTTTCATCTATAGGATATATATAAATATATATATATATAGGTATTTATTTCTAACCGTATATATATATCATCATCAATCCAATAGCCAAGTGTACATACTACATATGATGTACAAGGCCATGCACATAATATACCCGGCTATATATATCGCCGATAAACTGCATCAGTGCTATCATCTTCCCAGTGCCCGGCTCACGTAGCAATACTGGGGCCACCATGGTGGGACTAAACGACACCCATCTCGTGGTAAACACACGCACACGACGTCCCGGGAAGCGGTCATAGTTCCAACCGGCAATGAGACGAAACATACCCACCACGTCTCATCCCAAAATATATATCTATATGTATAATAATCACAAGGGACGACTATGACCTGGGGAATATCCACACCCTGCATTATATGCCAGGATGCTCACCCTCTACGCGCGCAACTTCCCAATGATAGCATGAGCGAGGTATGCTTAACCAATTAAGTATATGTATTATTCACATGCACAATATATATACATCCATATGATCCAATTATAGGATCAAATAATAAACCACCATATACGGTTTAAGTATCCATACCATGTATGTTCATAACATAAATATATCCATACATTTATATACATACGGATATATACCAACACATATACACATATCCTTATATCTATATATGATAAACTAATTCTCGTTCATATGCATAAGATATATATATATATATATATACCTGGCTATAAGTATACATAGTCCTCAATATACAAGCCGTCACCACAATTCCTTTAATATACCTCAATACGTGAATATAATCCCATACTTGAAACATATTCGATCATTTTCCTATGATGAATAGTCTCCCAAACCATATGTATATATCTATACCTATATATATTCAACATTAGGGCTATCACCCAAAAGTTTGCGTAGGAATCCTTCACTACACATATCACCTATATCTCCGAGTACATTAAAGAATCTAGTAATCATTTGACTATCGGTATACATATAACTAATAGTCTATCAGCCTCAAGCTCATTCTTTCAATCATCAAATAATCTCATTTCCCTCGATTTCGACTATGGTTCGATCACTTTTATGAATACCCTGATCTAAGATCTCTCTAAGAGTTCTTAGCCTCACCTCACATCTACACTTACTTTTAATCTGCAATTAGGATTCCCAATCCCAAAGGGTTTTCCCCAAAAATCTCTATACATAACTTCAAATACATACATGGATACATTTCTCCCAAATTACCCTAAGGAGCCCCCAAAACTCTAAAGTGTGAGAAACTCCTTATGTGTCTCCAAGAACATATCTCTTTCATCATAAGATAAGGCCCCAAATCAAATAAACCCAACCAAAAAGGGTTTAAATTCACTGTGGAGAAAATACCTCAAAATGCCCTGTTTCTGAATCGATTCGGCCCTGTTCCGAATCGATTCGGACTAGCGAATCGATTCGGCCTCCAAGGCGAATCGATTCGGGTCCAAAGACCTGGGCTTCTGCAATAGGCCGAATCGATTCGGCTTGGGTCCGAATCGATTCGGTCAATGCAGACCTGCCAATTTCACCAAACCGAATCGATTCGCTTGAGGGGGCGAATCGATTCGGACCTGCAATTTTTCAAGGGTTCATCTGTTTCTTCAAAACCCACGAATTTAAAACCCTAATTTTCCATTTCTAACCCCTAAACCTTCAACAATTTATGATTTCCATTAAATCCATATTTAATCATTGATTTCAAGATTAAACCTAAAAATCTAGGTTTTGACATTTATACCCAAAAACCATTTCTTTAACCCACAAATTTGTGAAATGAAATACACAAATAGCTATTTAGCAAGATTAAACACTTGCCTCAGATTTGTAGAGGTTGGATCATCCTCGATGTAGCGGTTGGGCCGGAAATCCCAAGCTTTTTCTTCCTCTCTCTCTCTTCTTTTCCTTCTTCTTCTTCTTTCCCTTTTCTTTCTCTCTTTCTCTCAAATGAGAAATGGCTTCATCCGTAAGCCTCCAACCTTTTAAAACAAAATCCCAGTTTTTAGATGTTAATACACACTTTAAATGACTCGTTGACTCCAATTCAAGTCAAAACAACTTAAAAACATTCCGGAGCCGAAATAAGACCCAATGACAGTCATTTTGACTATCTCGACCCTTCCGGGATCGATGGTACCCTCAAAAATATCATCCGGAATTCTTTGAAACGTCCTCTATTTTTGGACTTAAATTCCCAAATATTAAAATTCTCCAATTTAATTAAATTTAATTTTCCCAAAATTAAATTTCTCAGTCTCCAAAGTCGTGGGGTGTTACAATATATATATATATATATATATATATATATATATCAAATGTGAGTTAGACATAAATATGGATGAACTAACCTTAGTGCTAATAAAAGGAAACCCTCCCATCGTTCTCCAACACTAAGAATAAGAAGTGTTAACAAAAATTTTAAGATGATAATATTATGAAATTTAATATAACTTTATATTTTATATATATATATATATATATATATATATATATATATATATATATATATATATATATATATAGACACACATACATATATATTAAAATTAATAAATAAAAATTCTTTTTTTAACCAAATAAGAACATCGCCAAATCAAAATATGAAATGACATGAATTTCTTTATACTTGACATGAATACGATCCAAGTAAAAGCGACACGACATAATTTTTTTATCAAATGCAAACACGACCCAATGAAAATTGGATACAACATGATTTTTTTTTAACTTAACACGAACACAATCAAAATAAAAGAGACACGACATAACACGAAATATTATTTTAATTTATTTACAAAAATAGAAACATGACCAAACAAAAAAAAATGATTTCGTATTGTGTGGCATTTTAATTTGGTCGTGTTTCTATTTTTGTAAAACAAAGATTTCACAACACTCCAAATTAAAATCATGTTGTGAAATCTTTTTTTTAACAAAAACATAAACATGGCCAAATTAAAATGACACACAATACAAAATCATTTTTTTTATCAAAATGGGCAAGTTAAAGCGATACAACATATTTTTTTTTTGTCTAACAAACACTAACATGATCCGATGTGGTGTGGTGCTTATGTTTTACTTCGATCGTATTTGTGTTTGTGTTCGGTAAAAAAAATCGTGTTTGTATTTGGTAAAAAAACTATATGTGCTTCGAAAAAAATCATGTAACGGCGGTTTGTGATGTATTTATAAAAATAAATTACTTTTCATAACTGTCTGTTATAATTTATTTTTACCAACCCGTCATTACGAGATTTTTTTTCCAAACACAAAATATTTTTTTTACCAAACACAAACACGATCGAAGTAAAACATAAACACCACACCACATCGGATCGTGTTAGTGTTTGTTAAACAAAAACCAAATCATGTTGTGTCGCTTTAACTTGCTCATTTTGGTAAAAAAAATGATTTCGTATTGTGTGTCATTTTAATTTGGTCATGTTGTCGTTTTTGTAAAAAAAATGATTTCACAACATGATTTTAATTTGGTTGTGTTGTGAAATCCTTTTTTTACAAAAATAGGAACACGACCAAATTAAAACGCCACATAATACGAAATTATTTTTTTGTTCGGTCGTGTTTCTGTTTTTGCAAATAAATTAAAATAACATTTCGTGTCATGTTGTCTCTTTTATTTGGATTGTGTTCGTGTTAAGTTGAAAAAAATCGTGTTGTATCTAATTTTCATTGGGTCGTGTTTGCATTTGTCAAAAAAATGATGTCGTGTCTATTTTACTTGGATCCTATTCGTGTCAAGTAAAATCAAATTCGTGTCGTTTCATATTTTAATTTTGCGATGTTCTTATTTGGTTTTAAAAAAGATTTTTTATTTATTAATTTTAATATATATATATAAAGTTAGATAAAGTTTCATAATATTATGAGCTTCAAAATTTTTGTTAACACTTCTTATTTCTTACTGTTGGAGAAAGATGGAGAGGTTTCCTTTACTAGCACTAAGGTTAGTTTTGTCATTTGAAATTTTTTTATAGCACCACAAGAATTTAGTGTAGTGGGGATAGCTATGCCCTTTTCTATTTTATATCTTTGTTGGTTGCCTTAAAAGGTCATCCATATCATTTTCTTCATGCTTTTTATCTTTTAAGGGACATTATGTGCATATGTGGTCGTTTGATTTAGAGTGATGGAAGGGTGCTTGAATAATTGTTACTGATATTTCATTTAATAACAAATAGTTATTTTTAATTAAATTATATTTTAATTATATTTTGAGTTATTCCCCATTGGAATCTATTTGTACTGTATAAATTATGTCAAGAGTGATGTAGTTTTGTATATTGCTTTGTGTAATTCAATTTTTTTTCTCAAAATAAAAATGATCAGAATGTATATAAAACATTTATTATTTACATTAAATACGACTTTATACGATTCAAAATTATTAGCGTGCCTTCAGGCACGGGCATACCCTAGTGTATATATATATATATATATATATATATATATATATATATATATATATATATAGCAAAAGATAAGAGAAATAGCAAGAAACGGGTCAGAGCCCGATTTGTAAAAATATTTGCTTTAGCAAGTATTTAAACTGCATTAATGCAATTATTATGTGCATATTAGTTTCGAACTCTCACCTGAGATCCTCACCCCTCCACTAATGTGCACACCTAGAGTACGTCTACCTTAAACTAGTCATCTATAATATTCCCAACTAGGTTAAGACATATACTACTAACTATGGCTCGTAAGAAAACCCCGTATCGGCCATACAATACGTTACTTAATACTTTACTCCAATTAGCTGCATTTAATATTCTCTGTTCTAGTAGTAAATACTTTATCCCCTTAAGTTACTTTGTTTACTAACATTTACATATCTTCTAATTTCACACACTAGGATTTTTCACAAATATATATATATATATATATATATATATATATATATATATATAGTCAAACCATCCCTATACATATATGTACAAATCCTGCGCCCCTAGACCACTTGGAGCAATGCATACTCTGTTATCACGTCCCGGTGCATCGCTCGCTGCATAAAGGACAATTGGTTCGGCATCTCTCATGAACCTTAAATCTCAAAACATAAATATTGGAGGCGAGCATACTCACCAGCTAAATGGGTCATGCACATACCTACGCTCCCATTCAACCATCAAAACTATCTTACGTAACAGATAGCACGTATCCAAGTTCATATGCTCTGGGTACACGTCAAATATCCCCCCATTGGGTCACCCAAGATAAGACTATACATTGCGCGATACCTCCTCCTGATAGCAAGCAGCGTAGTTATGCTTATACACATAATTAGAATAATCATAAAATAATAGGCATTCCTTAAGCCTTATAAAAATTCAGGTATTCACCCAAGCCATATTTATTTTTCTACACGTAGTATACTTCTCTTTACTACTTATGCAATTAACTCGATTATTTACACTTTCAAAATTTCCAAGGTTAATTCACCTCTTCAATCCTTAAGGTATTATCCTAGGAATGCTTCCCAAATATTTCTGCACTAAGCTAATATCAGTAAATTGCAGTTTTCCTCAGTCAACTAAATGTGTAACATGATTTGGGGGAAAATGGGAATTTCTGGGGTTTTCTGGGACTTGTCATTCGAACAATTTAGCAGGTCATTTGAGCGACTCTGCTTCTCGTTCGAATGAGACTCCATATCGTTCGAACGAGATGGGGGTTTTCCCCGGTTTGGCCAGACCAGTTAAGTTTTACTGTTCCTACTTAGTCTTCCTCAAAATTTCAGTCCCAAAACCTCTAAATTTCTCAACCCCAACACCAAAACAGTAATCCTAATTAATGTTCTAACATGTATAAATGATTTCTCTTAACTTTGAAACATTAATTCATCATAAATCGGTTATAAAATCCAAAATCCCCAATTTATCAATTCAAAACCCTAGTTCATCAAATTTTCATACAAGAACATCAATCTCAATTTCGTCCATCATCAATAATCATCAATTTGGGATTTCTAAACTATCTACATGAGGGATTCATCTTACTTTAATCTCTAGATTTTATTTAATGCCATTAATCCTCCAATATTATCAAAACGTATAAATCAAAGAGTGAATATAATACACCTACACTAATATGAACATTCTTGTTGCTATAAATTGCAAGAATTAAACACTTGCCTCATTTTTTACTATCTGATATGCTTGTGATATGGGTATGGGTGCGTTCCTCATCTCGTGATCTACACTTTGGTATAGTTTTTAGTGTCTATTCTTGAGTTAGGAGCTAAGAACACCAATAGTCTCCTCTACCTTCCTTTGTGCCTCTCTCTTTTCTCTCTCGTAGGTTTAGAACTGATAAATCTTATCTAATCCTAGTGCATCCATATTTTATTTTCCAATTTTCGTCCATATAATTATCCCAAAATTCCAAAGGACAAAAATACCCCTACGGGGTGCCGGTTAGGCCTAAAAATATCCTAGAGTCCAAATAATACCCCCGGGTAGAGTTTTCTGACTACCTCGACCCTTTTGAACTCAATATCACACTCAAAATTACTATACGAGTTATACAAAAATAATTTATCTTTTAATTTCATTCATTTAGTCTCGACAAGTCTCACACGCACGTCCTGACTCAAAATACCAAACTGTCGTATTTCGTACTCCGATAATTTTATAAAAATTATATAATTTCATATTACATATTCCCACAGTAGTAATTAAAGATTTTCATCAATAATTACTAACCCTTGGCACGCTAGTTAATATTTATTTCAATTCGGATTAATTGACAATTAAATTTCATGACCGTTCTTAATTTAATTAATCAAACAATAATAATATTTTCCCATAATTATTTAATATAATAAAAATACGGGGTATTATAGTAAAGAGGAATATTTAGTAACAAAACCTACTGCATAAATTATAATAGAGAATTACGGGCCATTCTCTTTGACGAAAAAATTTAAAACAGTCGTTAGATGGTCGGACGCTAGTCTAAAAACCCTTCAGATTCCAAGTGGAATGTCTTCCCATTCTTAATTGAAGATAAACAGCATAAATTTGCAAGTTAACGCCAAAATAGATTTCTCTTACTTTGGATTCCCTTACCCACTTTTTATTTTGAGAAAATGATAAACCACGGTTTATTACTTCCTGATTCCCCTACCCATTATTATGTTTGAAACAGTAGATAACATACTTCTCCCCCATCCCAAACATTGGAACACCGCCTACAACGGCTATCGAGACAATACCAGTAAAACCCCTGGATTTGCTTGCACTAGTCCCAATAACGGCCCCTACTAACATCACCGCCCTCACTTCTAAGCACCATTTACCCCACATGGATACCTTAAACCCTATAAGAAATAATGATCTTATGAACATTAAGAAGATGGATCTTTATCATGAAGCCCCGTTACCCTACAAATTAAAAATGCCAGTCTTCAAAAGATACAAAGGAATGGGTTCCCCAACCGCCCACTTATCCAACTACCACCTTCAAATACATATCTAAAATGTAAAGTTCAGAATTCTAGAGACGATGCTCTCCTCCACTCTATCCGGAGGAGACCTTACCTAGTATATGGGGTCGAAACATGAGGGAACTGCCAAAATATGGGACAATGTATGTCGTGCTTTCCTTAAGTAGTATGAATATAATGCAAAACTTGGCATCACTCGTAAGGACTTAATATGATGAAGCTCGTTGGAGAGAAAAAGTTGGTCAGATGGTTAATCACGCCTAGAAAATGATTAGATAGAGATCATGATTAGTAACCTCATAAAAGAGGTACAAAATGAACTCAAGCTCACCTAGATCCCTGACTTCAAAGTTCTCACCGATCGAGGAAAGTTTGGTTGCCAAAGCTACCAAATCTATGGAACCTAGCTGAGCTATAAATCACTTATCATCCCATAAGAACTCACTTGGGGATTTTACATCTCACATCACCACCATCGTTGTTAGTTCGCAACCGAAATCGTGCTCGGTTTCCTACACTTCCCCAACTATGGTAGCTACCACTGTGCCTTTCCCACCAGGATAAACAGTTCAGATCCCGGCCAAGACAACTCACGGATCTTCAGTCTTTGCCCAATCGAGTATACACTGCCCTTAAAATGGATGGTTGCTTGATACCTCTCAACCCTAGACCAACCCATGCATTCCTAGACAATAACTTGAGGGCTAAATCCCAACAATTTCCATCAAGGACCTGAACCTAGTCATATTATATATAAATGTTGGGACGTGAGGTTTTCCATCCAATACCTCATTGATGTCAGGAGCCTTATCCCCCCAAAGAAAAATGTCACCGACAACCACCAACTATATCATCTCGACCCCGAAACCAATGCCCTATCAGGCACTCCCATTCTAAACACTGATGAATTTACCTTGATAGTCCCCATTTATCACAAACCTAGGATGAGGACACACTCTTAATGATAAACGGCCACCCCTTTGGTCAAACCATCACCCGCCTTAAAAATTATTGTCGAATATCATCCCACTACCAACTATATTAAATTTTTCATCATGGACATAAACTTCATACAAACTAACCACTACATACCGGACTTGCTCCTAGTCATGGAATTCATGCTCTCAAAAGATCCAGGACTCCTCACTCCTTTAGAAGAAATAGATCACTCAGTCGAATGGGAGGAGATATACAATGAATCTTTTTAAGATATCGAGCATATCGCCTTTGCAATACCAATTTATTCCTCCGAATGGGGAGGATCCACCGATAAGGCAAACATATTCACACTCATGGATTCAAGAACCAACAATGGTACCCATTCACCCTCTACATCCAACACGTTTTTGGTTATCTCTAAGGGAATCAGTGGGGGCTCCACTTCTAGCAGTCACCAGACAGAGAGACCTATAGTTCACGTGCCTTGATATCCTAGACCTCTGATACAGATAAATGAACAAGATCGATAGCTCAGAGCAGATGATCAAATCACTTGGAAATTTTGGACCCATTACCAATTATTTTACAAAGAGGATGAAAAAGTTAAGTCCCGTATCACGCAAAGGGACGTCGCTTGTAAGGTCGAATTGACGGTTAACCTTCTCCCGATAGCATACGTCTAACATACTAACCTTACAAGATAAAGATGGTATCACCTTCATGAATACCAGTGGGTGATGGTTGTGGATATAATATTCCATACCCTATATGTAAAATATGGAATGGTCGCCTAAGCCAACGCTCGGGAAATAAATCTTAAGTTCTCCTGCATTCTACCATCCACAAGATATAAACAAACACTGAAGGTGACATCAATATTTCTAGACTGATAAGTGAGAAGCCTGGGCTAAACCCCACGATGAGAAACACTACCCTTGGAAAATTGGAGCTTACTCTACGACCCTCAGTCTTCGAGCCTAACCTTTTTTACTACATCGATCTGCTCGGATGGAATATTACTAACTAATTTGACCATCTCATGATCACCAACAGTAACACATCCCTAGGATCTAGAGATACTTATGTCCTCAACCCCCAGATCTAAATGATGACATAATGGGACTACTCCTCAAGGAAAGGACTGAGACTTCATGAGCAAGGTCCCACATCCTTTGAAGCTCCCATCATCTGAGATTATAATTTTGGAATTAGATATAGAGATACCATAGAAGAGATTGATCGACTTGAGTAACATGGGCATTAGACATGCTGAATGAATAGGCAAGGATACACTACAAATAGTTTACATCTAAGTCTCTCATATGAAGGTCACTCTAGTTCTCAACAGCAAAGGGGAATTCAGGCACCCCCAACATCAACATATACCATAACAACTAGCCTACTCGATGGGGAAACTTACCCTTGAAAGATGAAATACCATGTATGGGGTCATATAGATAGATTATATTCCTCCCATAGTCAGTCTACCTATATAAGATCTCGTTGATCCCTATACTGAGCTGGACTTGCTCATTCTACAACTAAAATTTGACCTCTTTGTACTGGGAGCATCGCCCTGGACCCACCACTACACCAATACAGGACACAACCATGGGAAAACTTACCTGGTTGTCGCCCATATAGTTAGCATAATCTAACTCCAAGACGAGATGACTCACCAAGGTATTCTTCCACCAGAAGGTCCCCCCTTCTCGTAGGTACTCATACACTGCCGAGATGGAACTGGTCAACCCTGCTCACCATGACCATGCACATGGAAAATTTAATCGCCTATAGTATTTAGTGTTCTCACTGACTCATACTAAATTTTTCAAAAAATTCTCTCCCGGGGGGAAATACATTGAGTGTCGGTACTACTATGGAGACATGTTCTGTGAGGTCCCTAGCATCGTGAAAAAGATGGCCCCGTGAGAACCTAAAACCTACTCAAGTAATGAAGAGAACTAGGACATTGCCTCCAATAACAAAATCTAATCAGGATCATCCATGTCTATAAAATCATAACCTAATACACCTGGCCGACAGACGAACAAGTCCTAGATATAGTGGAATAAATCCCTAGCCCAACCTAGAACTCGGGCGTATACATAAAGTTAATAGAGGATTCCATGGTGCACACTCTCGCCAAGCTCATAACAAGGCTCCTAAAATCCCAAAAATATCCCCTATCCTGGACTGGAATGAAGTGATAGCCCTAAAGCCAACATCTTCTACTACTAGTTCCACATCCTTAGTTGACATTCTATATCGTCTAGAGAAAGATGAACATGAAGCCTAGGTATAACCCATACACTATCCAAACAAATAGGTTCACTTCCTTACCAGGTTGGATCGACACTCCACTCCTTCAAACCCATTCACTAAGGAAAAATATCCACAAAAAAATTTATCACATTACCTCCTCATGAAAACCATAAAATCCAAATGTAACTATGTCGGACATCAGCTAACATCACCATTTGGGATTTATTAGCTATAATCCAAGACACCGATCCTCACTTGTCCATTTCTTATCCCAATCTTTTGTGCCTACACACTTGACTCAAGATAAGATTTCAGATACCAGTGGATCTATTACCATGTAATATCACAATAACTTCTCTAATGAGGACCTCCCCATGCAAGGCATAATCACCGATTCTCTCTATGCATCACCACTGAGACCTATGAAAAAATTATTCCCTGCTACTAATAGATAACGGGTCCACCATAAATGTATGACTTCTCCATACCACCACCAATCTAGGATACACCGCCTCAAAATTTTCACCACACTCTACAGCCATCAAGTCCTATGATAACACACATTAAAATATCCTAGGGGGCATCATCCTCACTCTCATAATGGGTATTATCAAACGTGATGTAGATTTTTAAGTACTCGATGCCCCATCCAGCTTCAACCTCTTACTCAGGAGAGCCCGGAGACACCCCATAGGGGAATTACCCTCATCATTACACATGAATATCAGATTCCCATTCGATGCTAAAGTCATTACATTATAGGGGGATAATGATTGGGCCACAGTTTCTAGCACTAGTACCATCCCATTCTGGATACTCACCATGATAATAATGATATATGTCTCACTGGATTTCGAGTCGTCCCACTTGCTCATGTGATAGAAGAGGGTCCAATTATTCACAGTGTAACCACCCAAATAATCCATAAAATAGGCTATATGCCAGTGTTCATCCTTGGAAGGAATAAATAAGCAAATCGCGAATCCATCTCTGCAACGGAACACAAGGGAAGGATCGATCTCGAGTATACTCCTAGCAGCAAGGCTCCAGTACTCAACCCTAAAAACTCCCTCATTAAGGGTGGAATGGTTATTTTTATCTCCAAGGAGTTGACTTTTACTATCACAAACTCCTCGAATCATGGTGGGATGAAACAAACAAATCCTTATAACCCAGGATGGAGATCCTTTACAAGGAAGGACTATACGTGAACTACGGGGAGATCTCCAAGGTCAGCTAGACCGAGCTCAACATATCATGGGTCACTGAAGAAGACAAAAAGGTCTTCGAACCAAAAATTAAATGGGGACTGCTCACATTATTTCTTGATGGAGTTTCCCTAGTTGCCATATTAGGATCTTCAGATCTAAGCCCTGCAAAATGCTTCCATGACTAGTACACTGACTTGGTAATCTAAGGTATTACTATTGAAAAGGGATGATTCATCAGTATCCATATTAGGACTATTAGTGGAACAAGGAAAGACACCAACTCTTGTTGTAATCCCTCTCGAAGGCACTCCCCTACACTGATCTCATTGCACACTTTAAAGGGAAAATAGTCAAACTTAGAAAACATCACCTGACCCAGCTGCAGTCTATGCCAAGGTCCTAGAGCACCCAAATACCACTCCAAAAGTCCCCCGTTAGAATTTGGCCTACCTCATAACCAATATCACGGGAGTTACAATACTTAACAACTACACTTCTATCAAATGCATCCTAGCGCCTATTATTTTAGGCCCTTTGAGTTTGTTATATTATTAGAAGAGTCCCCTCTTATCCCCTCTCATAATGTATCCCTCTATAAAGTATACTTTTTTTCTATTATCAATGTTTACCTTCTTCCCTTTGATGGCATAATGAATAGTGATTTGTAGTATTTGTCTACATGTGTTTCATGTGATGATTATGGATACAACAATGGATTAGAACTCACACCTAATAATGATAACTTTTTGGATTTAAAATATATAAAAAAAACTTATAGCAACTTAACCAATGTCAAAATAAATGTCCGTCTCCCGGTGAGGATGACAAAATGACCATAAACTTGGTCACTCCCTAAAACCCATAACAATTACAAATAGGATTCTCCTAAACAAAAATGAATAAAAAGATCTCACATGTCTCCTCATCATCTTCATAGATGTGTTCATTTGGTCTTATATCGACATATCCATCATCGACCCGACTATCATCATGCATGAAATACCTACTCTCTCAGATGCAAAGTCCATAAAACAAAGTTCGTAAATTGATACCCGAATGGTCCTTGAAAGTAAAAGAGGAAGTAAAGAAACAACTTAGTATCGGCTCCATCCAAGTAATCAAACATCTCACTTGGTTAGCTAATACAATACAAGTACCTAAAACAAATGACAAAGTCCTAATGTGCATAGACTACATGAATCTCAATCTGGCTTTCCCCAAAGATGATCTCCCTCTATTGCATATTGACTTATTGGTAGGTAGTACAGTCAGTAAAACACTCAAATCCTTTGTTGATGAATTCATGGGATATAACCATATAAAAATGCACCCTTATCACTAAGAGAAATCTAGATTCAATATCCCCTAGGAGACATAATGTTATATTATTATGCTCTTCGATCTCAAGAATGCAGTTATAACTTACCAAAGAGTAGTCATATTCATCTTTTACAGCCTCATACATAAGTAAGTGGAGGTCTAAATAGACATCATGATCATTAAATCCAAAGACCAATAAGGACACGTTTTGTCACTCTATAAATTCTGACAAAGGTTACACCTCTTCAAAATGAGGCTAAATCCTCACAAATGTATCTTCGGAGTGATTAAAGAGTAAGTGCTAGGATTCATCATCAGAAAGTATGGAATCTAGGTAAACCCTTCTAAAGTCAAGGCTATATGGTAGATGCCACCTCTTAAAATAGAGAAATAGGTCAGAGAGTTCCTAGGCCAAATACAGTTCATAAGTTGATTCATCAACCAACTTACCACCATTTGTGAACCGATCTTCTAAATACTCAAGAAAGAATCGCCCAAAGAATGGAATTCTCAATGCCAAGAAGCATTCGAGAAGATACAAGAATACCTCACACACACACACACTAGTATTAGTACCTTCCTAATCAGGACAATCTCTCCTACTTTACATGACCATAACTTACATGTCTACCGGAGCCATATTAGCCCAATATGTAGAGAGTTACCAAAAGGAATGATCAATATACTATTCCAGTAAAAATATAATCTCAAATGATCTCCAATAGACCTCCTTGGAAAATCTTTGTGTATCCCTTGCATGGATCACCCGCAAACTACGGCATTACATGATGTCCTTCAGCGTACGGCTCATCTCTAAGATGGATCGCCTAAAATATCAATTAAAGAATCTCGTTCACTCTAGTCGAATGGACAAGTGGCTACTAATATTGTTCGAGTTTAAAATAAAATACATCACATAGAAATCCTCCAAAAGACGAGTCATCTTTGAACTTCTCGCAAAGCAACCCCTGTCAGACAAAGAAGAAGAAAATGAGGCAGAATTTCTTAAAAAGGACTTATTTTCTTTTAATGATAGATAAACGTGGGTACTATATTTCTATGGGGACTCCAATAAAAATGATTCAGCATTAGAATATTCCAAATATCTTCTGACTTATGGAGACTCGCCATTACTATTAGGAAATTAATATCAGTACGAGGCTTGCATCACATGTCTCGAAATCGCCTTGGAAATGGGATTCACTGACCTTAAAGTCTATGGAGATTCTGATTATTCGTAAGTCAAATATTAGGCAAATGGAAAATTTGGGATGACGAACTGTAACCATACCATGCTTAGTTAGAAGAAGTATCTTCACAATTCGAACATCTCGAATTCAACTTCCTCACTAGGGATAATAATTTCATAGATGTACTTTGTCACCTTAGCCTCCATTATATGACTAGACCTAACACCCATTCTTCTTGCTTTGAGGTTGACTCCATCGAATAAAAATATCAAAAGGAGTCACGATGTGGTACTATGACACAACGAACTTTCTCAACAATAACCACTAGCCACCCGATGCGTCTCCAAATGATCGATTCAGCCTAAGATGATTGGCGTCCCCATTTATTGTCTATGGGGGAAACTCAACAAGAGAAGTTTCAACGAAGTAAACTTATAATACATCACAAAAGACGAGACCCTCAACATCATGGACAAAATCCATAATGTCAAAAGTGCCCCACACATGAGTGGACACACCCTCTCCAAACAAATCCTCAGATAGTCGTACTACTGGACTACCATGCAAAAGGTTCCATGGATAACATCAAGAGGTTCCTCAAATATCAAATGTATATCCCACTACAGAATTTACCTCCCCGTGAACTCTATTGTATGACCTCACCCTAGCCTTTCTCCACTTGGGGGATAGACATCGTAGGGAAGGTAACTCATTAGTCCTATACCGAGCATGAATTTATCTTAGTTTCCATCGAACATTTCACTAAATGGGTCGAGGTTGAATCTTGTGCAATGCTAAATGCTAAGAAATTGGCAAAATTTATACATCAAAATATCGTTTGTCGCTTTTGTGTATCCCACAAGCTAGTATCAGACAACAGATCTTACTTCGAGAGAGATGAGTCGGCATAAGTAATCTCCATATAGACCATAAAATAATGGAATAGTCTAAACCGCTAATAAAAATATCAAAAACATCATCAGCAAGATGGCAAATACTTATAGAGACTGGTTAGACAAACACCCATACACTATTAGGATACCGCATTACAAACAAAAACTCAATAGGGGTCAACCTTACTCATTATTTTATGGCATGAAGGAAGTCATACCCATAGAACGTTAGGTACCATCTCTATGAGTCATGATCAAAAGTCAAGTGGTTGAAACTGAATGGGTCCAAGCCCATTACAAATAACTATCTTTCCTCGATGAGAGTAGACAGAAGTCCGCTTATCAAGATCAAGGGTACCAACAACGTATCTCCTGGGAATTCAATAAGAGGGTCAAGAAAAGAAACATAAAAAAGGGAGACCTAGTCCTAAAAGTTAATCTCAAACCTCTCGGACTCCTAGAGAAAAATTTTCACCCAACTGGGGAGGACCCTACATCATTATCAAAATAAAATCCAACGGGGTGGATACATTAGCTTATCTCGACGGAGTCACATTTTTCTAACCCTTCAACCTTGACTGATTGAAGATATTATTTCCTTAAGCCCTCCAGTGGTGAAAAGGAAAGATCTCACTCAATAAAAAAAAATATAGCATAACGGGAAGGGAAGACTATGCAAAACCCATACATATTTTCTATTCCTACATAAAAACGATCACTTGAGACACCAACCTTTCGCTTGAAGTCGGCTAAAACACAAAAGTAGTAGATGATATTTTGATGTAGAACTTCTCCACTATATTTTTATCGTAAACATTCAATACAGACACCCCATTGTCTTTGAATTAAATATACGTAGGTAACTCGATATATCACTTTGGCCCGGTGTAAATAAACACCAAAAAACTCCATTTTATGGGAAAAACCTTGAGTATGGTCATTGTGCCCTCATTCCAAAAGAGTCGGCACGGTCTCAATAAACTTAGCGTTAAGTAATAAAACAGTGCTCTAAGGCATTTTAAGACTCGACATGGTCATCCTTATTTAAGAGAAAACACAAAAGGCTAATTATATAAGAGCAACAATAAAAAAAAAGAATAAAAAGGTAACACCTTACCCATATTCCCCTCTCCAGAAAAAATAAACATTAAACACCATCCCCTCAAATCACTCTATATTTCGGGACAAAGATCATTAATAGACAGACTCCCTGTAAAATGGCACCCTACCTTGATTAAGGATGATGAGCCAATCACCAAGGTACATAAATAGGATATTTCCCATTCAAAAGAAAAGAAAGTGGATCCCCTCCCCTCCCACTCAACATCAATATCATCCAATAGCATTCCAACGAGAAGATAAAAGTCATCACTCTCCAAAAGAAAAGTCTCAAAACAATGGGGCACTTTTTCCCATGTGTATGTGTATTTTATTTTTAAAATGTGTCTCCTAAATTTTGATAAAGAGCTTAGGCTCATCCTATCCATACTTATATGTATTCATGTTTATCATGTTCTTCTTTTGTGTACATGTTTATTACCACAAATTTAATGGGAAAAAAAATTAGGCCAACTATGTCCATACGCACACTGTCCATTACTCTGATGCATAAGATACTAAAAGTTAAAGAAAAATACAAAAATACAAACCATTCATCATCCAAAGAGAGTGATTTTATTTAGAAACAAGATGTATGATGAGAATCCCATACACGCCAAAGGTATATTAGGAATTCTTCATATCCTTCCTAAAGGAACATACTGCTTAAATAAATCGGGGCCTTCCCTAACCAAAAGCCACAAAAACACATATTTTGGAAGTTATAACTAATCCTGCTCAAAAGGTCACCTAAAAATACTATCCCACTAGACCATCATTCAAGGGGCCTCTTTCCCGAACAACCACCTTCACAACTCTTGTTTGAGACCCCCAGAACCCAGGACCTTACACCAGACATGGACTCACATGCCAAATATATTAAACCACACGAACACTGGATAAGACACATTGACAGCCTCAGGGAGTCATCAGGGATGTCTACCATAACTTTCATAGTAAGTTGGTGTAAGGCCAAATGCACCGACGAGCAGCGCGTCAGCATCTCCCACGGTTGGGAGGTGTCAACCATTACCTGCTAAAAATTTATAAAAACACATATTTATTCAACTTTAAGAGGAAGAAAAAGCCAAGATGTACAAGTGGAAAATATCAAAAACTCATGCCATTCACAAAGAGGGCGGTGTCCAGAGCTGACGCCAGCATGCCAAACATTGAATCACGATGATGAACATGCATGACTTGGTTCTCCCCATGAAGGAACATCATAAAATTAGACGGTAACACTAGAAGAGTGCAAAGACCAGGACGAGTTGTCGACAAAGATAGAATGACATAACCCAGAGAAAGTGGAGTAGCGCCATGTTCCATCACTGGGACAATCGGCACGGATGAAGAAACTCTCATCCCCATGAGAGGTTACTCGATAGCAACAGTAAAAATGGGACACCCGGCATCCCGAAACTCGTAACACTCCCCCTATACATGATAGAAATAATGTAGGTAAGATCCCGAGATTAACAAGTGTGATATATGTCCAACGAAAATAGCAGTGTCAGTTCAGGAAAAAGCACCACTAAAAATGGATAGGTAGAACTTTACAAAAATGGGAACACGAGCTTGCATTTAATAGGTTTCAGATGCTAGATCATTTGACCGACCGGTTAAACTCATTGGATGACTTAGCTGAACGGTTAATCGATCGATCAATCGACACACCCTCCTTTAAAAAAATCCCACTTCAACCCCCAAGGTTTCCTACCTATCATATCCATGCCCCTATATTGTAACACCCCGTCATTTTGAGTAATTTAACTTAGCGATTAAATTGCATGTGTGACGTAATTTAATTTAAATGGGAAATAATTTGAAATTAGTAAATATTAATTTATGAGAATAAGATTAATATACATGTGGTAAATTTACTAACGTGCCTAAGTAAATTTAATTAATTCAACTGTAGTGCGTCGTATGTGAGTAGAAACGATGGGAATTGACAACAACTCAACTGGGGCACTAGTGCGGGGAATTTTTGGGTTGAGATAGGATGATTGTATTTAGTGACTCAAGTGGTGATTTTGAGTGCATGGTTGATTCGGAATAGGTCAAAATAGTCAGAATTATTTATTCGGGGGTAGTAATTGGGTTATGGGAGCTTTTTAGACTAGCTCGGGCTCACGTAAAGGTATTTGGATCATTTTAATGTAGGCTAATAACCTAATTTCACGATTAGTGAATTAAAATCTAAGGATTAGAGATTTGAGGCAGCCACAACAGTTATTCTACACCCTAAGAGATAAGGGAGAGAGTAGAAAGAAGATAAATCAAAGGAGAAAGCTAGAATTGGCTAATTTGGAAGGAGATTCAAGGATTCTAACATCAGATAATTACACACAAGAGAGAGATCAGACCCTATAAATCATCTAAGGCAAGTAATTAACTTGCTTTAAATCAAATATATGTGTATTCATGTTCATATCATGGTAGGTGTAGAACAAAAGAAATTTTGGGAAGGGTTCTCACATGTAAATGGGGGTTGTTGATGAAATTGATATCATGTATAGTTTAGATGATCAATTGATTAAGTAAAACCATTTATGATTGCTAGAATTAGATTTTATTTCAGTTTTTTGATTTTTAAGACATTTAAAAATGGTATCTTGTTGGGTTCTTGATTGAAGAACATCAATCTTGAATAACTTAGGGTTTAATTGATGATCATAAGATGACAATCTGTTAAAAAAATTTATGTTACTTTAAACTTATGCCCTTTTAATTGTACTTATAATTATATGGAGTTCCATCTATTTCGGAAAGTCACTACAAGAAAAATAGTCATTTATGTCAGTCAAAAACTGATATAAATGACAATTTATGTCAATTTTAGAAATTTTCAAAACTGACATATAAAGCCCTGACATAAATGTTCGTAAAACTTACATAAATAAGATCACATTTATCTTAGTTTTTAAGAACACACATAAAAACTACGGCATTCGACATGTTTTTAATCATATTTTCATGAAAATTGATATAAATAACATCACATTTATCTCAGTTTTAGCAATTTTATGAGAGTTTTTTCAAAACTGACATAAATGTTGATATAAAAATTAAAAAAAAATAACTACCCCATCAATATACAACTATTATTTGAGGTTAAATCAATCCTTGTAAATAGATAGTAATCAAGGTCATACGAACTTCATATACATCAAGATACTTACAATAAAAAAATATTGATGTGAGATACATCATATCCAAAAACTAGCTAGTGTGTGAGGTATGTGATGATATCCAAAAACTAGCTAACTTCTAGTTATCGACGTGATAATATCCTAAAAAGAGTGATGATACATCAAAATATCCATAAACTAGCATTGCGAACTACATCATAAGATCAATAATCCAAAGCAATACTAAATCTAGGACGTTTCGAACGTAATACTCGATCAAATTTGTTCTCAACGCTATCCACCCCAAAATGAGTAACCCTGCAATCAAATATAATCAACATAATTTTCAGCATAACACGTTCATCTCAATAAATTCTCATTATGACATGACAATATATATATATATATATATATATATATATATATATATATATATATATATAGAGAGAGAGAGAGAGAGAGAGCAGACTATAGTTTTCCATCATCGAAAGCAGGGTTGTATTCTGGATTATCTAGCCTAAATATAATTGGCAATGGAAATCTATCTCAATTCTATATATCTAGGAAAACGATAGTCTATAATACTTGATCGATAATGGAAAACTATAGTCTTGCACCATTATATAAGATCTTGGTGCCCCTTACATTCATTGGCAATTGAATTTAGGATGGATAATCCAGAATACAACATAGACATCAATGGCAGAAATGAAACAAGCATGTCACATGAATTTCCTACTGATAAAGGACTTGTAAAGCAAAATCAAAATGACATTTCCTTACCCTTTTAGCTACTGACTTGTCTTGGGCCCCACTGCTTATCACATATCTGAAAGCAGGGAAGTACAAAAAGAAAATCAATGAAAGATTGCAATGAAGGAAGATTGAAATATATAAGTAGATTTCAAAAAAGAACAAAATTTGCTCAAATAGATTTCGTATGTATGGCTTGTTCCAAGTAAGGTCCCTAGATATAATTTTTTCCTCTTTTTATTTTAGCACCTTCAAAAACCAAAAAATGAAAAAAAGCTATTCAAGAACAAGAAACTCAATATTCATTTCAGAAATGGCAGACACGTAAATATACTTACTTGGTAAAGAGGCTCCACAGGCTCCTTCTTCTGCTTCTTGCCAAGATCAATAACATCTGGAGTCTCAATGCGAGTAGGGTTTGGTGCTGAAGAAAGAAAGATAGTATTAATTAATTTCTAGAAATTATAGTTTCTAAAAACACACAAGGACTAGACCTTTCTAGTCCCTTCAACATTTCATTGCTATATATATATAGGCCTGCTATATATATATATATATATATAGGGCTAGGAAGAATGAAAGTTTGTTTCCACCTTTGCTTATTTCTCGTGTGGTCACTTGCCATTTTTTTTTGGGCTTATTAGCGATGACACTGAATAAGAGTTACGGAGACAAAATGTTGAGATTGATAGAGACATCAAAATTCAGGGTGACCGGATGAAGCAAGCAGTCCTAGAGAAGGTTCGGGCAAGCCAACTCCAAATGATCTCATATGTTGAAGAAAAGCTTGTTAGAAAACATCATGAGAAAGAAGCAAAGGTAGAAACTATCAATAAGAAGAATACGGAACTTGAATTGCAAATAGAATGGAAAGAGTTCGATGCATGTTGTCATATGAAAATCTGCCAAAGAAATTTTAGGCAGAAGCAAAGAAATGGAGAGAGACGTATTTTAATCCGCATTGTAATCCTCAATTCCCTACTTAACCCAACCTCGCCAGCATCTACAATTGGGTACAGGGTAATCTCAGCATAAATTCTCACACCTATAAGTCCTTAAGCCAAATTACAAGTGTAGATTTCTATTACAGCAGGTAAAATTGCAGAACTCTCTTGAACTTGTATCCAATGTGAAAACTTCACTAAAAATTCCCAATATACCCACGGTCATTAAAACGTTGTTGAGACGTGCCTCATATGGGGATCGACTGATCACTATTGAGTCTAGAAGCATAAACTAAGCATAAAAGAACAACCAAAAAAGTTAGTAGTGAACTAATCTATATCAACCACCCATATGATATGGTTTCCAATAGTTCTATGCCAAAAAAATCAACATAGAGAGAAGCACATTGGTATTGATCTTGTTTCAACATTGTGAAAAACGTTGGGACTAATATTGTGCCAAAAAGTATATGATGGGTGTATTTGATATGAAAAAATGTCAAAAGTTTACAATTAGTTATCTCTATACAACAAATATAGTGGTTTGAACTTTAAAATCCTAGTTAGGAGGGAACCATTCACTCTCACGATAAAATAGGCTCTTCACGCAATACAAGAACACATACACAACCATTGATGAGATATAATATAAAACTCTTTAGTACCTGTAAAAAAATGATGAGATACAAACACGTCCTATAAGGTCATCAGAAATACTGAAGTAAGAAGCAAAGTAACAAAATGTAACGTATTCTTTCATTTCAATGGAATGCAAACATGCCTCCACCAGTAAGCCTCCTTTATGTCCATGTTGTCATGCCAAATGGAATCACACCAAGTGTTAATATAGTTAGCATAAATGACTTGCATCCTTAACAAAATGAAAATAATGAAATATTGAAATATGCAAAGACTTGAAACAAATGTGTATGGTTTGATCGGAAACGCAAAATCCAAACGTTTATAGGTCATCTAGAAATTACATCAGGCACTCGTAATGCCCATTCCAAATAAAAATCAGATTCAACATTAAAGTATAATAACATTGGGGGCTTCATTAACTTGCAAAGGAACAACTTTTGAAAGTTAGAACATCGATGGTCTTCAGATTTATGGACTTTTGTAGTTTAAAAATTATGATAAAAAACTATGCATCTAGCTGCAGGTTCCAGCAGCCAAAGCTATTGCAGCATGATTGGTTATAAGCAATTAAGAAAATTGTACACAAATCTTAAATTATCAAGATGTGTATATCTAATAAACTCATATCATGGACTAAAGAAATAACCTCCGTGTTAATCAGTGACTATGAAGAAAAGGTGGTAAAACCCACAGCTTGATACAAAAAATGAAAAATCTATAAAACAACACATAAGATAACAACTGCAACTTCAATTTCTCAACTCTCACTAAAAATAAGGTACATATGTTTATATGTATATATATTATAAACTCAATACGAACAAGAAAGTGACAAAGAGAATCAAGTGAGACAAAAACTAGAAAACAGATGGAATTGAGTTGGATATTAACCTATTCATTAGTTGAAGTGGAAGTTAAGAAGAGTTAATATCTTGTAAATGAGAAGAATGAGTTACAAACAGATCCATTCTTTATAAACGCATAATAATACTGATTGACTTAAGCCCAACCTAAGTGGTGGACGAAAAGAAAAACAAATAATTGGCAATAGAATATTAAGGAATAAATAAGTATTAGCTCTTTGAAAAATTGCAATTATCATCCAATGTCGTCATATTATATAGTATTTGTACCTATCAAATTATCAAATGCATAAAAAATACGCAGCTACTAGAATCCCTTTACCCATGCATCTGCAGGCTTTAACATGTACCACCGTAACCAGCTACTAGAGTTGTTGAATGAATAGAGTTGTTCGAAATATATGAATTACTACTTAATTGAAATAGCAAAGAGACTTTATAATTTCCAACTAATGTGGCACATAAGTCTCTCTATCAGAACTGCTAAAAATGGCAATGTCTAGCCACTACTCAATTGTCCATGTTTATCAATCTGGTGGAAGTAAGAAGTTGTTACCAACAACTAATTCTTAATGGTCAAGTAACCAGACACTAACAGAGATCAGAGATGGATGAACAAAAACCACATTGTTCAGTTCGTTGAGACAAATGTGCCACTCTTCCACACCTCCAAGCCAAATGAATTGGGGTGGATGATAAAAAGCTAAAGAAAACCCATCCCATAATCCCCTGCCCTAGCTACATCACACTGTGATAGAAAATGAATAGGTTGTGTAATTTATACTATGTAAAAGTATATCCAACTGATCAAATAAATACTAGCTAATCAAACATGTAACCCCACTATCCCTTTTTCATAACACCAACCTAAATAAACATACATGAAATCATATTCAACTCATAAAATCACAATTCCCATTTTATCCAAATAATAGTTAGTAATGAAGTGTTAAATAGCAAGAAACAATGAGATTGATGTACTCCTTTACGATCGATAGCAACACTATTTTTATATATTCTAACGATGAAGATGGAGATCAAATAATTACTCTATGTTTGCTACTTTCTACTATCTGATATTTTCTTTTTGTAAAAACCATTTACTTTCTCGAGCCACGTGTGAGACAGAGTCGGCGAGGGAGAGTTTTGAGATGAGGTAAGTGTGACATTTTTGTTAACAGATACAGGAAAATATCAATACATTTCAGCAGGTATATAATTGACCCAAACAGGAATAAAATCGACCCAAACAGGTATAAATTCCAGTGCATCCACTGAAATATACACCCCTATTGATCTTGGCATTGACTAGCATCTCCACAGGACCATAGAACAACTAAAATATCAATCAAAGATGTAAACTTTTGGTAATACCACAATTTTTTTCACACTGGAAAAAAAAGGCATGACTAAATTTATAGGGGAAAAAAATCACCACGATTTCTGCATTTGAGTTTTGCTTATAAGGACAATAGTTGAAAAATTATAAAAATGAAAAAAAAATTCAAGTCCTACAAATACCTGCATGTTTCCAATTAAATGGGAAAACAGTGCGAGCCCCAAGATTGCGATGAGAATAGCAAATATAGTTTCCCCAATAGATGTGCTTGTGGACAATCTCTGGCCATATGAACTACAAGATAACATCAATGCAATTCAAATTTCTCAGTAAGAAAATGCTCTAAATAACATACATATTATTCAAATAGAAGTTCAAGGCGGCAACATATATTTCAAATTATGTATCAAAGCATAAAGTCAAAGTGATGGTTCCTCATGATTTATATCAATGGCTAATGCACGATGCCATGAGTTAAACCAAAAACCATCCTATAAGTCAAAGCATTTTTTGCCACCTAACTATCTGTACACAAGATAAACTAAACTAAAAAGTAACTCAATAATAAATCTCTCCGAAACATGGGTCTTAGGAAGAAATAAGTTATTGCAATTTAAACAGCCTAATTATTCTCATAAAAATTCAACGACTCTATCGCGTCGATATGGGTAAAGTGTACAAAACGATCCAAATTTGAGTAAAGATTTTCCAGTACAGCCATGGGCTGCAAATAAATAAATGAGACCCTCTAAAAAGGAAAGAGCATAAATTATTGAGTATGCAAATCATAGTGAAGCAGTTTTGGGTGATCTGCCATCTTTGAATCTTCTATTTAAAAATTGGTGTTGATGTAAAAAATTAGATCACTCTAATAATTTAATCACAGATAAATAAATGAGACAGAATATTTTAAAGTGGTTCAGCCTTGTATGAATGGCCTACGTCCACTGTTATTTTATTGCTGAGTGTTTGGGAATTCTCGATTACAAGTTCTATCAAGAAATTCCCGTCCCTTTGAATGAGGGTGATACAAGGTATTTATAGCCCTTAGGTTGTACATGAAAGGGTGTTACATTAAATGATACACATATGAAAGGGTAATTCATTTAATGCTCTTCAAACATGTGCGTCAAGATGATTAGCATTCAATGAATAGTTGAACTGTTGATTATCTGGCAATTAATGCTGCGGTCGAGATGCAGTTCGAACCGCCTTAGTTGCTCGTCGTTCAAGAGTTCCTCGGAGAGCTGGAGTTCCTCGGAGTATACTTGTTGCTCGGAGTGAATCTGACTTGGTCGGGGGAATAGACTTCCTCGTTGCTATTGTGCCACGTAGACTGACACGTGTCTTCTTCTTATTCGTCCACATCAGCATACTAATTTTGGTATCAACAGAAGCCCCCAATGTTTCATATTTCGAACTTTGAGGAGTATGGAACATTCTTTATCGGTATATGGAAATATTAAATGACTTTACTAGGTTTTAGGAGCCTTTTCTTCGTATTTGAATTTCCTTCCAAATTCGGAGAATCCGCCTTTTTGCATTTTTATAAGCGCTTCGATCTTCGTGCCCTTTTTGTCCTTTTAGCCGCCGGTAGCGTAATATTTTCTTTTTTGTAATCATTTCTCTCGCCGTTTCCCAAGGCAAAGTATTTAAGCTTCAGAGGCAATCCCATCGTCTTCTACCTTTTCAATTTCTGCTTTCGAGTTTTCTATAGCTTTTCTCTCTCTTGTGCGTTCATCCCTTCCTTCGTTTGTTTGTCAACAGATCTCCTCTTTCCTGTAAGATTTTCTTCCTTCTTCTTCATTTCTTTTTATTCACCATGGTTTATATTATCGAACCTCTTGAGAAGTTTCGTTCTGACTTCTCTATTCCTTCTTGGGTAACTTTGGAGAGTCTTTCTGAGCCTTCAACTTATTTTAATTTGGTTGAGGGACATTGGTTCCCTAGCCTCTTTATTGCTGAATGTGGATTTTCTTTTCCACCAAACTCTTTGTGTTTAGAGTTCTGTCAGTATTTCGATGTTGTCCCTGCAAAAATAGCCCCCAACACATGGAGAATAGTTAATGGGGTACATAGGTTAAATCAAACTCATGGAACTCATATAGGAATTCCTGAGATTATGTACTGTTACAGATGGGCTGTTTTAGACAATGTTTTTTATTTAAAAACTAGGTTTTTGAATAGGGCCTTAGTAGTCAACCTCCCTGATGCAAACAAGGATTATTTTGAACATGGGGTAGTTATAAAAAATTAGCAACATGCCCCTTTGGTTGGAGATGCAGTATATGAAGGTCCCAGATGCCCCCCATATGGCAATGGGATAGGTTATTTTCATCTTATTTTATTTTTGAAATTACGATTTCATTGTGTTTGACAAAATGTATAACTGATATTTCACTATGTATTTGTTTGCAGTTGACAGTAAGAGAAAAACTCCAAAGGAATCAGAAGTAAATATTAAACATTTGAAACATATCTGGAATTTGCATCGAAGAGTTGCAGATGAGCACATCAGGTCTGCTTCATATTTGCTGCAATACAGGAGCTACACATCATCCTTTACTGCTCGTCCTGTGGTCAGCATTAGTGACCCATTGCCAGCTTCTGAGGAATCTTCACCAGAATCTCACATTCCTCTAAGTCAGAAGATGGGCAAGAGAAGAGTTCCTGCTATCTTCGAGGAGACTTCCTCTGCCGGGGATGGAAAGAGAAACAAGGCTGAAGTCCCAAAGGGGACAAAGAAAGTGGATGTTGTTCCTTCTGTTGCTGCTCAGAAGGCTGCCGAGAAGCCTCCAATGGATCTGAGCAAGAGAAGTACTTCTGTGGAAGTGGTCACCATTTCCCCCACCAAAGGTTCTTTGGCTGAAACTGCTGAAGTACCACTGAGGAGATTGAAGAAATCCTCCTCGGTCAGTTTTTCTAAAACCATTCCTTAGCTCCAAGCTAGTGGAGTTGGTGTTCCAACCATTATTCCCCCGAGTTCTGCAATGAGCTCGGTAAAGACTTGGACTATTCCTGAAGTCCAAGTAATTGAAGAAAACATGTCTAGGGATATGCTGACATCCCTAGCTACTCGTCACATTGCTTCAATAAGTTTCTCTTATCCTGAATTTTTTCTTTCTTTCAGTCAATATATGTATCTCGGCACTCACTTTTCATTACCTTCTTTTTCAGCTGGTGAGTTGCTTTAACACCATAGTGAAGAAAGATGAAGCGCTCAAGGCTTCAAGCTCCTCGTCAGGAGTAGAGGATGCTTTCCAGGGTTTAGCCCAATCTCTGAAGGAATCCCGTTAAAAATACGACGAGGATAGGGGTAAATGGGAAAAGAAGTTGACTGCGTGTGAGGCAGAGAAGGTACAGTTGGGCAATAAAGTGAAGGATTTGGAGAGAGAGAATAAAAAATATGTCGAGAAGCTCACAAGCTTTGGGGAGCTTGAGAATAAGTTGAAATCGGCTGATGAAGAGCTGACCCTTCTGCGAGAAGTAAATCGCCAGAAGGAGGAGGTGGAGGCCAAATTGAGAGCCACCGAGGATCTTCTATCCGAGAAGTTCTCCTCGGAGAAAATGAAGAGAAAAGCGGCTGTGAAGAAATCCTTTCGAACTGGTTGGGACAAAGGATGGGATAGGGGGTAGCGGCAATGATGACTCAGGTCAAGTATGGAAGTTTGAAATACTTTCGAGATGGTTGGGTTGCTTCCCTGCAGGAATTGAAGGTGAGCGAGGACTCTGAACTATTTTAACAACATCTCCCTGGTCCTCCTCCAGCTATTGAAGATGAAGAAGAGGATGAAGCTGCATCCGAGGAGTCTTCAGTGATAGTGGGTGATCAAGTCCTTTCTCCACAACCCAATCAGACAGCCACCGAGGAGATTTATTCCTTGCCTGCTCCTCCTGAACAAGTCCCAACTTCTTCCAACCAAATCGTTGTTCCCATCGAGTAACCAAGCTCCTCATCCCAGCCTCTCGAGAAAGTCTTGGGAGACAAGGAAAAGGTGTGAAGTTGTTCGGTATTCTCTTTTATTTTCCTTTTACTTGTACTTTGTATTCTGAACGATGTACTCTTTTTGATGATGTAATAAAATCACATCTTTTTGTTCTTCTATATTGTTGATGCTCTGTCTTCTTCTTTTATTAACTCTTGCCTTCTCTTCTTTATTAGTTTATGACTAGAATGGAATTGATGTCTGCCAATGATACAAAACTAATGCAGCAATGCCATGAATATTTTAAAGCTGTCCATACTGACCTGAGTGCATCAGAAATTTCTGATATCCTTGGTCATGATGCTTCAGACCAAGCAGTGGAGGCATATCAATACTTGAAATATCTTCTTAATCGTGTTGTAGCCAACAACGTGGCTTATTATGACATGATCGAGGAGCTTCAATATACTTTAGAAGATCTTCAGACTCAGTACAAGGAATCAAATGCCTTGTTGCATGAGGGGTATGAAAAGAAGTATCAACAGTTTTCTGCCGAGAAGGGCTACAAAAAACTCCTTACTGGGTATGATGTCAGGGAGAGGACCCTAAAGGGAGAAGTTGAAGCTTGTAGACAAATTGCTGAACTGCTGGAGCAAGAGAATAATAATTTGCAGAAAGAGCTAGCACATTATAAGTCTGCAGCCTCTTCTTCAACAACGGTAATCCCAGTGACCGATGAGGGATTTTCCTTCTTAGAGGTTGAGAATGCCAAATTAAGGCAAGAGTTGGATATCCTGAGAAGGTCTGGTACTTCTACTTCTATTCGTGGACGAGGAAGAGGTTCTCGTGGGCGAGGAAGAGTTGCCCAGGATGTTGTCGAGGAACGAAGTACTCCACCTGCTCGGGGTTGATCAAGAACTCCTCGTAGTATTGAAGAAGCTCGTACTATGTCAACATTGGAAACTCAAGCGTACCAATTAAATGCAAAAGATCGGGCTTTGTCTGAAATGTCCAAGAAAATCCAAACTCTGGAGGATCAACTTGCATCGACAAAATCAGCTCTGGATAATAAGGATGCTCTTGCCAGAAACTTTCATGAGAAGCTTGAAAAGTTGACATTTCAATTTAATAAACAGCCCAGGGAGTTCTGGATGGCTGGATACAATGAAGCGTTATTTCGCTTAGATGATCGTATCCAGAATGCCAATAATGAGGGTTACAAGCAAGGTTGGCTGAATGCCTTGGGCGTGCTGAAGCTCGAACAGGGGCACTACCTGTGGGATTATTATGATCCCGGGGTTCTTGACTTGCCAGTGCCACCGTATAACTTGGACATGGAATGGATCCCAGCTCGTGCCATTCCTCGGAGCTTAATTGCAAAATACCTTGGCGACCATAATCTTCACTCTCAGATCGAAGTATCTCGTCCTGAGCATCTATTGGATACTCCTTCAGTAATGAATGTCAGAATGCTCCGAGATATTAACTTCATTAATTCTCCTCTTTGCCTGGAAGATCCTCCTGCTGGCGAGGAGCATGTTTCAAAAGCTAAGGGGAAGAAACCAATAGAGTAGGGATCTCAATGTAATAGTTAGTACACATGTAATTTGTAATTCATTTTGAATTTTAATGAAAGACTTTCATTTTCTGTTTGCAAATCTGTATTGCTATTGTCTTGTGCTTGTTAAACACTATTGTATGGTTCATCGACCAATTTAGTAATAAAAATTACAAGTATTCGTACTGTTGCTCGATCACTTAATAATAAAGTAATGAGTATATAAAAAATGTTTAAAATTTCTCCAACCAACCAAGGTGGTCAAATTGTGAGGTTGCCAAATTGTGCTCGTCGACCAATTATAGTTGGTGAGAGTTTTTATCCCCGACCAGCTATACTTGGTAAATTTTTGTCTTTTTTATAAAAATGTGCCCGACCAACCAAGGTCGATGATTTTTCCTCGTCGACCAACTACAGTTAGTGGGTTTTTATCCCCGACCAACTATACTTGGTTCAGTTTGGAATATTTGTTCTTCGAGGAACTTTTATATAATAAATTTACCTCCCGACCAACATAAGTTGTCATTTGAGATAATATCTTTCTTCTCGACCAACATAAGTTGGCATTTGAGAGCATATCTTGTTTCCTAACCAACCGAGATTGGTCTTTCGTCGATCATCTTTTGTTCTCGCCCTTTTACCAATCGGAGTTGGTCGTGGGTCTGAACTATCATGTCCACTAGATCTTTTACCAACCTTAGTTGGTCACACTAGTGTACGCCTCCTAACCAAAGGAGTATAGTTTGTTCTCTCCCTTTTACCAACCGGAGTTGGTCGTGGGTCTGAACTATCATGTCCACTAGATCTTTTACCAACCTTAGTTGGTCACACTAGTGTACGCCTCCTAACCAAAGGAGTATAGTTTGTTCTTGCCCTTTTACCAACCGGAGTTGGTCGTGGGTTTGAACTATCGTCTTCTATTTACTGCTGCGCAGCGTTGCGTACCGAGCAGCGTAGTGTTAAACACACTAGTATTCCCCGAAAAACTTTCAATAAAATGAGAAAAGATTGTGAAATATCATCGTTTTATTCATATTGATGGAACTGCTTTACATTTTACATCACTGATAATACTTGCGTAGGTGTTCAGCATTCCATGCATTCTTAAATTCCTCTCCTTCTAGAGTTGCTATTCGGTAAGTTCCTGGTCGGACAACTGCAGTAACTCGGTAAGGTCCATGCCAGTTTGCTTCCAAATTATTATGCTTCTGAATGACCTTCTTTAGCACGTAACCTCCTTCTTTTAAGTCGCATTTTTTCACCCTCTTGTTGTAGAACAGGGTTGTTCGCTGTTGATAAGCAGCATTCCTAATGGCGGCCTCCTCTCTAACTTCCTCGAGCATGTACAAATCTAATCTCCTCATCAAGTCGCTGACTGGGGAATTGAAATTCAGCACTCTGTGTGTTGGAAGACCCAACTCGGCAGGTATTACAGCCTCACTTCCAAATGCCAGCATATATGGTGATTCTCCAGTTGTTGCTCGGGGAGTTGTGCGGTAAGCCCACAACACTGACTGTAGCTCATTAATCCAATTAGCTTTAGCCTCACTTAGCCTCTTCTTTAAACCATTTAGTATGGTTATGTTCGTCACTTCAGTCTGTCCATTGCTTTGAGGATGGCCTGGTGCTGAATGAACCTTCAAAATATTTGACTGATGACAATAGGCAACAAACTCCTCGTTATCAAATTGTGTTCCATGGTCTGTGATAAAGGCATGAGGGAGACCATATCGGCAGATGATGTTCTTCCAAACGAATTAGTATACCTTCTCGTATGTCATATCAATCAGAGGCTCAGCTTCTACCCACTTAGTAAAATAATCTGCTACGACGACGAGGTATCTGAATCTTCCTCGGGTCGTTGGCAGTGGTCCAACCAAATCCATTCCCCACATGGCGAAAGGCCAAGGGGAAGTTATGGGTGTCAACAATGCTTATGGAGTTCGTCGGATGGAGGAAAAACGTTGGCATTTATCACATCTCTTAGCATAGGCTATACAATCAGCCCTCATCGTTGGCCAGTAGTATCCTTGTGTCATCACCCTTTGCAAAAGTGTCCGACCTGCTACATGGGCTCCACAGGATCCTTCATGGATCTCTTCAATCAATTCTTTTACCTCAGAGGGATGTACACATCTCTGCAAACCTACCATAATTCCTCGTCCATATAAAACACCATTAGTTAGTACATACCGAGCAGCTTTAAACTTCAATTTCTTTGCAAAGAGCTTATCCTCCGGCAATTCTCCCTCCTCAATATATGCCCTGATGGGATCCATCCAAGATGGTCCTAAATCAAGGGTAATAACATTCATCGTCAGGTCTTCATCTATGCTCTGAGCTTCTAATACTTCAATTGGTATCGTTCTTCGCAGCTCGGTACAAGTAGCTGATGCTAGTCGGGCCAATGCATCTGCTTGTGCATTCTCCATTCTTGGTATTCTGATCAATTGAATGGCGTCAAATTCTGCTAACAACTCCATTGCTTTTGCATGATACTTGACCATTAATTCTCCTTTAACTGCGTATGTTCCCATCATCTGATTCACAATTAATTAAGAATCACTGAATACCATCACTTGTTGCGCTTCCATAAGCTTTGCTAAATTAAGACCTGCTATCAAGGCTTCATACTCAGCCTCATTATTGGAAGTTTTAAATTGGAATCGCAGGGCTTATTCCACGTCGATCTCGTCTGGAGTGCTCAGAACTATTCCCGCGCCACATCCTGCAGTGCAAGATGAGCCATCTACGTATAACCTCCATATAGGTAATTCGTCTTCAAATTTCTTATCTGACAGAGTTCCTCGGTGAAATATCTGTTGTTTCCTTTCATCCACCCCTGGTATTTTTCGCTCTTCGTCGACCATCTCTTCTCGCCCTTTTACCAACTGGAGTTGGTCTGGGTTTGAATTTGATGATCTTTCTACATCCACAAGCCCTTTTACCTATATGGAGGTTACCACAAGCCCGTTGATCTGGACTTATGTCTGTTGATCCTGTAACATCCACAGGTTGGTCAGCGAGTAACTTTTGTTCCTCAGGGGTATCAGGATATGTAAATTCTGCTATAAAGTCTGCTACACCTGCCCTTTTAATGATGATCTGGGTTCATACACAATATCATATTCACCGAGCTCTATTTCCCAATACATCAGTCTCCCTGATTTTTCTGGCTTATGAAGGGCTTGCCTCAATGGCATGTCGGTATACACGACGATGGTATGGGCCTGGAAATAAGGCCTCATTCTTCTATTTGCTTCAATTAATGCTAATGCTAATTTTTCCAGCTTTGGGTACCTGATCTCTGCACCTCGGAAAGCCTTACTTGTGTAATAAATTGGCTTCTGGGCTCCATTCTCCAATCTGATCAATGACGAGCTGACTGCATTCTCTGATACTGCCAGGTACAAGTATAATTTCTCTCCCATTACTGGCCTGGATAACAATGGAGGTGCTCCCAAATATTTCTTCAAGTCTTGAAATGCTTTTTCACATTCATCATTCCACTCGAAAGTTTTTCGAAGTGTTTTGAAGAATGGGAGGCATCTATCAGTTGCTCGGGATACAAATCTGTTGAGCGCTGCAACTCTTCCTCTAAGACTCTGCACCTCTTTCTTCGTCGTTGGCGATCGCAACCCTAAAAGATCTTTGATCTTTGCTGGATTTACTTCAATGCCTCGTTGGTTGACGATGTGCCCGAGGAACATTCCTTCTCGTACTCCAAAGGTGCACTTCGTCGGGTTGAGCTTCATCTGGTATTTATCCAGTTGATCAAAGGTCTGACCTAAGTCAACTAGATGATCAGCAGCTTTCTTGCTCTTTGTCAGCATATCGTCGACATAGACTTCCATATTGCAACTGATTTGTTCGGCAAAAACCTTGTTCATCAGTCGCTGGTATGTCGCTCCTGCATTTTTCAAACCAAAAGGCATAACATTATAACAATAAGTTCCCCAAGGGGTAATAAAAGAAGTTCTTTCCCTGTCTTCAGGTTTCATTTTGATCTGGTTGTAACCAGAGTAAGCATCCATGAAGCTGAGCAGCTCGTGTCCCGAGGTAGCATCTACTAATTGATCAATTCTGGGCAATGGAATGTGATCCTTTGGGCAGGCCTTGTTGAGATCAGTGAAATCAACACACATTCTCCATTTATTGTTTTTCTTCTTCACCATCACCACATTTGCCAACCAGTCTGGATACTTCACATCTTCAATAAATTGGGCTTTTTAGAGCTTGTCGACCTCCTCTTGTATAGCCTGATTCTTCTCTGGACTAAACACTCTTCTTCTCTGCTTTACAGGCTTGATGTCCTTATTCGCATTGAGTTCATGGCATAAGAAGTTTGGATCTATTCCTGGCATGTCTTCATGACTCCATGCAACAGTTTTCTTTCTGTTTCTCAAAAAAGTTATCAACTCCTGTTTTATTGAAACATCCAACGATGAACTTATCTGGGTTACTCGTTCAGGGTGCTCGTCGTCCAGAATAACATTTTCTGTAGATTCCACCACCTGTCCTTTTACAAGTTGGGATTCATCTCTGGGATCAAGTGTTTCAATTTCTGTACCTTCCTCCACCTGGTAGGTGGTAGTCTTTTTCCTTGACTCTTCAAGCTCCTCTTGCTCGGCAGACGAATAATAGCATTCCCGAGCTACTTTCTGATCACCTTTCACAACTCCCACTCCGAAATTTGTAGGGAATTTTAAACACTGATGTACTGTAGATGGAACTGCTTCGAACTTCTTCAAACCAACTCTTCCCATGATGATGTTGTAAGCTGACTGCACATTCTTATCCATCACAAAGAAACGTATTCTTTCTGTTCGACAAGCAGGCCAAGTTCCAATGAATATATCCAACTTGATCGTCCCAAGTGGAAAAACTTTCTCGCCAGCAAAACCCAATAGAGGTCTGTGATAAGGTTCTATTTGAGATAATTTCAAATTTAAACTGTCAAAGCATGAATAGTACATGATATCGGCCGAACTACCATTATCTACCAGCACCCTTGAAATCACTACTTCTTTCATCCTCATTTTGATCACCAAAGGGTCGTCGTGAGGGTAAAGAACACCTGCCAGGTCATTTTTTGAAAAGCCAATGACCAGCTTCTCTTTGTTTACCTTCCTCGGGCGATCCTCTTCAGCCAAATTTATCCGCTGAATGTATGAGCAAGCCTGAGCCTCACCGAGGTAAGCTTTTCTTTCTGCAGTAAGGTCTCCTCCTCCTGCATCTCCTCCTGTAATGATATTACAATCAAATGATCCAAAGCGGATGGAAAATACCTCTCGTTCTGGCTGCCTTGGTTTCTTGGGAAGATCGGGGTCATCCTCCGTATCATCTTCATGATCCCTTTTCTTTTTCTCCTCTGTTCGACGAGGAGATCTAGACCTTTCTCTAGTTTTGTCGCGCCCCGAATTAATTTTGTTAAACTCATCCTTTAACTTAGAGATAAATTGCCTTAAACAATGCTTTAATTTAAATCTCTGAGGAAAATAGCATAAGATTTTTTTTTTCTATGTGTAGATGAAAACATAACTGCCTTTACTTATAACTTATAAGTACTACATAACTTTACATAACCAAGATCCATCGTTTAATAATTACACAAAAGGAATCTTGATATTTAAACCATACTAAATATCCGTCACTCCGCCATTTTAAGGTCCTAACTTGGCAGTGAACTCCAATTTATAAGCATACCTGAAACAAAACATTACAGGAGTGTAAGCTATAAAGGCTTAGTGAATGATCACATACCACACATATAACCAATTTGAATAACCATTTTTTTTATTTTGTTCTAATACTATAACCCAACAGGAATTGTGAAACTCTCGCAAGCCTGGACCCGCCACAGTCCAATTAACCCACCACATTAATTAGGGACCACCACATCCCTTTATTAGGCCCGAGTACACAAACCTTTAAGTTGGATTAACAGGACCACCACATTCCGTAGGACCCACCACAGTCCTTAACATTAGATAAAGGACTCACTAGTCCATATCATCATATAACATCGCTTAACATTTTTAATCATATGCATATGTTTCATAAATACAACATTACTCCCATAAACATTTTCACACATGTGTTTAACTACACATTTCCATATGAAATTATAAGCATTTATATTTCATAAGGAAGGTCACTCACCTTGGATTTAGTGCTAAGATTAATACCAACTACTTCCTTGGTATGCTAGTATTAGCTGCTTCCCCACCTAACAAGTCAATGTCGTTAGTATTTGAATACACCGATTAACATCAAACCCAGTAACACATCACATAATTTGGTCAATCAGAAATAACTAAGGAGTAATTACATATGACACTTCACATTTATATAACACCCAATTAATTAGGGTTCTAACACAATTTACAGAATTAAATTACGAATTTGCTAGACAAAGTTATGCCCATTTTATTACAGCCTTTTCCAAATCGTTTCTCAAGAAAAACAACAACACAACTTCAACTTCCTGGAATTCTCATAATTTTTGTACAACATAACTTTTCATGATATTCCACCCAATATCAGTAAACACATTGAATAATACAAATTTAATGTTTCATAATTTCTAGGGCTCATTTTCTATGTCGAGCAAAACGTCAAACACTTGGTATGCATTCTTGCTCCTTTAGGGAAGATTTTAAACCACGACTTCAAACTATCACCAAGGGTTCATTCCTTGGTATTTTTACACAATTTTCTGATATGTTATACATGTATGAGTTTATTTTATCCTCCAACTTGAATCACTCAATTCCAATAATTATTCCATGATTTATACCATTTTTAGCATAACTAGGTAAAAATACAACATTAAGGCATAACTTAACAATTTTAAGCATACATAACCTTGACCTTGAGTATAATTCATGGAAACATATAATAAACATGTTTTAGCAGAAATATACATCATAATCATGGATTTTCTAAATCAAAATGCTTTACGAAAAGATGATGTAAATTTAGGACTTTAAAGTATGCATTTACGATCCTAGCTTTGGTTCTAACCTATGTTCTTAACCCATCCTTGTTCCAACACAATTCAGCAATATGGGTATCATTAAAATATATATCCAAATCAGGAATAAAAACATGCCAAGTATAGAACTCATCCATGTGACAAACTTTAATAAAGATGTAATTACCTTACGAGAATTCCTCGATTTATGGTGAATTTTCAAAGAAATTCTTCCTTAACTTTGTTTTCCTCTCTCCATAAGCATATTTTTTCTCAAGCTTGTAATAGGAAATGAAAAGGATGATAAGTTCTGCCTTATGAGCTAAAAAACGTGGCTATGGGATCACTTTAAGGTGGTATTACGCGATTCGTTGGGTAAGGGGTCCAATAGGACAATTTCGTTAATGACAGATTTGTCCTGCCTCGTAAAATCACCATAACTCACTATTTCGGGCCCCGATTTACTCTCACTTTGTGTCTATGAGTATATAACTTAAACATATACAACTTTCATGTTTTGTGCTTTCCCAAAATCATAAAACTAGTACACCTAATTTGGGCTCGAACAGAAGAGTAATTATTTACTCAAAATTTCATAACTTTCACATTTGGCGACCAAACATCGCCACTTTCGCACCAACACTCTAGCTTACTTTTTATAAACATAATGATGCATTTAGAAACATATTTTCATGATTCATTTAACCACATAACCAATTTATAACTCATAACTTGTACTTAATCGTATAATTAACCTTACTAATTGTGTTTTAGGGCCTTACAATTCTACCCCTCTTATAAAAATTTCGTCCTCGAAATTTAACGCATAAGAAACTTACCAAAAAATGAGGATATTGCTTCTTCATGTTATCCTCCCCTTCCCAAGTGGCATACTCCACATTCTGACTTCTTCACATCACCTTAACTAGTGAAATGGTTTTACTACGTAACACTTGCTCCTTTCGATCTACAATAGCAATTGGTTCCTCCATGTAGGTTAAGTCATCTTGAAGCTCTATCGGTTGTGAAATAAACACATGTGAAGGATCGGGCACATACTTACGTAACATGGATATATGAAAAACATCGTGTATCCGAGACAATTCTGGTGGTAATGCCAACTTATAAGCTACAGACCCAACTCGTTTCACTATCTCATAAGGGCCAATGTACCTGGGACTTAACTTTCCCTTCTTCCCGAATCTCATAACCCCTCTCCAAGGAGAAACACGTAGGAATACTCGATCACCTTCCTCAAATTTCAATTCTTTCCTTCGGTTGTCTGCATAACTTTTCTGTCTGCTTTGCGCCACCTTCAAGTGATTATGGATAAGATTTATCTTTTCAGTAGTCTGCTGTACGATTTCTGGCCCAAGTAGTTTTCGTTCTCCTACTTCAGTCCAACACACTGGAGTTCTGCATTTTCTCCCATACAAAGCTTCATAAGGAGCCATCTCAATACTCGAATGATAGCTATTATTATAAGCAAACTCTATTAGTGGCAAGTGTTCATCCCAACTCCCCTTGAACTCCAACACACAGATTCGTAACATGTCTTCAAGTGTTTGGATCGTTCTTTCTGACTGCCCATCAGTTTGAGGATGAAAAGCTGTACTAAATTTCAATTTAGTCCCCAAAGCTTCTTGTAAACTAGGCCAAAAGTGAGAAGTAAACTTAGGATCTCGATCAGAAATAATAGAAACAGGTGCACCATGCAATCTGATAATCTCATCCACATATAATTTGGCATATCTATCCATGGAGTAAGTAGTTTTAACAGGAAGAAAATGTGCAGACTTAGTCAACCTATCAACGACAACCCAAATAGAATCAAACCCTCGTGATGATTTTGGTAAACCTATAACAAAATCTGTAGTAACATGCTCCCATTTCCACTCAAGAACAGGTAAGGGCTGTAGTAAACCACTTGGCTTCTGATGCTCCACCTTCACCTGTTGGCAAACTAGACATCTAGCAACAAATTCTGCAATGTCCTGTTTCATTCCCGGCCACCAATAACATTGTTTCAAATCTCTATACAGTTTCGTGCTCCCTGGATGCATAGCATATAAAGAACAATGCGCTTGCTCTAAAATTGTTCTTCTTAAATCAGGCACATTAGGTACACACAAACGTTCTCCGTACATAACAATGTCATCATCCCGAATAGAAAATTCATTTGCTTTACCCTTTTTCATATTATCTCTAACATTCTCCAATTCTGCATCTCTTGCCTGTGCTTGTTTTATCCAGTCTATCAATGTGGGTCTAACATTTAAATGTGCCACTATTCCATAAGACTCATTCAAAGTTAATTCCACCCCCATTAAAGCTAACTCTCTCAGCAGGTCAACTCGAATACAATAAATACAAGATACTATGCCTAGAGATTTTCTACTCAAAGCATCAGCAACAACATTAGCTTTACCCGGATGGTGATGTATCGTGCAATCATAATCTTTTATAAGTTCCATCCACCTTCTTTGCCTCAAGTTCAAGTCTTTTTGTGTAAACAAGTATTTTAAGCTTTGATGGTCAGTAAAAATTTCACAACTAACACCATATAAGTAGTGTCTCTAGATTTTTAATGCAAAAACTACTGCAGCCAACTCAAGATCGTGTGTAGGGTAGTTGCGTTCATGTATCTTTAACTGTCGAGAAGCAAAAGCAATTACCTTTCCATGCTGCATTAACACACAACCGAGTCCTTGATACGAGGCATCACTATAAATAACTAAACCTTCTGTACCCGTTGGGATAGTCAATACTGGAGCTGATGTCAACTTACCCTTTAAACTTTCAAAGCTTTTATCACAATCGCCACTCCACACAAACTTGTTCTCCTTTCTAGTAAGCTTAGTTAATGGCAATGCAATAGAAGAAAACCCCGGTATAAACCTCCTGTAATAGCCCGCCAATCCCAAAAATCTACGCACCTCTGTCACACTAGTTGGTTTTTCCCAATTCATTACTGCTTCAACCTTTTTGGGATCTACACAAATACCATCAGCAGAAATAACATGCCCCAAAAATACTACCTTGTCTAGCCAAAATTCACATTTAGAAAATTTAGCATACAACTGCTTCTCTCGCGAGGTCTGTAAAATAATACGCATGTGGCATTCATGCTCATCCCTACTACGAGAATATATCAAAATATCATCGATGAAGACAATAACAAAAGAATCCACATATGGGTGAAATATACGGTTCATCACATCCATGAATACGTCCGGTGCATTTGTTAACCCAAACGGCATGACAAGAAATTCATAATATCCATACCTGGAACGAAAAGCAGTTTTAGAAATGTCACAAGCTCTTACTTTCAATTGATGATATCCGGATCTGAGATCAATCTTAGAAAACACTTTGGCTCCTTGCAACTGATCGAACAAGTCATCAATGCGGGGTAGTGGGTATTTGTTACGGATAGTCACCTTATTCAATTCACGATAATCGATGCACATCCTCATGGTTCCATCTTTCTTCTTCACAAACAATACTGGGGCTCCCCACGGTGATACACTAGGCCTTATAAAACCACGATCTAACAAATCTTGCAACTGTATCTTTAGCTCTTTTAATTCTGCAGGGGCCATACGATATGGTGCAATAGATATTGGTGCAGTTCCTGGTACCAACTCAATCAAAAATTCTACCTCACGGTCTGGTGCTAACCCTGGGAGTTCTTCTGGGAAGACATCTGCAAACTCATTAACTACTGGTATATCTGATAATTTTCCAGCCTCTTGTCATATGTCCACCACATGGGCAAGATAACCCTCACATCCTTTCCTTAGCAGTTCATAACATTTTGTAGCAGAAATCAAACAAGTTGGAGTGACATTTCGTTCCCCAATAAATTTAAATTCAGGTTCACCCAGTAATTGAAACACTACCTCCTTTTTAAAGCAATCCAAACATACATGATATGAGGCTAACCAATACATACCCAGTATCACATCAAAGTCACGCATATCGAGAGGTAATAAGTCAACTAGTAATTCTTTTTCACCCACTCGTACCACACACTCCCTATATACCCTCTCAATAAAAACCAACCCCCCCACTGGAGTAACAATAGCTAAACCAGAATCTAATGATGATAATGGTTTATTAAGATGCAACGGATAAAGCAAAGACACAAAAGAATGTGTAGAACCAGGATCTATCAACACATAAGCATCTTTATCACCAATCGGAAGTGTACCTGTCACTACGTTAGGCATAGCTTGTGCATCTTGTTGCGTCAGTGCAAACACTCTGCCTTGGCCTTGGTTTTGAGACACGCCTCCTCTACCTCCCCTGTGTACTTTTGGTGTAGAAATCCTATCTCCTACTGTCACACTCCCGACTGAAGTTGTAGCTCCCATCGCTGGACAATTCTTTCGTAAGTGCCCCGGTTGATGACAATGGAAACATAAAGGTGTCGTCTCAGCTATTGTACACTCCCGAGACATGTGCCCTTGACCACCACATCTATAACAAAATATGGCCCTCGATCCCATCACAGATGCATTTTCTGACCGATTCATCCCAGTCCTTCCACCTCGAGCTTGAAATCTTCCACGTGCATTTCTATTATTTTTAAACTCTTGGCCCTTAGGCACTCCTCGTGCTACACTCTGAGTTTAGGTTCCCTCCTCCCATCCATATGATCTTATACTATCATGTCTAGCTTTCTTCGAGTGTTCAACTTGCATTTCTTTTATTGACTTTTCTGACACCATGGCCCTATCCACCAAGTCCACATAATTCGTTATCTTCATATTAGCAACCATGCTTTTTATCTCCACATTCAGCCCGGTTTGAAACCGATCACATTTACTTTCTTCCGTCCTCACCAAGTCAGGTGCAAATCTAGATAAGGATATAAATAAAGCTTCATACTCTGCCACTGTTTGGTTCCCCTGTTTCAACGTGATAAATTCTTCCTCTTTCTCTTTCCTATAAAGCCTTGGTAAATATTTTTCAAAGAACACCTTCACAAACCTCTCCCATGTAATTTGTGGAGGATTTATTGGAACCACTCCCCCCATTGTAGTAAGTAACCTTTCTATTGCAACCCACCATAACTTTGCATCAGCCTCGAACCTAAAGGTTGCTAACAAAACCTTTTGTTCATCTCGCACTTCCATCACCTTAAATATTGTTTCCATCTTTCTAACCCACCCCTCTGCCACTAACGGATCCGTGGTCCCAGTAAATGCAGGCGGATTTAACTTCATGAACCTCTCATGTAATTTGTCCCTATTCCCACCATGTTCTCCACCTCTTGCTTGTTCCATAAGTTGTGCCACAACACGTAATATTCTTCCCACATCATCAATAGGTTGTTGTTGCACCTCTGGTTCATCCACTTCAATAGGTCTATGTCCTTGCTGACTATTAGGTACATAGGATGCCTCACCCTCTGCTCTATCATGAGGCTCGTGTGGATCCATCACTCACTGCAATATAATTAACTTAAACAAAATATAATAGCAGCAGTTTAATATTAACATTGTTAGTCAAAATCCAGATGCATAACAAACTCACTTTCTAGTGTCCACTGCCAATCTAGACCCTCACACCCTATCCAGAACCTAATGACCACGCTCTGATACCAAGTTGTCACGCCCCGAATTAATTTTGTTAAACTCATCCTTTAATTTAGAGATAAATTGCCTTAAACAATGCTTTAATTTAAATCTCTGAGGAAAATAGCATAAGATTTTTTTTTGTATGTGTAGATGAAAACATAACTGCCTTTACTTATAACTTATAAGTACTACATAACTTTACATAACCAAGATCCTTCATTTAATAATTACACAAAAGGAATCTTGATATTTAAACCATACTAAATATCCGTCACTCCCCCGTTTTAAGGTCCTAACTTGGCAGTGAACTCCAATTTATAAGCATACCTGAAACAAAACATTACAGGAGTGTAAGCTATAAAGGCTTAGTGAATGATCACATACCACACATATAACCAATTTGAATAACCATTTTTTTTATTTTGTTCTAATACTATAACCCAACAGGAATTGTGAAACTCTCGCAAGCCTGGACCCGCCACAGTCCAATTAACCCACCACAGTAATTAGGGACCACCACATCCCTTTATTAGGCCCGAGTACACAAACCTTTAAGTTGGATTAACAGGACCACCACATTCCGTAGGACCCACCACAGTCCTTAACATTAGATAAAGGACTCACTAGTCCATATCATCATATGACATCGCTTAACATTTTTAATCATATGCATATGTTTCATAAATACAACATTACTCCCATAAACATTTTCACACATGTGTTTAACTACACATTTCCATATGAAATTATAAGCATTTATATTTCATAAGGAAGGTCACTCATCTTGGATTTAGTGCTAAGATTAATACCAACTACTTCCTTGGTATGCTAGTATTAGCTGCTTCCCCACCTAACAAGTCAATGTCGTTAGTATTTGAATACACCGATTAACATCAAACCCAGTAACACATCACATAATTTGGTCAATCAGAAATAACTAAGGAGTAATTACATATGACACTTCACATTTATATAACACCCAATTAATTAGGGTTCTAACACAATTTACAGAATTAAATTACGAATTTGCTAGACAAAGTTATGCCCATTTTATTACAGCCTTTTCCAAATCGTTTCTCAAGAAAAACAACAACACAACTTCAACTTCCTGGAATTCTCATAATTTTTGTACAACATAACTTTTCATGATATTCCACCCAATATCAGTAAACACATTGAATAATACAAATTTAATGTTTCATAATTTCTAGGGCTCATTTTCTATGTCGAGCAAAACGTCAAACACTTGGTATGCATTCTTGCTCCTTTAGGGAAGATTTTAAACCACGACTTCAAACTATCACCAAGGGTTCATTCCTTGGTATTTTTACACAATTTTCTGATATGTTATACATGTATGAGTTTATTTTATCCTCCAACTTGAATCACTCAATTCCAATAATTATTCCATGATTTATACCATTTTTAGCATAACTAGGTCAAAATACAACATTAAGGCATAACTTAACAATTTTAAGCATACATAACCTTGACCTTGAGTATAATTCATGGAAACATATAATAAACATGTTTTAGCAGAAATATACATCATAATCATGGATTTTCTAAATCAAAATGCTTTACGAAAAGATGATGTAAATTTAGGACTTTAAAGTATGCATTTACGATCCTAGCTTTGGTTCTAACCTATGTTCTTAACCCATCCTTGTTCCAACACAATTCAGCAATATGGGTATCATTAAAATATATATCCAAATCAGGAATAAAAACATGCCAAGTATAGAACTCATCCATGTGACAAACTTTAATAAAGATGTAATTACCTTACGAGAATTCCTCGATTTATGGTGAATTTTCAAAGAAATTCTTCCTTAACTTTGTTTTCCTCTCTCCATAAGCATATTTTTTCTCAAGCTTGTAATAGGAAATGAAAAGGATGATAAGTTCTGCCTTATGAGCTAAAAAACGTGGCTATGGGATCACTTTAAGGTGGTATTACGCGATTCGTTGGGTAAGGGGTCCAATAGGACAATTCCGTTAATGACAGATTTGTCCTGCCTCGTAAAATCACCATAACTCACTATTTCGGACCCCGATTTACTCTCACTTTGTGTCTATGAGTATATAACTTAAACATATACAACTTTCATGTTTTGTGCTTTCCCAAAATCATAAAACTAGTACACCTAATTTGGGCTCGAACAGAAGAGTAATTATTTACTCAAAATTTCATAACTTTCACATTTGGCGACCAAACATCGCCACTTTCGCACCAACACTCTAGCTTACTTTTTATAAACATAATGATGCATTTAGAAACATATTTTCATGATTCATTTAACCACATAACCAATTTATAACTCATAACTTGTACTTAATCGTATAATTAACCTTACTAATTGTGTTTTAGGGCCTTACAATTCTACCCCTCTTATAAAAATTTCGTCCTCGAAATTTAACGCATAAGAAACTTACCAAAAAATGAGGATATTGCTTCTTCATGTTATCCTCCCCTTCCCAGGTGGCATACTCCACATTCTGACTTCTCCACATCACCTTAACTAGTGAAATGGTTTTACTACGTAACACTTGCTCCTTTCGATCTACAATAGCAATTGGTTCCTCCATGTAGGTTAAGTCATCTTGAAGCTCTATCGGTTGTGAAATAAACACATGTGAAGGATCGGGCACATACTTACGTAACATGGATATATGAAAAACATCGTGTATCCGAGACAATTCTGGTGGTAATGCCAACTTATAAGCTACAGACCCAACTCGTTTCACTATCTCATAAGGGCCAATGTACCTGGGACTTAACTTTCCCTTCTTCCCGAATCTCATAACCCCTCTCCAAGGAGAAACACGTAGGAATACTCGATCACCTTCCTCAAATTTCAATTCTTTCCTTCGGTTGTCTGCATAACTTTTCTGTCTGCTTTGCGCCACCTTCAAGTGATTATGGATAAGATTTATCTTTTCAGTAGTCTGCTGTACGATTTCTGGCCCAAGTAGTTTTCGTTCTCCTACTTCAGTCCAACACACTGGAGTTCTGCATTTTCTCCCATACAAAGCTTCATAAGGAGCCATCTCAATACTCGAATGATAGCTATTATTATAAGCAAACTCTATTAGTGGCAAGTGTTCATCCCAACTCCCCTTGAACTCCAACACACAGATTCGTAACATGTCTTCAAGTGTTTGGATCGTTCTTTCTGACTGCCCATCAGTTTGAGGATGAAAAGCTGTACTAAATTTCAATTTAGTCCCCAAAGCTTCTTGTAAACTAGGCCAAAAGTGAGAAGTAAACTTAGGATCTCGATCAGAAATAATAGAAACAGGTGCACCATGCAATCTGATAATCTCATCCACATATAATTTGGCATATCTATCCATGGAGTAAGTAGTTTTAACAGGAAGAAAATGTGCAGACTTAGTCAACCTATCAACGACAACCCAAATAGAATCAAACCCTCGTGATGATTTTGGTAAACCTATAACAAAATCTGTAGTAACATGCTCCCATTTCCACTCAAGAACAGGTAAGGGCTGTAGTAAACCACTTGGCTTCTGATGCTCCACCTTCACCTGTTGGCAAACTAGACATCTAGCAACAAATTCTGCAATGTCCTGTTTCATTCCCGGCCACCAATAACATTGTTTCAAATCTCTATACAGTTTCGTGCTCCCTGGATGCATAGCATATAAAGAACAATGCGCTTGCTCTAAAATTGTTCTTCTTAAATCAGGCACATTAGGTACACACAAACGTTCTCCGTACATAACAATGTCATCATCCCGAATAGAAAATTCATTTGCTTTACCCTTTTTCATATTATCTCTAACATTCTCCAATTCTGCATCTCTTGCCTGTGCTTGTTTTATCCAGTCTATCAATGTGGGTCTAACATTTAAATGTGCCACTATTCCATAAGACTCATTCAAAGTTAATTCCACCCCCATTAAAGCTAACTCTCTCAGCAGGTCAACTCGAATACAATAAATACAAGATACTATGCCTAGAGATTTTCTACTCAAAGCATCAGCAACAACATTAGCTTTACCCGGATGGTGATGTATCGTGCAATCATAATCTTTTATAAGTTCCATCCACCTTCTTTGCCTCAAGTTCAAGTCTTTTTGTGTAAACAAGTATTTTAAGCTTTGATGGTCAGTAAAAATTTCACAACTAACACCATATAAGTAGTGTCTCTAGATTTTTAATGCAAAAACTACTGCAGCCAACTCAAGATCGTGTGTAGGGTAGTTGCGTTCATGTATCTTTAACTGTCGAGAAGCAAAAGCAATTACCTTTCCATGCTGCATTAACACACAACCGAGTCCTTGATACGAGGCATCACTATAAATAACTAAACCTTCTGTACCCGTTGGGATAGTCAATACTGGAGCTGATGTCAACTTACCCTTTAAACTTTCAAAGCTTTTATCACAATCGCCACTCCACACAAACTTGTTCTCCTTTCTAGTAAGCTTAGTTAATGGCAATGCAATAGAAGAAAACCCCGGTATAAACCTCCTGTAATAGCCCACCAATCCCAAAAATCTACGCACCTCTGTCACACTAGTTGGTTTTTCCCAATTCATTACTGCTTCAACCTTTTTGGGATCTACACAAATACCATCAGCAGAAATAACATGCCCCAAAAATACTACCTTGTCTAGCCAAAATTCACATTTAGAAAATTTAGCATACAACTGCTTCTCTCGCGAGGTCTGTAAAATAATACGCATGTGGCATTCATGCTCATCCCTACTACGAGAATATATCAAAATATCATCGATGAAGACAATAACAAAAGAATCCACATATGGGTGAAATATACGGTTCATCACATCCATGAATACGTCCGGTGCATTTGTTAACCCAAACGGCATGACAAGAAATTCATAATATCCATACCTGGAACGAAAAGCAGTTTTAGAAATGTCACAAGCTCTTACTTTCAATTGATGATATCCGGATCTGAGATCAATCTTAGAAAACACTTTGGCTCCTTGCAACTGATCGAACAAGTCATCAATGCGGGGTAGTGGGTATTTGTTACGGATAGTCACCTTATTCAATTCACGATAATCGATGCACATCCTCATGGTTCCATCTTTCTTCTTCACAAACAATACTGGGGCTCCCCACGGTGATACACTAGGCCTTATAAAACCACGATCTAACAAATCTTGCAACTGTATCTTTAGCTCTTTTAATTCTGCAGGGGCCATACGATATGGTGCAATAGATATTGGTGCAGTTCCTGGTACCAACTCAATCAAAAATTCTACCTCACGGTCTGGTGCTAACCCTGGGAGTTCTTCTGGGAAGACATCTGCAAACTCATTAACTACTGGTATATCTGATAATTTTCCAGCCTCTTGTCATATGTCCACCACATGGGCAAGATAACCCTCACATCCTTTCCTTAGCAGTTCATAACATTTTGTAGCAGAAATCAAACAAGTTGGAGTGACATTTCGTTCCCCAATAAATTTAAATTCAGGTTCACCCAGTAATTGAAACACTACCTCCTTTTTAAAGCAATCCAAACATACATGATATGAGGCTAACCAATACATACCCAGTATCACATCAAAGTCACGCATATCGAGAGGTAATAAGTCAACTAGTAATTCTTTTTCACCCACTCGTACCACACACTCCCTATATACCCTCTCAATAAAAACCAACCCCCCCACTGGAGTAACAATAGCTAAACCAGATTCTAATGATGATAATGGTTTATTAAGATGCAACGGATAAAGCAAAGACACAAAAGAATGTGTAGAACCAGGATCTATCAACACATAAGCATCTTTATCACCAATAGGAAGTGTACCTGTCACTACGTTAGGCATAGCTTGTGCATCTTGTTGCGTCAGTGCATACACTCTGCCTTGGCCTTGGTTTTGAGACACGCCTCCTCTACCTCCCCTGTGTACTTTTGGTGTAGAAATCCTATCTCCTACTGTCACACTCCCGACTGAAGTTGTAGCTCCCATCGCTGGACAATTCTTTCGTAAGTGCCCCGGTTGATGACAATGGAAACATAAAGGTGTCGTCTCAGCTATTGTACACTCCCGAGACATGTGCCCTTGACCACCACATCTATAACAAAATATGGCCCTCGATCCCATCACAGATGCATTTTCTGACCGATTCATCCCAGTCCTTCCACCTCGAGCTTGAAATCTTCCACGTGCATTTCTATTATTTTTAAACTCTTGACCCTTAGGCACTCCTCGTGCTACACTCTGAGTTTAGGTTCCCGCCTCCCATCCATATGATCTTATACTATCATGTCTAGCTTTCTTCGAGTGTTCAACTTGCATTTTTTTTATTGACTTTTCTGACACCATGGCCCTATCCACCAAGTCCACATAATCCGTTATCTTCATATTAGCAACCATGCTTTTTATCTCCACATTCAGCCCGGTTTGAAACCGATCACATTTACTTTCTTCCGTCCTCACCAAGTCAGGTGCAAATCTAGATAAGGATATAAATAAAGCTTCATACTCTGCCACTGTTTGGTTCCCCTGTTTCAACGTGATAAATTCTTCCTCTTTCTCTTTCCTATAAAGCCTTGGGAAATATTTTTCAAAGAACACCTTCACAAACCTCTCCCATGTAATTTGTGGAGGATTTATTGGAACCACTCCCCCCATTGTAGTAAGTAACCTTTCTGTTGCAACCCACCATAACTTTGCATTAGCCTCTAACCTAAAGGTTGCTAACAAAACCTTTTGTTCATCTCGCACTTCCATCACCTTAAATATTGTTTCCATCTTTCTAACCCACCCCTCTGCCACTAACGGATCCGTGGTCCTAGTAAATGCAGGCGGATTTAACTTCATGAACCTCTCATGTAATTTGTCCCTATTCCCACCATGTTCTCCACCTCTTGCTTGTTCCATAAGTTGTGCCACAACACGTAATATTCTTCCCACATCATCAATAGGTTGTTGTTGCACCTCTGGTTCATCCACTTCAATAGGTCTATGTCCTTGCTGACTATTAGGTACATAGGATGCCTCACCCTCTGCTCTATCATGCGGCTCATGTGGATCCATCACTCACTGCAATATAATTAACTTAAACAAAATATAATAGCAGCAGTTTAATATTAACATTGTTAGTCAAAATCCAGATGCATAACAAACTCACTTTCTAGTGTCCACTGCCAATCTAGACCCTCACACCCTATCCAGAACCTAATGACCACGCTCTGATACCAAGTTGTCGCGCCCCGAATTAATTTTGTTAAACTCATCCTTTAATTTAGAGATAAATTGCCTTAAACAATGCTTTAATTTAAATCTCTCAGGAAAATAGCATAAGATTTTTTTTTTTGTATGTGTAGATGAAAACATAACTGCCTTTACTTATAACTTATAAGTACTACATAACTTTACATAACCAAGATCCTTCATTTAATAATTACACAAAAGGAATCTTGATATTTAAACCATACTAAATATCCGTCACTCCCCCGTTTTAAGGTCCTAACTTGGCAGTGAACTCCAATTTATAAGCATACCTGAAACAAAACATTACAGGAGTGTAAGCTATAAAGGCTTAGTGAATGATCACATACCACACATATAACAAATTTGAATAACCATTTTTTTATTTTGTTCTAATACTATAACCCAACAGGAATTGTGAAACTCTCGCAAGCCTGGACCCGCCACAGTCCAATTAACCCACCACAGTAATTAGGGACCACCACATCCCTTTATTAGGCCCGAGTACACAAACCTTTAAGTTGGATTAACAAGACCACCACATTCCATAGGACCCACCACAGTCCTTAACATTAGATAAAGGACTCACTAGTCCATATCATCATATAACATCGCTTAACATTTTTAATCATATGCATATGTTTCATAAATACAACATTACTCCCATAAACATTTTCACACATGTGTTTAACTACACATTTCCATATGAAATTATAAGCATTTATATTTCATAAGGAAGGTCATTCACCTTGGATTTAGTGCTAAGATTAATACCAACTACTTCCTTGGTATGCTAGTATTAGCTGCTTCCCCACCTAACAAGTCAATGTCGTTAGTATTTGAATACACCGATTAACATCAAACCCAGTAACACATCACATAATTTGGTCAATCAGAAATAACTAAGGAGTAATTACATATGACACTTCACATTTATATAACACCCAATTAATTAGGCTTCTAACACAATTTACAGAATTAAATTACGAATTTGCTAGACAAAGTTATGCCCATTTTATTACAGCCTTTTCCAAATCGTTTCTCAAGAAAAACAACAACACAACTTCAACTTCCTGGAATTCTCATAATTTTTGTACAACATAACTTTTCATGATATTCCACCCAATATCAGTAAACACATTGAATAATACATATTTAATGTTTCATAATTTCTAGGGCTCATTTTCTATGTCGAGCAAAACGTCAAACACTTGGTATGCATTCTTGCTCCTTTAGGGAAGATTTTAAACCACGACTTCAAACTATCACCAAGGGTTCATTCCTTGGTATTTTTACACAATTTTCGGATATGTTATACATGTATGAGTTTATTTTATCCTCCAACTTGAATCACTCAATTACAATAATTATTCCATGATTTATACCATTTTTAGCATAACTAGGTCAAAATACAACATTAAGGCATAACTTAACAATTTTAAGCATACATAACCTTGACCTTGAGTATAATTCATGGAAACATATAATAAACATGTTTTAGCAGAAATATACATCATAATCATGGATTTTCTAAATCAAAATGCTTTACGAAAAGATGATGTAAATTTAGGACTTTAAAGTATGCATTTACGATCCTAGCTTTGGTTCTAACCTATGTTCTTAACCCATCCTTGTTCCAACACAATTCAGCAATATGGGTATCATTAAAATATATATCCAAATCAGGAATAAAAACATGCCAATTATAGAACTCATCCATGTGACAAACTTTAATAAAGATGTAATTACCTTACGAGAATTCCTCGATTTATGGTGAATTTTCAAAGAAATTCTTCCTTAACTTTGCTTTTCTCTCTCCATAAGCATAGTTTTTTCTCAAGCTTGTAATAGGAAATGAAAAATATGATAAGTTCTGCCTTATGATCTAAAAAACGTGGCTATGGGATCACTTTAAGGTGGTATTACGCGATTCGTTGGGTAAGGGGTCCAATAGGACAATTCCGTTAATGACAGATTTGTCCTGCCTCGTAAAATCACCATTACTCACTATTTCGGACCCCGATTTACTCTCACTTTGTGTCTATGAGTATATAACTTAAACATATACAACTTTCATGTTTTGTGTTTTCCCAAAATCATAAAACTAGTACACCTAATTTGGGCTCGAACAGAAGAGTAATTATTTACTCAAAATTTCATAACTTTCACATTTGGCGACCAAACATCGCCACTTTCGCACCAACACTCTAGCTTACTTTTTATAAACATAATGATGCATTTAGAAACATATTTTCATGATGCATTTAACCACATAACCAATTTATAACTTATAACTCATAACGTGTACTTAATCGTATAATTAACCTTACTAATTGTGTTTTAGGGCCTTACAAGTTCGGTCATTATTTCTTCTTTCGCCTCCCCGATCAACATACTTTGCTAGTTTCCCTCTTCGGATGAGTGTTTCAATCTCGTTCTGAAGAGCTATGCAATTTTTGGTCATATGGCCGTGATCCTTATGAAACTCGCAATATTTATCCCTGTTCCTCAGGTCAGGGTCTGACCTCAGTTTCTTTGGCCACTTTACTTCCTCGTTATTCTTGATTTCTTCCAAGACATGATTAATACCCATTTTCGAAGGAGTATAATTATCGAATTTCTTCAGGACTTCCCATGACGATTTATTATTCTTGGAATGCTTGTCACCGCCATTGCCCTTATGCTCTTTCTTCTTGGATTTGTCGTCTTCCACCTTGGTTTCTTTATCCATATTCTTCTTCGCGGCCATAGCCTCCTCGGCATTCATGATTTTGGCCGCTTTGGCCATCAACTCTGACATAGTTGTAGGTGGATCTTTGGCCAAAGTGTAATACAACTTGTTAGGCAATAACCCACTCATCAAGGCGGTGATTGTTGTCTTTTCTTCATAATCTATAACTTCCAGTTTCTCATTATTGAAACGAGTTATGTAATCTCTAGTACTCTCACCAGCTTTTTGTCTAACACTTAAAAAGTGTGCTACTCTTTTTACTGGTTTTGCCCCAAAACAGAAATTGCCGATGAACAACTCGGCCAACTGAAAGAAAGTTGAAATCTTTCCCCGAGGAAGATTATTGTACCATATTTGGGCAGATCCAGTAAGAGTTCCTGAGAATGCTCTGCATCTCATCTCGTCGGGGATGGCATAGATGTCGGCAGCAGCTTGATATTGCTCTATGTGTAGAACAGGATCTGTCTTTCCATCATATTTGGGGGTTACCACAGGTGCTTTAAACTTTGACGGGGTAGGAAAACCCACAATGGCCTGGACAAAAGGTGTCCCTTGAACAAAAGTTCATTGTAAGGGATTCTTCACCTTAGCCATTTCTCCCAATCTATCCTCCAAGCGCTGAATGGAACCCTTCCATGCATCGTTTCCTTCCTCGGGCTTATTAGTTCGAGCAATTGATTGTTCTGATGTGGCCTCTTGAGATCTATCTTGACGAGCAACTGGTCGTGATTGTGCTGATCCTTCTCTTAGATCTGATGGTTGTCGAAAACTCCTCGACATGGTCTTAGGTGGACTCATATTCCTCCTAGGGCCTAATCGACTAAAAGGAGACACCCTACTCAGTCTTTCCAAGGCACTGGGTCTTTCTGGAGAGAGAGTGATACGTTGATCAGTATCTGTAGCCCTTATTGACGAAGTTCGCCCAGGTTGATAAGAGAAATCATCATATTCCTCATTACGATATGACTCAGTACGCCTGGATCGTGAAAAAATTAAATAGGTTTCCTCTGACCACTTCGTTGTCCCGAACGTGCAGGTGCTCCACCATGAAGGGTCTGTATGAGTTGCCGCATTGTTTCTTGCATGGCGGTTTGTCCTTGAGCCAGATTCGTTATAATCCCAGCCAGATCTGGAGGTGCAAAGGGATTTGGAGGATTTCCAGCATTTCCAGCGTTTCGATTGCTGGATTCTGGATTATCTGCCATTGATGATGAATGATTTTTGGTGAAAAACGATAATAACAATCGTTCCCACATACGGCGCCAATCTGTTGATGTAAAAAATTAGATCACTCTAATAATTTAATCACAGATAAATAAATGAGATAGAATATTTTAAAGTGGTTCAGCCTTGTATGAATGGCTAACGTCCACTGTTATGTTATTGCTGAGTGTTTGGGAATTCTCGATTACAAGTTCTATCAAGAAATTCCCGTCCCTTTGAATGAGGGTGATACAAGGTATTTATATCCCTTAGGTTGTACATGAAAGGGTGTTACATTAAATGATACACATATGAAAGGTTAATTCATTTAATGCTCTTCAAACGTGTCCGTCAAGATGATTAGCATTCAATGAATAGTTGAACTGTTGATTATCTGGCAATTAATGTTGCGGTCGAGATGCAGTTCGAACCGCCTTAGTTGCCCTCAAGAGTTCCTCGGAGAGCTGGAGTTCCTTGGAGTATACTTGTTGCTCGGAGTGAATCTGACTTGGTCAGGGTAATAGACTTCCTCGTTGCTATTGTGCCACGTAGACTGACACGTGTCTTCTTGTTATTCGTCCACATCAGCATACTAATTTTGGTATCAACAATTGGCTTTCAAGTGCATCTGAAATAGAGGAAAAATATTATTAGCCGAAGAAAGCAGTTATGAAGCAACCACCAACTACAGTCACTCAATAGGAAAACATATCAAGGCAGCCAATTGATGCAAGAATTAACTTCACTAAATACCTTATAGGTGCGCAATATAGATTGAGTCTAATTTTCATAAAATAATGAATGTGAATCCAAAGTTTCAAAAACAAAATATATTAAGCATAACAAAGTGGAGTCATTCTCAATTACCACTCATTTGCAAAACCACCTAAATTTAAAACAGCCCCTGGAATAAATTTAAAACAATTGGATCAAACAACTTGCGTGCAACTGATGAAAAAGTTTAAAACTTCCTAATTATTTTTAGCATGATGGGAAACTTTTTAAATAAACACATATGACTATTGAGGGGAAGAAAGCGGCAATGTCATTTTTACAGAGATATCAAATATCTTGGTTAGTAATGTATTAGTCGTGCGTGAACTTCTTAATTTGTTTCCTATTGTATTGATGTATTTTTTTAGAGAGGCAACATATATCTGGGTAACTCAACAATTTTCAACGCTAAAAAGAAGGCATAATTGGCAAACAAGAAGCCACTAATGCAAACAAAAGAGTCTTACGCGGATTAATCAATTATTGTTTAAGTTCTGTGCATAATTATCAAAAGCGCTTATACATTTTAAGGTCATAATACTTGTCAAGAAGCTTCTCAGCATACTCCCCGAATGTAGGACGTCCTTTGCAATGATAGTCATAATAAAGTACACCCATGTGCAATTAGAAAATGCAATACCTACAAACTTGACACATGTTAAGCTTCTATATAACCACTAACAAAAAGCAAATTGAAAAGTATCGAGACATGAGTTTACTTAGAATAGTACGAGTACAACCCAAATGATGTATATATATTTATTTTGTTTGAAAGGGAGCCTCAAAATTGGGTTTCATAATGTATTGTAACTCCATTTTCTTTCTTCAATCCAATTTGGCGACTCTCCAATCTAAAGTACATATTGCTCCAGGTGAAGCATAGCATCTTGTGGTTCAAAATACATACCTTGGGATGAATCTTCACCTCCTTTGGAAAATTGAGATTTTGATCCTTGGATAATGAGGAATACACATGAAAATGACACAAGTATTAGATGATCATCTTGGTAAAAACTATAATTGGAATATTCGTGTAGTATGGATGCTAATCAATTGGTCAACTAAGAAAAGGGACTCAAATTCATCAAATTTGACATAATATCTAAAGGACTGATATAAGACAACAAGAGTCTTGAAGATGAAAGAATGTTTTGAAAGCAATATAAGAAACATAAAACATATGTTGGAAGATTCACTACAGTTAGGAAATCATACAAATAAAGCCATATTCATTACTAATGTCAACAAAATTTAAGAAAGCCTATGTGTAAATTCAAGCTCTAACGGACATAAATAAATTGCACAATATGATTTGGAAAAAAAAAGTTGGTAACTATAAAACTTCAACAAATAAAGAGAGAACTTAACCTATTACAAAAAATTCATAACAAATTTATATATGTAAACCCTAACAATGTTGTAGAATAAACTATATGTAATTTGATTTATTACCTAGTTAGGCTTCTATGGAAATTGGAGCAAAATAGGACTTGAGAGGCGGAGGACAGATAAACCTAAACCTCCGTTATTTTCGGGACTTGATTGAAAACATGAAGAGATGTTGGAGCATGGATCTATTACCTCCTTCTGTGTGGGGGTAGATAACTAGAGATGGTAGAGAGATCGGGAGAGTTGGGGAGTCGGAGTGAGAGAGTTGAGGAAGGGAAATGAGAAAGCACCCACTCCTTTTCTTTTCAAAAGTGACTATCCCACCCAAATTTTTAACCTAGAGGGAACGAACGCGGTTCTTTTTTTTTCATTTATCTCAGCTTTGGATTTGAGAGGGATAAAACTAAAATAGGTATATTACAAATCAAAACAAAATTGCATATACACAAATTGCACACGCACAAATCAATAACAAATCACATAAACACAAATCGCACACACACAAACACATGTACACAAATCAAATCCATATATATACACAAGCTCTTACAAATCCATATCAACAATGCATAGGGCTTTTTATTCTATTTAGTAAGTGTTTTCAAGGACGAAATAACTGTTAATTTTTTATTTAGTTAAAAAAGGGGTTCACATTTTTAACCGTAGAGTATTATGATAATGTTAGGACTAACAAGGGATGCGCCATTGAGTAAACACAAAATAAAGTTGAGACATTATAATATATTCTACTTGGTCCACATCTATTCGAAGGTCTGAACAAAATAAAGTTGACACATTCTAATATATGTTAGTTATAAATGTTTGTGTGTTTTTTCATATTCTCTTAAGGATGCATGTTAAATTGTTCAATATATTATGTGCGTGAGACCACTTATACTGAAGATTAAATATATTATGTGCGTGTGACCACTTATACTGAAGAATGCACATTAAGCAGAGTATGTGCATTCTAAGTAGAGTATGTCACATTTAGAAGGAATGCAATTACACAGAGAGGTATACAAGTCCCGAGACCATTGCAGAAGATCACTCCATTAACTGCATGCCCTTGTGGATTATAGAAAGAATTGATAAGTGACATGAGCATTGCCTCATGTATAAACCTATTTCAAGATTAGAATAGTTTTGTCAGGCTATGAATTATAGATTCACTTGTAAGATATTTTTATATCAAGCTGTTAAATTCACTTTGCCACTAGGTGCAGGGCTCCACTTGGTACTGATGCTAGTGTGCAGTATAGTTCATATTTATTGATCCTCACTATAATAAACTGGAACTGATGCTAGTGTGAATTGTAGTTTGTAAAAATGGTTCCAGTTTATTATAGTTATTTTTTTACTTCTTTTTTTTACAAACTACAGTTTATAAAACACAAGTGGAATTCCATGTTTATTGATCCTCACATGTTATTGATTGAAGATTTTTCATGCTACTTCAACCAATATGATGAAAGCGTCAACTACAGACTCAAGAGGAAAAAAAAATATAAACACAAGCAAAATAAGGGTTTAGGCTTCCAAACAGCAATAGGGGAATGTAGGGTTGTGCTACTTTGACATTGTAGGAACATGAGCCGTAGCAATAATAGTTATTCCAGCACACAAACACACACATACAGAAATCAAATCAAATAAACAAATCACAATCTAGATAAAAAAAAATCTTGCAAATCCATATATATAAACAAATTTGGCCAATCCGTATATCTATATAGAATTAAATCCAAAAATAATAACAAAATCAAGAACAAATCAAACATACATTAGAACTCAATATGGTAACCCTAGAAATTTAAGATAAAATGCGAGCTTTTTGTACCTACGCCACAGTGGAGTCTCGTCGATACACTAGAAATCCGCGTGGTCTATCTAGAGCGAAGAGAGAGAGAGAGAGAGAGAGAGAGAGAGAGAGAGAGAGAGAGAGAGAGAGAGAGATCTACGATCGAGGGAGACAGGGAGTACGAGAGCCAACATTTAAAAGAGAGATGTAGGTTTGAGCGAGGAAAGATTTGGATGAACGAAATTTGGGGCGGGAGTGAAAAAAAACAACCCCGCTTCTTTTTTCCATTTATGCCAATTTTTAGTTAAAATCTAAAATTACAAAGGTATATTTATCTTATCTATAAATAAATATGAGATAAATAGTTTATTTTTCATCTCAATTTTATTTAAATTGAAAAAAAAATTACCTTCAAAGTCAAATTGACATAAATGCATATTATTTATGTCAATTAACATTTGCTTGACATAACATTAATTTTTAAACTGACATAAGTGATACTTTTTCTTGTAGTTAGTTCTAGGTCTCAGCTTTCCAATGACCTTTGAATGAGGTCATTTGAAGTTCTGTAGTAGGAGAAATCGCAATTTTACTACAGAATGTTTAATCTTCCATCATATCAATCGGCCAGAATTTTTGACGTTATTTTAAAATCATTCCATTTTAATTGTACTTAGAATTATATTGATTGCAATATATGTATGGAAAGGTCTACATCTTAGAATTCCAATGAGCTTTGAATGAGGTCATTTGGAGTTCTGTAGATGGAGAAATCGCAATTTTACTACAGGGTGTTTAATCTACCAGAAAATTTACGACCCAATTAGGTTGCTTAGAAAATGGAAATTTTGTTAGTTTAGGTGTAAAAATTGAAATAAATTATTGAAACCATAACTTGAGTAGTTTGGTATTAGCGATTGATCGATGAAAGCTGATTTTTGGAGAATTTTTGGGTTTGGTTATTGGGTAAATTTCGAGGAGTTCCAAATGAACCTAAAGGTCATAGAGAGTTTAGTGTAGTGATTTAAAGAGATTATATTGCCTAGGGATGAGTAGATAATTAAATATGAATTAAAAATCATGAGGGATATAATTGATTGTAAAGCTTAAATATCATATTAGTGAGATGAATTCGAGAATAAATAAACGGGCTGGTTCGGTTAAGTCCGGGTGTTTTATCAGAGTGATGTTACTTGATAAACTTGAATGATTATACAACGGGCTGGTTGGGTAAGTCCGGGCATTTTAGTAGGGTGACGCTATTGTATTTTAATTAAAGGATGAGAATTTGATTAATTAAGAGTTGTGAGATAGACACAGGATTGGTAGGCTAGTGTTTTGAGCGATAGGCGCGAGTTAGTCAGATTTTGTGATTAAATTTATATATACGAGTATAAAGACAGTATATATATGAATGTGAATAATATCTGTGTATGATATTTATGTGAAACATTCATATCCTAGACATTATTCTATCAAGATGGTTATGCACCGTGGGAGGTCACTCTAGCAAATCCCAATAGAGGTAGTATCATCCCTAGGGTCATTGGTGTTGTGCATGCCCATGTTATTTAGGGTTGGAGTACCATGGAATAATTTGGTGTGGTTATGACCACGGACTTAAGGTTATGACCGCCTCCATTGTTCGTTTGTGATTTTTGGGTCCAGTGGTGAGATTTCGGTCCAGTTGCCTATAATATGGTGGACATTCCTGGAGCACGATGGCATGCTAGTGAGCTCTCTTTCAGAATGTGGAGGACATTAGAAAATGCGGTTGCATATATTATGAGTGATATATATGTATATAGTGTCTGGGTGTGACATGCCATATAAATATATATAGTAGTAACATAAATTATATACATGCTTAATACATTAATGATGGACGTGGATAACTAATTGTAGTATAGTTATAATATGAATAATTATTTAATAAGCTAATGAGAGACATAGATGACTAAGAAATGAAAGTTAGATAATACTCGAGTTAGGGTAGTGTGCTAGTGTGATTTACAATAAGACTAGTTAGGTAGGTTAATGTAACTAGGTGGGGTAAGATGTAGGCGCTAGGTGTGCATAATAGTTGGTGAGGGGTAATCTCATGAGAGTACGACACCGGCATAAATATGGAAAGTTTAACTGCATATTTATTTATCATGTCTTAATTACTTGCTAAATATTTTTTAAAAGGTTTTTGGATCTAACCCGTTTCAAATCTATTTTCAAAACTTTTAGGTGTCCATCCATAAGGACGCCAAGGATGACTGTTCTTTCCAGGTACACGTAGCTGCAGCTGATGCGGAAGCTTCCAGGATTCTTGAGTGGCTAATTTCATTCTTGATATTCTAGATTAGGTTTTTAATTCTAGTATTGTTGGTCATGTTGTACCTTTTATTTAGACTTATGTTTTCGAACTTTTTAGTTGGTTGCATTTATTGTATTGGATTCTTACCCGATGGTTTATTCAAGAAACTTAATTATTTATCTCAATTTTAGACTTTATCTGGTGTTTCATTTATATTGTCACTGTGTATGGATTTATTGGGTATTGGTTGATTTTGTTATATGTTAATAAATGATAAATTTTGACACTTCTTGTTAAAGTAATTAGGTGGTTAGTAATTAATTACATTGCGATAGTGATGCTAAGAATAAACCATATGAGACCAATGTTTTATTTTAGTAAAAGGGTTGGCCACCCATTATTTTAGTAGGCGGGGTGTCACAGATGGTATTAGAGCATCAGGTTCTATTGTCCTTAGGATATGTGTGTCTTTTTACATTCCAACATAGCGTTCTTTGATATAGAGCCTTATTGTAGGATTATTGCATTCATCCTTACGTACACGCATTTATGTTCTTCTGCTGATTATTTTTTATTTGACTGTGAGCTTATACAAACTTCAATCTCATTTAAGATGCTGCCAAAGAAAACCCATCAGATAAGAAAAAATGGTGGGAAGCCAGGTGGGAATGGTGCCAGTGGGGCACAACAGCAGCAGGATTGAGATTCTCGGTAAGGGGATTCGGTTAAAAGGTACAGATCAGGAGGCTTCAGACCCGAGGGACGTGGGTTTAGACAAGGCCAAAAGGTCCTCAATCACAACAACAGCAGAAGCATCTCGTTCCTCAGGGATTTCAGGGCTAAGAGAATAGCAAGGAGGCCAGCAAGGCCAAGGGACAGAGGTAGGAAGGTTTTTTTGGCAGTTGTTTTGATTATGGAGAGATGGGACACATCAATAGGCATTTCCCAAAACAAGGCAAGGGGAAACTACAGGATCATATCCTAGAGGTACAACCATTACAAGTTACAAACTATATAACACACATGTACACAAAACATACCTATACAACTTTAGAATATGTACCCACTAGTTTAATTCTAACTTTTCTACAATTCTGATGTTGATGTGGCTTTCTCAGTTTGCTAACTTCTCCACTTTGTTCCTGCTTTACGTCGACTCTTGAAGTTTCAAGATCTTATAGCCAACACTTCTTGTGTTGTAGTATGACAAGTGTTTGTGACAGTGTTCTAACACATGCATGCATACACGCACACTTATTTATACAAACAAGTCCTAACAAATTACAGATTAGATCTAAATGAAGTTGTTTTCAATTTCTCTCTTCTTTAGAAACAAAAGACTTTATTTGACCTTTCAAATAATCCCAGAATCCAAGGTTACCTTGCTCGTACGACTGCCAAGGTCTTAAACAATTTCAGGAGTTTTGAAAATGTTTTTAAAATTGTAAACCATCAACTGCGATTCCGTCTAGGTCAGAAGTCTTGTTTCATAATAACTAGAAACATAAAATAGATTTGTTGATTCTTGAGTTGTTAAAAATATTTACAAAAAACTCTTTAATCAACAAATACGATTTCTCAAGATGAGAAACTAAAATATACATATCTAAGTGTAATATGACATGCAATAGTCAAATCTACAGTTTCTATGAAAAAGAAATAGAAATCTAACATGAAATGTCTAAGTTGGAAGTAAGATCTCGAACTCAAAGGATAAAACTCCCAAACAACTTTCAAACCTCTACCAAAATCACTCTCAGACACTCAGGTATGGTGTTTAGTGTAAACTATTTTGGAAAAATGAATTTAGGGTTTGAAACGGGTTAGGGTTTACTCTTTGGTTTCTCTCTTCTCTCTCTCTTCTCTCTCTCTCTCTCTCTCTCTCTCTCTCTCTCTCTCTCTATTTGGACGAACTGGCAAAAGTTCTCAAATGCAGAGACTTGGCTTCCTTTTATACTGAGAGGAGAAGGTTCGATAATGTCTCATCAAATCAATGGCTGAGATTTGGTCTTGGCCATTTGACTTTGATCCAACAGAGAAATATAAGCGATGGAAAGAATGTACGTTGATTGGTCAAGAGAGGTTTAACTTGGATTGAGTTTGAACGCATGCAGAGCATTGACAACATAGATCTAAGGGTTGAGATAACATAAGGGTTATGAGTCTAGCAACAAACACACATCTAGCCGATATCAGGTTGACAGGTGTAGGGTCTGGATGAACTCAATTTTGCGTGTTTTGAAAATATTTACACAGCTCCCCTGAAGTCTCAAGCGCTTTCGGATCCTACCCAACCCAACTTTCAGGTATGAAATGGAAATAACAATAATTACAGAATTACCCCAAAAGTTTTATAAACCAAGTTTTAATTTTTTAAAAAATCATATAAAATTATTTAAAATTCCCAAAAATTATTAAAATCAATTTAAATGGGATTTAACACACACAACTCATACACAATCAATTAATGCAACATATGATCAATGTATGCAATACTAGTGTGTGTGTGTGTGTGTGTGTGTGTGTGTGTGTGTGATAGTGTGTGTGTGATTGAGATTTATAACTTCAATTGATTCAAGTGTGGCATAATGAGAAGAATCTGAGGCTCTTTGGTATCTAGGGAATAGGACTCCAATTTTGTCACAATTTCCAAACTAGATGAGCAATTATACAATGTAGTCTCAAGTGAGTCAAGAGTATAAGGTGCTTCAATCTCCCCCTTTGGAAATATGAGACAAAATCTCCTTTGAGTCATCTAGGACTTGTAGGGCTACAAAAAAAATAAGAAAAAACCTATTCCTATATAAAAGTTCTATCTACCCATTTCCTAGAAAAAGAAAATTACATAACTTAACTAACTACAGACCAATACCCTAATAACATCTGTTGAATACAACTGAACAGATTCCTGCAAATAACACTAAGATCAAGCTTATTAATCAAATGTACAAAAAATAAACTCATAAGACTCAAACTTCTCCCCAAATTTGTCTCAAATGGACAAAGGGAAAAAATACTTAAGTCACACGTGTTTATTCAGCACAAACCATTCCTATAGATTTTTGCAAAGCAAGAAATCTATTGTAATCCAAAGGTTTGGTAAACATATCTGCGAGTTACAAATCAGTAGGAAGATAATTAATTTCTAATTCATTAGTCTCAACTAATTCACGTATGAAGTGATGTCAAATTTTTATATGTTTATTTCGTGAGTGTTGAACGGGATTTTTAAAGATATTGATCACGCTTTGATTATCACAGTAGAGATGCAGTTGATCTTCTTGAAAACCGTAATCATTTAGCATTTTCTTAAGCCAAAGTAATTGAGCACAGCAACTACCAGCGGCTATGTATTCAGATTCAGCTGTGGATAGAGAAGTGCAGTTTTGTTTCTTAATACTCCATCCTACCAAATTGTTACCGATATAGTAACACTCCCCTGATGTGCTCTTATTATCATCAGTACACCCTGCCCAATTGGCATCAGTGTATCCTATTATAATACTAAGAGTATTATTGGTGTGACAGAGTGCCTTTTATGTATTTAATGATTCTTTTTACATAAACTAAGTGGCTCTCTTTAGGATTATTTTGATACCGGACACACATGTAAACTGCATACATAATATCAAGATGCGACGCAGTAAGGTATAGTAAGGTTCCTATCATACTACGATATAGAGTAGGATCTATGGATTTTCCACTCTCATCCTTAGATAATTTGACCGTAGTACTCATGGGAGTTCTAGCTTCTTTTGCACTTTTAAGCCCGAATTTTTTGGCAATCTTTAAAGCATATTTAGATTGCGAAACAAATAAACCTTCTGAATTATGTTTGACTTGAAGACCCAGGAAAAATTGTAACTCCCCCATAAGAGACATTTGAAATTCTTTATGCATAATTTCAGAAAAAGATTTAACTTCTGAAGGGGATGTTGATCCAAAAATGATATCGCCAACATAAACTTGAGCTATAATAATATGTTTGTCAAAATGTTTGACAAAAAGGGTTTGATCATTTCCACCTCTCTTAAAACCTTTATCTAAGAGAAAATTGGAAAGACGCCCATACCAGGCTCTTGGCGCTTGTTTTAGACCATACAAAGCCTTTTTAAGACGATAAACATGGTTTGGATACTGAGGGTCAATAAGACGAACATATTTTAATCGAGTAACAGGAGAAAATGTCTCGTTAAAATCTATTCCTTCAATTTGAGAATATCCTTGAGCCACTAATCTGGCTTTGTTTCTAATGATTATCCCACTTTCATCAGTTTTATTTTTAAATAACCAACGTGTGCCAATAACCTTTTTATGATCAGGCCTAGGTATAAGATACCAAACATCATGAATGACAAATTGAAGAAGTTCTTCCTGCATATCAGAAATCCATTGAGGGTCATTCAATGCCTCATTTACATTCTTTGGTTCCACAAGGGAAACAAAACATGCGTAATGATCATAGTTTCTTATTTAGATCTTGTACGTATAGGCTCACAAGGTTTACCAACAATGTTATCTATGGGATGATCTTTAGAAACCCAGTTAGGTACTTCAGGTTTCTCAATTAGTAAAGAATCTTCTATTTCTGGATAGTCTTTTTTTAAAACATTTTCAGACTCTTCCACAATAGTTGGTTCTCTAGTCTTGCTCTCAACAGTAGTGTCACTTACAATAATGTTTATGTATTTCATTAAAGTCTTTGTGCGAATATTATAGACATGGTACGTTCTACTGTCAAGAGAATCTCCTAATAAAATGGCTTTATCTCCATGAGTCTCAAATTTGGATAAGTGCTCTCTGTCTTTACAGACATAACATGTACTACCAAAAGTTCTAAGGTATTTAAGATTGGTCTTCTTCCCATACCATAGTTCATAAGGAGTTTATTTTGAATTCTTCCTGAGATAGACCCTATTAATAATGTGACAAGCAGTACGAATTGATTCTACCCAAAAATATTTAGGTAAACACTTGGCATGAATCATAACTCTTTCCATCTCTTGAAGGGTACGGTTCTTTCGCTCAGCAATTCCATTTTTTAGGAGTCTTAGGAGCACTAAATTCATGTTTGTAACCATTATAGTCATAGTACTCTATAACACCTGTATCTAAGAATTCTCCTCATCTATCACTACGAATCCTATTTACTTGAGTGTCCTTCTCATTTTTAATACGAAGTAAGATTTTTAAAAAAGTTCTCAAAGTGTCATACTTTTTTAAGAAGGCTACCCAAGTAAATCTGGTGAAGTCATCTACCATAACTAGAATGTAACTGTGTCCACATAGACTCACATTACAAGAAGGACCCATTAGGTCCATATGGATGAGCTCCAAGGGTTTAGAGGAAAGGATATCTTTAACTTTCTTATGAGGTGCTTTAACAATTTTTCCTTCCTGACATGATCCATAAACAATGTTAAAAATGGGTTTGATCTTTGGAATTCCTCTAACTATTTCTTGTGAAGACAATCTACTAAGGCTATCGTAATTTATTTGACCCATTCGATTATGCCATATTTCATTGTCATCCATTCTGGCAATATTACAGACCTCAGTACTATTCTGGATAGTATAACAATTATCAGGAGTCGTAAGTCCTATAATTATGCACTCACCTTTTTCATTTAAAATTTTGCAATTATTCTTTGAAAAGGTGACAGTATGATTTGAGTCACAAAATTGTGAAATACTAAGTAGATTAGCCTTAAGATCTTTTACTAGAAGCATATTTTCAAGAACAGGCATTCCTTCTTCTTGGAGTGTTCCTTTACGAATGATTTGAGATAATACACCATCACCAAAAATAACTTTTCTTCCAGCAAAGTTGGTTTTGTTTAAAAGTTTTGTATCATCCCTAGTCATGTGCTTTAAACACCCAGAGTCTAAATACCAACCAGAGGGAGTGTGTTCAGCTTTTAAAGCAGTAATAACAATGTTACACTTCATCTGGGGCAATATCTCATCTTTTTAAACCCAAATAACTCTATTTTTGTTTTGCGCACATTCGCTCTCATTTGATAAAATTTACGAGCATTAGATTTTTGTTGAAAACTATTTTGCACATGCATTTGAGTTTTATGAAGAATATGAGCATTTGGTTTAGTAAAGTGACTAAGAATCATTCTTGGAAAAGATCTTTTAGATTTGGTCTTTCTCTTTCTATAGTTAGAGTTTTTATCTGGTTGTCTAGGTAGGACAGAATTGTTACGGCTTCTCCTAGAGTAGTTAAAGTTTTGGTATTAAGGAGTATTACAAACAGGTTTTCCTAAACGTCTGGAGTAGCAACCTTCAAAATAATGACCGTATATGCCACAGTATGAGAAATATATATTGCTTGAAGAGGGTGTCTCATTAGGAAAGTCTCTAAACATAGGTTTCATGAGATTTTGATGTTGAACCTTATTCCTAGGGAGTACAGTTTGAAGCAAAGAACCACTCTTCCTAATCGGAGCGCAAACGTATTTAGCCTTAGGCAAACTATCACACTTAGAGTGACTTGATTCCCCAATATCCAACTTTTGTTATTTTTTGTCAAACTCATCATTTAAGGCTTAAAAATTTGGACAGGTTTCTATAGGTCGTTTTCCACCTGACACAAACTTGATTTGTTTAAAGTTTTTAATTTGTGTCTTTGAATTTGGACAAAATACTGTTCCAGTTCGATCATCAGAATTGGTTTTTGAATCAGCAACAAAACCATCAAAACAATTGGAATTATTTTCAAATTTAGCAATTTTTTTTAAAACAGTTGTTGTCTTTTCTTTAGCTTGTTCCAATTCCAATAATGTCCCTTTATATTTTTTCTCGAGAGTTTCATTTATTTCAATCAAATTCTTCAATTTTTTATCAAAACTTTTGACTTCATTTCCATGAGTCAGACATTGGGTAGTATACTCTTCAGCATTAAGTTTAACCATTAGACTTATGTCTTCTAGTTTCTTAGTAAAATCTTTCACTATCTTCTCTAGTCTAGAGCTTTTCTTGAGAGTCTTTGCATAAAGTATGTGAATATCAGGGAGGTCTTCAGTGTCTGAATCACTAAGTGAAGTGTGTGAAGTGACCCCTAAGGATTCATTTCTTTAACTCACACACACATTGACATCATCATTATCATTTTCCCTTTGACTCACATACCCCGTAGTAGAACTAGCATTATTTTTAGAAATTAAAGCATCTAAACTACTAGCAGCATGATTCATAACAACAGAAGTAGAGCTACTATCATCATTCTCATACATGGGCATAGGCATATCATCATTATAGACTATCTTGGCAAATAAAGACATGCAAGGATCAAAAACATCAAATGACTCAGGTTCCTCATTATCAGAATCACTTGAATCATCCCATGTCTTGCAAATGTTGGCCCTAGTATGTTTATTGGTCGTGTTCAAGTTAACTCTATGATATTTTGCTATATGACCCAATTTACCACATCTATAACATTTAATATTCTTGAAGTCTTTATCAGGTCTCATATGAATGTCCTCGTGATGTTTGTCTTAACCTTTCTCATGGGGTTTGTGGTTAGACTGCGTTGGATAATTTGGCTTGATTTGTCTGTTTGCCATTTTATTTCTAAATTTCACAATCTTCTTAAACTGATTTGACATCCAGGCAATTTGATTATCCAAACTATCTATATCACATTCCTCATAGGAATCATTATTGGGAATACTAAGCTCAAGTTTCAACAGCTTAGAGGAAAAACTCAAATTGGAACTAGTCTGTTTCGTATGGGACTGGGTCAATTGTTTCTTAAATTATAATTCCATTTCCACAGTTCTCAGTTTACTACTGAGTAATTCAGGAGTGAGATTTTGGTCACTCATTTCCTCAATAACATATCTTTTGATATCAAATCTCTATGGTAATGACATTAGAATTTTAGAGACAATTTCATGTATATCATAAGTTATCCCATTAGCATGCAATTTAGTCACAATATCAGTCAAATTCATGTAAAAGTCATCAAATGATGCAGAGTCTGACATGATTAAAGAGTTATACTGCTGGATAAGCATCTGTGTTTTAGCAGCCTTAACTCTAGCGTCACCTTCATGTGCAGTAAGCAGTGTATCCCAAGCTTCCTTAGAAGTGGTACAAGATGAGATCCATTTGAACTCGTGTTCATTTATAGACATAAAAATAGCATTCTTGCCTTTGTTATTGTTCAGAGAGGCTTACTTCTCTTCTCGAGTAAATTCACTTAATACTTTCTTAATCCTCTTATTGCTTCCTTCAGTGGCTAGTTTAGTAGGATAAGTATATCCATTTTCAATAATATCCCAGACATCATCTCCCAAGGTTCCTTGTATGAAAGCAACCATCTTTACTTTTCAGTAAAGGAAGTTGTTTCCATCAAAGAGAGGAGGTCTGGACAAGTTACCAAATCTGTTAGATTTCTCGTCCATTCTTTGATTTTAAGAATACAATTTCAGAAACAAAAGATCTTTAAAAACACTTTCCAAAGCTCTTATACCAATTGAAAAAGCTGTTACTCAAGTCGTTTATTTAAGGATTAAACAGTCTAAGTAACTCCAAACTATTTTTTGGAGAAACTCTTTTCTTTAAATCAAAACAGGTTAATCACAAGATGTGTTTATTGAAAAATGTACGAGATATGATTAAGATTTTGTAACTAGTTTTGAAAACCAAAACTAAAAATATTAAGGCAACTAAATCAGCACATACACAAGAATGAGATGAGAAGATGTAGAAAGATTAAGGACAAGGAGTTTTTAACGTGGTAAAACCTCACCCAACTGAGGAAACATCCACGGTGACTTCTAAGTCACAAACCAAAAATCCACTAACACAAAATATACAAGTTACAAACTATATAACACGCATGCACACAAAACAGACCTATACAAGTTTAGAATATGTACCCATTGGTTTGCTTCTAACTTTTCTGCAATTCTGATGTTGTTGTGGCTTTCTCAGTTTGCTAACTTCTCCACTTTGTTCCAGCTTTACGTCGACTCTTAAAGTTTCAAGATCTTATAGCCAACACTTCTTGTGTTGTAGTGTGACAAGTGTTTGTGACAGTGTTTTAACACATGCATGCACACACGCACACTTATTTATACAAACAAGTCCTAGAAAATTACAAATCAGATATAAATGAAGTTGTTTTCAGTTTCTCTCTTCTTTAGAAATAAAAGACTTTATTTAACCTTTCAAATAATCCCAGAATCCAAGGTTACCTTGCTCGGAAGACTGCCAAGGTCTTAAACAATTTCAGGAGTTTTGAAAATGATTTTGAAATTATAAACCACCAATTGCGATTCCAACTAGGTCAAAAGTCTTATTTCATAATAACTAGAAACAGAAAATAGATTTGTTGATTCTTGAGTTGTTAAAAACATTTATAAAAATATATTTAATCAACAAATACGATTTCTCAAGATGAGAAACTATAATATGCAGATCTAAGTGTAATATGACATACAATAGTCAGATTTAAAGATTCTATGAAAAAAAATAGAGATCTAACATGAAATGTATAAGTTGGAAGTAAGATCTCGAACTCAAAGGATAAAACTCTCAAACAGCTTTCAAACCTCAACCAAAATCACTCTCAAACACTCAAGTATGGTGTTTGGTGTAAAATGTTTTGGAAAAATGAATTTAGGGTTTAAAACGGGTTAGGGTTTACTCTCAGGTTTCTCTCTTCTCTCTCTTGTCTCTCTCTCTCTCTCTTCTCTATTTGGAAGAACTGGCAAAAGTTATCAAATGAAGAGACTTGGTTTCCTTTTATACTGAGAGGCGAAGTTTCGAGAATGGCTCATCAAATCAATGGCTGAGATTTGGTCTTGGACATTTGACTTTGATCCAACGGAGCAATATAAGCGATGGAAAGAGTGTACGTTGATTGGTCAAGAGAGGTTTCACTTGGATTGAGTTTGAACGCATGCAGAGCGTTGATAACATAGATCTAAGGGCTGAGATAACATAAAGGTTATGTGTCTTGCAACAAACACACATCTGGACGATATCAGGTTGACAGGTGTAGGGTCTGGATGAACTCAATTTTATGTGTTTTAAAAATATTTGCACAGCTCCCCTGAAGTCTCGAGTTCTTTCAGATCCTACCCAACCCAACTTTCAGGTATGAAATGGAAATAAAAGTAATTACAGAATTACCCCAAAAGTTTTATAAACTAAGTTTTAATTTCAAAAAAATCATATAAAATTATTTAAAATTCCCAAAAAATTATTAAAATCTATTTAAATGGGATTTAACACACACAACTCATACACAATCAATTAATGCAATATATGAATAATGTATGCAATCCTAGTGTGATAGTGTGTGATAGTGTGTGTGTGATTGAGATTTATACCTTCAATTGAATCAAGTGTGGTATAATGAGAAGAATCTGAGGCTCTTTGGTATCTAGGGAATGGGACTCCAATTTTGTCACAATTTCCAAACTAGATGAGCACTTATACAACGTAGACTCAAGTGAGTCAAGAGTATAAGGTGCTTCAGATGTGTGGTCATTAGGTCATGGATTTAGTACTCTAGTTGTTACACATGCATGTGGATAACACAGTGAGCTCACAGTTATTTAATGATTTAAGGCCAGTGGAGTCGGGTGGTATTTGTGCAGATATGCACAGGATATAGGGTGTATGGGCGCCCTAATTAGTTAGATTTTTCAATATCGTACGCGATGAGAAGATGTGGAAAAGTATGCGTAGAGGTAAGCTAGAAGTGGGATTAGAAAAATATTGGGAGACTAAAGTAAAATGGTAGTAAAATAGTAGAAATTTTGGAGTAAGGAGACTTGAGTGGACTGGTCACTAGTTTGAACAGTAGTGTATAGATCGTCGGGCTGAAGAGTACCATCAGTGGAGGCGTAGTGGGAACAGTATAACGGTTTTGAGTTTTGGAATATATGGATGTTGTGCGAGGAAGTATTCGGAGCTCTTAATACCAGACTTATCCGAATTTTGAGGACGAAACTCCTTTGTAAGTGGGGAAGTATCTAACACCCCGTAATTTCGAGAAATTTATTTTAGCGATTAAATTGCATGTGTGACGTAATTTAATTTAAATGGTAAATAATGTGAAATTAGTAAATATTAATTTGTGAGAATAAGATTAATATATATGTGGTAAATTTGCTAGCATGCTTAAGTAAATTTAATGAAGTCAATTGTAGTGCATCGTATGTATGTTGAAACAGTCGCAATAGGTTAAAATAGTCATAATTATTTACCCTGGGGTAGTAATTGGGTTTCGGGGGTAGTAATGTAGGCTAATAACCTAATTTCGGGATTAGTGAATTAAAATATAAGGTTTAGATATGTGAGACAGCCATACATTTATTCTAAACACTAATAGAGAAGGGAGAGAGGAGTAAGAAGAGAAATCAAAGGAGAAAGCTAGAAGAGGCTAATTTGGGAGGAGATTCAAGGATTCTAACATCAAATCAACACACACACACACAAGAGAGAGAGAGAGAGAGAGAGAGAGAGAGAGAGAGAGAGAGAGATCAGACCCTACAAACAATCCACGTCAAGTAATAAAATTTGTTTAAATCAAATTGATGTGTATTCATGTTCATATCATGGTAGGTGTAGAACAAAAGAAATTTTTGGAAGGGTTCTCACATGTAAATGGGGGTTTTGATGAAATTGATATCATGTGTAGTTTAGATGATCAATTGATGAAGTAAAATCATTTATGATTGTTGAAATTAGATTATATTTCTAAATTTGATTTGTAAGACACTTAAAGATGGGATATTGTTGTGTTCTTAGTTGAAGAACATGAATGTTGAATAACTTAGGGTTTAATTGATGAACATAAGATGACAATCTATCAGAATTTTTATGTTATTTTAAACTTATGCCATTTTAATTATCTTATAACTAGACTAATTGCCATATATGATTGGAAATTTCTAGGTCTTAGCTTGCCCATTAGCTTTGAATGAGGTCATTTGGAGCTTTGTAGTGCAAGAAATTGTAATTTTACTACAGGGTGTTTAATCTGCCAGTATATCAATCTGCTAGAATTTTCTATGTTACCATAAACTTATGACATTTTAATTGACTTAAGAATTAGATTGATTTCCATGGATGTCTAAAAAGAACTATGTCTTAGATTTCTTATGAGCTTGAATGAGGTCATTTGGAGTTCTATAAAGGTAGCAATCGCTATTTTACTACTGGGTGTTTAATCTGCAAAAAAAATTACGACCCGATTAGTTGCTTAGAAGATGGCAACTTTTTTAGTTTAGGTAAAAAACTTGAAATAAATTACTGGAACCATAACTTGATTAGTTTGGGATTATCGATCGATCGATTAAAGCTATTTTTTGAAGAATTTTGAGGTTTCATTATTGGGTAAATTTCTGCGAGTTCCAAATGAAATTTATAAGCCCTAAAAGTCATAGAGAGTTTAGTGTAGTGATTTAAAGAGATTATATTGCTTTAGGGTGATTAGGTAATTAAATTTGAATTAGAAGTAGTGAGAGAGATAATTGATGATAAAGTTCAAATATCAAATTGGTGAGATGAATTCGGGAATGAATGAATGGGTTGGTTGGGTTAAGTCAAGTTATTTTATCGGATTGATGTTACTTGATAAACTTGAATGATTATACCAAGGGATGGTTGGGTAAGCTTGGGCATTTTAGCATGGTGACGCTATTTTATTTTAATTAAAGGATGAGAATTTAATTAATTAAGAGTCGTGAGATAGACTCAATATTTGTAGTCTAGTGCTTTGAGCGATAGGCACGGGTTAGACGGATTTTGTGATTGAATTTATATATATGAGTATAGAGACAGTATAGATATGGATGTGAATAACATCCATGTGTATGATATTTTTATGAAACATACCTATCCAAGATGTTATTTTATCAGGGAGGTTGCACATCGTGGGAGGTCAGTCTGGCGAATCCCCGCATAGGTAGTACCATTCCCCAGGGTCATAGGTGTTGTGCATGCCCATGTGATGTAGGGTTGGAGTACTGTGGAATAATGTGGTGTGGTTATGACCACAAACTTAAGTCCATGATCGCCTCCAATGTTTGTTTGTGATTTTCGGGTCTAATAGTGAGATTCCGGAACAGTTGTCCAGAATGTGGTGGACATTCCTGGAGCACGATAGCATGCTAGTGAGCTCGCTTTCAGATTGTGGGGGACCTTGATAAATATGGTTGCATATATTATGAGTGATATATATGTATATAGTTTTTGGGTGTGACATGCCCTATAAATGTATATAGTAGTGATATTAATTATATATGGGCTACATAAATTAATGATAAATGTGGATAGATAACTGATGTAAAGTTATATATATGAATAATGATTTAATAAGCTAATGAGAAACATAGCTAATTAAGAAATGAAAGTTGGACAATAATCGATTCAGGGTAGTGTGATAGTTAGATTTGTAATAAGACTAGTTAGACAGGGTAATGTAACTAGGTGGGTTATGATGTAGGCGTTAGGTGTGCACAATAGTTGAGAGGTGAGGGGTAATCTCATAAGAGTGAGACACTGGCTTTAATATGGAAAGTTTAAGTGCATATTTATTTACTGCATCTTAATTACTTGCTAAATGTTTTTTAAAAAGTTTTGGGCTCTAACCCGTTTCAAAGATATTTTCAAAACTTTTAGGTGTCCAGCCACAGGGACGCCAAAGATGATTTTTCTTTCTAGGTACACGTAGCTTCAGCTGATGTGGAAGCTTGCAGGATTCTAAAGTAGCCGATTTCATTCTTGATATTTAAGTATTATTGGGCATGTTGCCCCTTTTATTCGGACTTTTGTTTTTGACCTTTTTAGTTGGTTGGATTTATTGTATTGGATTCTTACTTTATGGTTTATTCAGGAACCTCAATTATTTATCTCAGTTTTAGACCTTATCTGGTGTTTCATTTGTATTGTCACTGTGTATGGATTTTTTGGGTATTGGTTAATCTTGTTATATGTTACAGAAAGATAAAATTTGACACTGCTTATTAAAGTAATTAGGTGGTTAGTAATTAATTATTTTTCGACAGTGATGCTAAGAATGAGCCATATGAGACAACCGTTTTATTTTGGTAGAGGGTTGGCCACCCATTATTTTCGTAGGCGAGGTGTCACACATACCACCCTTAAAAGGACAAACCCATTTTAGAGTCCTTCCAATTTTGACGAACAGTGTCTGCCCGTTCACACTCTTATATGAACGGTGGAACATTTTATCCCCTATGATAAAATGTACTAAAGCCATGGACGCTAAAAATCATAAAGGTAAACTACCCACACTAATAAAACTTGGAAGGGCCCATTTGTAAAAATAAAAAATTGGAAAAAAGCCCCAAAAACCTCATTGGGGCCTTTAACCATGAAGTCATCCCCCTTTGGATTTGATTACCAAACCTTTTACCAACCGTCCACATGTCACCCACCCCAGATCCACCATCCAAGCCCATTGACCAATTGGTCAAATGCCAAGGATCAGACCCTATGAATAGAGGTCCCCACAAACCTTAAAAATCACCCTAAAACCCCATTTTGATTCGATTTTCTAACTTTCTCAATCCCGAGCGCCTGAGATACTCAAGCTTGTTCTTAAAAAGTCCCAAAAGAAATTTGTACTTAAGAAAAGTCATTTCATTCCTGAACCAGGTTCGTACTTTTGAAAAGTCACCTTCGAGAGAAAAACAAAGGCAAATCTCTGTGTGCATTTCGATAATGTTGGCACTTTTAAACGAAGCTTTGCCCGACTAAATGGATCTCTGCCTACCTCGGGCTGCTTAAGTGGGGACACTCCCCTGGGAAAAACTTAGTTCACACTACAAGGGTGAGAAAACTCAACCCAAATATTAGAGACCCCACATATATATTGTGATAAACTGTCCATATATGTTTATCTCTTTTAGCCCAACCCCCGTTTAGGAGACTTTAATGCCTGGTTTTAACCCAACACCTCTATTAATTGACTTGGCATGCTTATATTTTAAATAAATTATAATCAAATGCCACAGTGACCAAATATAAACATGAAAACATACTTTTCAAAACCGTTCTCAGGAAAGTTTCAGCACGTTGGGGGCTTACATTATTTAGTCGAATTTTTCTCATCAAGCCTTATTAAGTTTTTGTAGGATGCTACATTTGATAAAACTAAGTTGATGTAATTAAATTGAAACATTAATTTGGTTTGATATATGGAATTGGTGTGTTTTGATTTTGATTTCATTGTTATGTCATATTATATTGTTGATTGTGTTGATGTTGGTTGAATAAGAACGGGACTTTTTTTAAACAGGTTTACTGTTGGGCTGACTACTCCTAGATAATTATTTTTCATATTCTACAGATTTGTCACGATCCTTGATCGTGACAAAAGGAGTTTTCATGATCAAGGATCATGAAAAAACTGTGAAAAAAATAAGGGTCGTACGCACGGCCTTAATTTGGATTGTGCACAAGGATATGCATATATTTCAGCATTGCATACAATCGTGCACACATCCAAATTCAACCCTGTACATATCTAAATTTGGTCTTCTCACAATCCTCGACAGTGACAAGAATGCAACAACCAACCTTTTTGTCACGGTCAAGGACAATGACAATTACTATGTTGTCACCGTCCTTGACCGTGACAAGTATTGGTCACCCCAGTTTATGAGTTATATCCTCAATGTAAAAAAGAGCGTGATAAAGGGGTATTGTCGCGGTCAAGGACCGTGACATGGGGAGTTGTCACGCCCTGACTTGTCATGCTAGACAAAATTATCTCTTTTAAATATATTCAAAATATAATCACAAAAAAGACAATAACTTCAAGGACATCTCGTGCCTCTATCAGTAAGTTCGCAAGAGTCCATTACCTAATGAACTTAAACAAACACACAAATGAGAACGGAGAGATCACCATGCAATAACACCATCATTTATTCCCATACCCAAAATTGCTTGATGGAAAGAGTCCACCTGCATTCTCTTGTCCCAAAGTGGCGTCAATTCGGAATGCGTGATCAAACACAATGACCTCCACAATGGCCTGCGTCAACAGCCATATATGTTGTATCCTATCATAACCTCTCAAGTAACCTGGACCGATAGATTCCCACGAATAATGATATATTCACATGAATCAAGTGGTGTGTGTGTGTATATATATAACGCAATATATGTATACAACAATAGGATATCTCCCACTCACGTGTACTCCCACTGTCCCAATTTCCAAACTCCAAATTATACTAACTAAAACAAGGTTCATTCTACTAAAAACCTGTATTAAACTACCTTACCATAATTACCAAGTTTAATAACTCATATTAAACTTTAATGGAAGTATATAAAATTCCCACAAATAATTTAGACCACCAAAACCCAAAAATCAAACTTATAATCCAATTTGTCGCTATCCGTCAAAGTCATTTGAACGACTTCCAACATCGTTCAAACAAAAATATCCATCTCGTTCGATCGAGATACCCATCTCGTTCAAACTAAAAAGCCCATCTCATTCAGTTGAGACAACAATCTCGTTCAATTGAGAATGGTGTTGTGTGTCTCCTTCGTCCAGGAAATATGATTTTGTAGCCAAACATCCATTAATGAGTTTCAAGTTCCAATGTAGCAACCCAAACATCACCAAAATCAAAATTAAGTATGGGTTTAAGATCCTAAAAAATTCCCAACGATTATTTAAGATCTATAACCATACTTAAGGTATAATTCTTCAAATTTCACATATTTTAACCAAATTTACCATTAACGTGAATGGAGCCTAGTTACTTCTATAATTTTAGATCCAATCATCAAATTAACATGGAGATTCAACTTATGAACGAAATTAAATCCTAAAACGTGATTTCTAATAACGGAATCATATAACAAAGCCATTTATTTCAGATTTATCTTCAACGCATAGTGAACTAATACTAATCTTAATTAACCTAATAAACAAATATGATTTAAGATAATCATATTCAATCTTAAACAAGCATTCTAGGTCCAATAATTAAACATGTAACATGAAATTATAGAAAAGTTACAGATTAACATGTGATATAACCAGAGATTTTTTGCCTGAAATGATAAATGGTGAGTCTTTATGTGTTGACTGCTTGTTCCTCTTCTCCCAAAGTCTCCTTAATCTTTCCAAAAGTCTGAGACTGTTGGGGTTTGTTCTTATGTGTAAAGTAATTAATTGATGAGGTTAATATCCCTTAAATACCCCTTAATTTTACAGGTCTATAATAGGCTTATTTTTGGGCCCCCAAATGAGCCCAAAATACTACCCAGAATAGCCTATAGGTATACTACCCACCCCCACCCCCACCCCCACCCCTGGGGACAAACTTAAGACAATAAAAACACATAATTGGGTCTCCGTATCACTGTAGAGTATGCCCCAAATGGTAGTAATTCATAACTTACGGTAATACCTCACAACATAAAATAAAACACATACATATATATTTTACGCGTAACCGTATATAGTCCAACTAAATTAATTACATTGATTAATTAAACATAACATACGACATAATTAAATCACATAACATGTAACTTTAATCATCATCTAAATATGCATTTTAATTTATTACCAATTCTCTCAAGTAATAATTAATTCCAAATTATTAATACATTCTCACAACTTATAATCACAAATAAATACCAAAAAAACATGGGGTATTATAGTCTTCACCCAAATAAAGGAATTATGTCCTCATAATTCGATATGTACCTGACTTGAAGAGTTTTAGATAACTTTATCGCATGACATCCTCCCTCTACTACGTCGGCTCATCTTTGTTATGATGCTCCCACTAGACACGCACTAAAGGAATCACTTTGGAGAATTGTTATTTCTCCTTTCGATCAAAAATGGCAATTGTCTTCTATTCCTACCTCCCAATGGGCTGAAGCTCTATCTCGTCGAGATCAATGTGCTACTACACTAACTCAAATCTATGGAACCTCCACAACATCAAGACATGGTAAGCATCATTCACCTTCTAAAAATGATCCGGAAAGGTTAAATGGTACACAATTGGTCCTATCGGATCAATGATGATGAGTGGCCCAATATAAATAGGATCTAACTTCCCCTTATTCCTAGACCGCATTAAATCCTTCATGGGATACACCCTAAGTAACACCTGATCTCCAACTGCGAACTATAGATACCTCATGTTTGCATCTGTGTGACTCTTCTATCGTCTTTGGGAAATCGAAAACATATCTCTGATCATCTCTACCTTCTCTGAGGTTTTTTGAACAAACTCAGTCTGAGAAACCTGTTCTCCCCCACCTCTAATCAATATGTTGGTGAACAACAAGCCCTTTGTATAAGGAATTAAATGGCACCATATTAATCATGAACTGGTAAATTTTTTAAGCAAATTTTATCAATGATAAATGTTGCTCCAACTGCCTTCGAAGTCCAAAATGCACATCCACAATATGTCCTCCAATATCTAATTTACTCACTCAATTTTTCCATCCATCTGTGGGTGATACGGGGTACTGAACCTCAATGTGACACCCCGACTAATTAAATACCGAGTAGCTACTCCTTTATTAAATTAAACCAAAATGCCAAGTTGGCTCAGTTAATAGCATCACTGTCGAAAACATTTTATTATTACTAACCACCTAGTATTTAAAAAGTAAGTTGCCAAATTTTAATTAAATTCTGATTAACATGCAGTAAAAGATTTAATGCAAGAATAATATCACCATTCACCATAACGAAGTAATAGAATAACCATCACACGATATAAATAAATCCGGAGGAAAAACTCCTCACAAGAAACTCCACAACTGAAATGAATAACTAAATACTGAATACTGAATCAATACATGCCAAAGTCTGAAAAACTGAAATGGAAAAGTCTCTAATAGAATTTGGGCAACATGCCCTACAACTGAAGAATACTGAATATGGAATCCAACTGGTAGAAGCGTCTAAAAGAAAATCCCTGTAGCTTCCACAAACAGCTACAGCTCGTCACCTGAATGAGTATCCTATGCATGGTGTCCTTGTGGCTGGGCACCTAAAATGGTTTTACAAGAAAAATAGATTTGAAAGCAAACGGGTCAGAGCCCGAATGTGGAGATATTTTAAAAACCTTCAAGTGCTTTTAAAACATTAAATGCAAAGTACATGTTAGGACGTGCACTCACATGAAATTCTCACCTCTCGTCTAACTGTGCACTCCTAACGTAAGTACCCATCTAAAATGACACAACGCACTAGCTAAGTAACATCATATCTAGCTAGACTGTCATAGGATTCTACCCTTATTACTCGGTTCCCATTAACATTATAACGCTCGCAATTAAATAGGGGTTTAACGTAAATTCAGGTTCTCACGTAAAAGTAATACAACTCATTATAGATCATCCCTTTTGTTATTCCATAGTTATACACACAATACCATATGAAAGTTCTCATTTTACTAAGTGTATATTTTCCACAACATAAATATACAATATAAGCACCCCGAGACTAAGCTGTGGTGCACACATACTCTGCTATCCATCCCGGTACATCACGTACATAAGGATCACATATTCCGAATCTCTTAGGAATAGTTCACAGATAACAACATCACAAATAATGGAGGCGAACACAGTCACATCACATGGATCACGCACATACCTACGCTCCCACGATCAGCGGACTTATTAACATCCCAATAAGTCTTTCTCTGACCTATGTTCATCGAGGTAACCAGTCTAAATCCGGGCAACACAAGGATTAGAGGGCCCTAAGCGAAAGCAAACCTCCCGTGATAGCAAGTATGGTAGGTATGTCATACACACAAATCATGTATCAATACTAAGTAACACACATCTTAGTAATCACTATAATATATTGGTACATATCGCATTCTCGTACCAGCTTAATATATATACCACTTATATAATCCCGGTCCATATTTATACGCGACATAATTTATTCTCACGTCGTAGTAGGCACTCACGTCTCAATCCATAATGTTCATTTGATTCGTTCCACAATTATATAATTTACTCCTCATTATATCCCAAATGTCCCAAGTATACCAATACATCATCAAAGGGATGTTATCTCTATCATCGAACAAGTTTACGGGACTCCCAAAATCAAAACAGGCCAAAAAGGCCTAAACTGCCAGCTCGTTAGAAGTCTCGTTCGAACGAGGCTGTTCGAACGAGATTTCGTTCGAACGAACTGGGCTATCTAACGAGATCTCGTTCGAACGAGATTATCGAACGAACATCCCTCTCGTTAGAACCCCAAACTGTCAACTCGTTCGAACGAGCCCGTTCGAACGACCTGGGTAGGTCTTCTAACGAGTGACCAGATTCAAGCCCAGAAATCCTATCATGTTTTTCCACCAATTTCTACTCCTCAATACTCCTCTAAAATTCGTCCCAACCATGTTTTAAGGTCTCTAATCAATCCTAAACATATCAAGGTCACATACTAACGTGTTTTAAGGAATCAATTCATCCTAAACATCATTAAATCATCAAGTCTCTTCACTTTTCCCCAAATTTTCAAGAACATAAACCCTAGAATTTAATATAATCAATTTACTCAATTTAGATCCGTTTTTGTTACATCCAACATACATTAACATCAGGGTAATCATCTCTATACGATTCTACATGCAATTTCTTCTCAAAATTTAAGTTCTAAGTCCAATTAAAATGGGTTTTTATTAAACTCCTAAGAACAATTTGATTTATTGGATAGTCTAAGCATGGAAGAAGCATTTACTGCATAAAAACGTAATTTAAACCACTTGCCTTGATTCAATCTCAGATTTTGATGACGATTTGATGAAGCTCTCTCCCTCTCTTTCTGCAGAATTTCTTTCTATTTCTCTCTCTCCAAGCTTTCTTCTCCAATGGCTATGGTGGCTAGGGTTTGCTTTGGGAAATATTAGAAAACCTAATTCTAATAACCTACGTAGACTTCTAGGTTAATATGGGTTGTTAATGGGTTAAGTGGGTCAATTCCCAATCAGATAAAAACTCTTAATTTTCGTCACTTTTAATTCCCAAAAATACAAAATTATCAAAATACCCTTTATGTTGCCGGTATGGCCTAAAAATACTCCGGGACCCAAACTAAACCCCCGGCTAGTGTTTTCTGACTATCTCGACCCTTCCGGACGCGTTGGGGCACTCAAAACGACCATACGGTTAATAGAATTTAAATTCACTTTTATAATCAAAATAATTATAACCTGACGCGACTGCCACCCGCGTCCCAATAAAATGTCCAAATTGCCGTATATCAATCTCACGACAAATTTCATAATTCAATATTCATAAATCATCATATATACTCAATATAGTCAAATACCAACTCACATCTCGCTAGTAATTTATCCGGATTAATTCCCAATTAATTCTCATTTAATTAATTAATCCCAAAAATAAATATTGCCAAAAATACGGGGTATTACACTCAACTCTATCCCCAATGCCTGTTAGAAACTCTTCCAAAAATGGGACACAAACATCTTATCCCTATCTGATATAAGATTAAGTGGTACACCATGAAACTTCACAATCTCAGCAATGAAAAGCCTCATGTACTGCTCCAAAGTGAATCCATCTGAACCAGTAAAAAGTGGGCTCCCTTAGTCAAATGGTCCGTGATCACCCAGATGCCATCGTTTCCACGCTATGATATACGCACCCCTTTAATGATGGAAATTCTCCCCCATTTCCATGATGGGATCTCAAAAGATTATAGAACACCCATTAGTCTTTGGTGATATACCTTCACCATCTGGTTAGTGGCACACTTGAACACAAACATAAATATCTATGTGTGTGCACGTGTCAAACCATAAATAGATGAAGCATGTGACATAAACTTAAGGAAAAAACCCCTTTCGGGTAAAACCTTTTATTTCTAGAACTTTAAAGAATTTACAAGACCATTGACTTACATACAACCTAATAATTGCCCACAAGTCTAATGCACGGTGTCTTTGTCAAACCTCCAAAGCAACGGCTAGAAATACAGTGTGGCACAGAAATACCCGCCGGTGGCGGTTCTGATGTCATCGGCTGTAACTTTACCTTTCCAGGAGGGCAGCAATGAAGAAGAGAATGGCTTCTCCACAAGGGTTGAACAAAAGATGAGTTGTGTTCTTGGGTTACAAAAGGATTCGCAAAGGTTTGGCAAAGTTGTGTGAATCAAAACATGAGTCTTGGGACTAAAAAATATGAATACTTGAGGTGATAGAACTCACAAAAACGTCTTCGCAAGTCTTGTAAAATAACTCCCCCGAAGTTGGCTTTCATAAGGAAACCAAAAGAGTTTTAAATTTTTGGAACTCTTTCCAGGGTACTGGAACCCCGAACCGGTTCGGGTGTACCGCGAACCGGTTTGCCCCCTGAACCGATTTGGCTTCGGTTCACAAAAATTCACTGGAATGTGGGGCTTTAAACACCTAGAATTTTTCCAAGAGTTTTCCTCGGAATTTGATCCATTTTCAAAGGGCCATAACTTCTTCACCGTAGCTCTGATTGAGGTGTCATTTCTTCCAGTATCTTTGTTACGGCGAGCTCTTCAACTTTTAGGTTGATAGGACCTCTCTATGGTGGCTGTAAGATTCCCAAAATGCCCTTAAACTTCCATTTCTTGCCTTCTTTCACTGTTTTGACTTCTCTTGCGTACCACTTGCATTAAGTCCCTAAAATCGTGGAACGTGAACTCGTTGAGGCAGATGGGGGACACATGATGGAGATGATGAATGCTTGACTCTCAAATTCTGATTGGGGTTGTCGTGTGAGACCATGTAGAGGCGTGCCAAATGTAGCGGCGTACGACATACAAAAATTTAAGATAACGGACATGTAAAATATGTCCGTACAAATCTCCCCCTATGTCTATGCCGATACATACATAAAAAATCCGAATTGTCAAATACAAAATTGTCTATACAAGTCAACCCTCCCATGAACCCAAAACTAGAAGATACAAATGAATAAGTCTTCATCGTTTGTTCTTCAAATCTTCAAAAATGTCAAAGATTTTCTCATCAGGGTGTGAAATTCAGTAATCATCAATGTAGTACCTACACACATGAGATAAAGAAAATGCCAAGTGACGTATCGAGTTTGAAATGAGATAAACATGAATACCAATTTATGATGAAAGCATAAGTCAAATCTCAAAACTCCCCCAAAATTCAAACTCCCCCATAAAATGATAATTCTTTCTCCCCCTTTTTATGATGTCCCCAAATAGACAAATGAGAAGAATAAATCAAACAAGCAAAGTCGGGGTGTCATGGTATACAAAACAAGGCATCAATCAGATGGAAAACGTGCTCTTGCAAAGAGATACTCAAAAAAATCTTCACAAACTATTTTCGATTTTTTCAATTTTTCTTTTTATACAAAATATAAGATACCAATTTGAAAAAATATGATATAAAAATCACACCATGGAACTAAACTTAAACAACCAAGTCAGGGAAACGGAATGTATAAGTGTGAAAACATTCGATAGGTAAATCAACTTAATCAATCATATGTGCACGATGCATACGTGTACTCCTAACGAATGAACATCAAAAGTATACTTAGGTGTAAAGATTGCTGAATTTAGATGACATCGTCTTATGCAAATCAACAAATCAAAGTCAAAGTGATTTCCACACCAATAACGTCCAAAAACTATTTAGAGCATTTTCAAGATTTTCATGGACGTGCAAACCCGTTATAAAATCTCCAACCAAACTCCCTCATATATATTTTCTTTTAGAGGTGTTAAACTAAATTCTCAAACTTTGGAGAATTGGTGCAAAAACCTAAATGGCCCATTTTTGGCATTAATTTCTTTTTATTGACTTTAAATTTTTTCGGGCTCTTTTAAACCTCTTTGGACCCCGAATAATAAAATTCCTCCATTTTTTAGGTCCAATTTAACGGTGGCTTAGTATTCGCAAAGGTAAAAAGAACCTTTCGCAGCCCTTCCCCATTTTCAAATCAAGCACACAAACTCACAAAACGGTTCTTATATGCACAATTTCCTTATCAAAATTTATCGTGCTTGGTTCGTTTTAAAGGACAAGATTGATGTGAAAACACCCAACCAACATGTGATAAGACAAGCACAATAGTCAAACAAATATGTGCATGTGTGCAATAAAGGAAATTATGAGTCAAACATGTAGGAAGTAACACTTAATTACATCTTAATGACTCCAAACATTATAAACCACATGGATGAATTGACCTATTGTCTCAAAACACTATCAAATAGTCACATGAAAATAATGGAATGAAATTGTGACTTGGTCGTCCTAAGTGTTCATCCATAAACGGTGCAAGCCAAATACAAAAATCTTTTTGGATTTTTCAAAAAATTTATCAAACAAAAATATTTATGTATTTTTCAAAAAATTTCAAAAATAAAAATCTATACAAAAAGTACATGTCACAACGCTGCAAAAATATATCAAAAAGCATAACTAGCGTATGACAAACATGCAAACACAATCATCTATATGATATGGCGAGAGAAGAATCATGTGCAAGCAAACGAGAATCAACTTGTCTAAAATCTAGCGTATCCAAAAGTGATTTCCTAACCCAAGTGGATGTAACACGTCGACACGGGGTTTTGGGAACCAACAAAACACTAGACTTCAAATTCCTAAGACCTCTTCCAAGATCAAAACAAAATCTCCTAAGGTGACCTTTCCTACCACAATATGAACATGTGTAAACGGGTGGACCGACACCTATGGGTTGACCTTTTCTAACATCCTTGGAATTAGTTGACCCTCTAAAACAAATAATGGTTTTGGCTTTAGCATTAGAAGCATGAGAACACGATGAGCCATTACCATCACTATCAAACCTACTTCAGTCTATCAAATCATTTTTTAACATCAAAATTTTTTACTCAAGCAAAGAATTAGACTCTTCCAAAGACGGGGATTTCTTTTTCAAATTTTCAATTAAACTTAATAGTTTATCACGCTCCCCCTCAATTAAAACAAACTTATCCCTAAGAGTCTTTTCACGTGCCATAAAATCATCGATTAAATTTTTATCCTCGAAGGCACAAACGGAAACCCTAGAATTTATTAAGTCCTCCAATTCCTTCTCTAAAATAAGGACTCTCTCATCACTCTTCTTTTTGGCAATTTTCAAAGAATCAAAAATCAATACACAAATTACCAAAGTGCTCACGACAAATATCACTTTGAGTTTGAAACGCTTGCAAATATTCAATCTTACTTTTAAAGAGAGAATTTTCTTTTTCCAAAATTTTAATTCTTTTGCAAAGTTTCAAATTCTAACTTTTTAAATTTTTAGCATGGTCGTGAACTTTTTCAAAAATAGGCTCCTCATTAAATGGGTGTTCCATTGGAAAAATTGCAATTTTTCACAAAACTGATTTTTTTTAAAAAATTAATATCTCGCGGTTTTGTGAAAAATAGGAATACGCGATAAATTAGCGCAACCTGCTCTGATACCAATTTGAAAAATATGAATAGGTTCGGTGTGTGATAATTGATTAAATTAATTCACAAGATTCTAATAAACCCTTATTTAATTAGATTCTATATAAACCAAAGTAAATCAACCCCTAGACATGCATCTATGTGTTTGCGCGTGTCAAACCATAAATAGATGACGCATGTGACACAAAGTTAAGGAAAAAACCCCTTTTGGGTAAAACCTTTTATTTCTAGAACTTTAAAGAATTTACAAGACGATTGACTTACATACAACCTGATAATCGCCCACAAGTGTAATGCACGGTGTCTTTGTCAAACCTCCAAAGCAACGGCTAGAAATATAGTGTGGCACAGAAATACCCGTTGGCGCCAGTTCTAATGTCATCGGTTGGAACTTTCCCTTTCCAGGAGGGCAGCAATGAAGAAGAGAATGGCTTTTCCACAAGGGTTGAACAAAAGCAGAGCTGTGTTCTTGGGTTACAAAAAGGATTCGCAAAGGTTTGGCAAAGTTATGTGAATCAAAACATGAGTCTTGGGACTCAAAAATATGAAGACTTGAGGTAATAGAACTCTCAAAAATGACTTCGCAAGTCTTGTAAAATAACTCCCTCGAAGTTGGCTTTCATAAGGAAACCAAAAGAGTTTTAAGTTTTTGTAACTCTTTCCAGCGTACAGGTACCCCGAACTGGTTAGGGTGTACCGCGAACCGGTTCTCCCCCGAACCGGTTTGGTTTCGGTTCGCAAAAATTCGCTGGAATGTGGGGCTTTAAACACTTAGAATTTTTCCAAGAGTTTTCCTCCAAATTTGATCCATTTTCAAAGGGCCATAACTTCTTCACCGTAGCTCTGATTGAGGTGTCGTTTCTTCCAGTATCTCTGTTGCGGTGAGGTCTTCAACTTTTGGTTGGTCAAACCTCTGTACGATGGCTTTAAGATTCCCAAAAGGCCCTTGAACTTCCATATCTTTCCTTCTTTCACTGTTTTGACTTCTCTTGCGTACCACTTGCATTAAGTCCCTAAAATTATGGAACGTGAACTCGTTGAGGCAGATGTGAGACACATGATGGAGATGATGAATGCTTGATTCTCAAAATTCGGGTTGACGCCATCGTGTCAGATCGTGTAGAGGCGTGCCAAATGTATCGGCGTACGACATACAAAAATGTAAGATAACGGACATGAGAAATATGTCCTTACAAATTTCCCCTTATGTCTATGCCGGTACATACATAAAAAATCAGAATTATCAAATACAAAATTGCCTATACAAATCAACCCTCCCATGAACCCAAAACTAGAAAGGTACAAATGAATAAGTCTTCATCGTTTGTTCTTCAAATCTTCAAAAATGTCAAATATTTTCTCATCAGGGTGTGAAATTCAGTAATCGTCAATGTAGTACCTACACACATGAGATAAAGCAAATGCCAAGTGACGTATCGAGTTTGAAATGAGATAAACATGAATACCAATTTATGATGAAAGCATAAGTCAAATCACACAACTCCCCCAAAATTCAAACTCCCCCATAAAATGATAATTCTTTCTCCCCCTTTTTATGATGTCCCCAAATAGACAAATGAGAAGAATAAATCAAACAAGCAAAATCGGGGTGTCATGGTATACAAAACAAGGCATCAATCAGATGGCAAACGTGCTCTTGCAAAGAGATACTCAAAAAAACCTTCACAAACTATTTTTTATTTTTTCAATTTTTCTTTTTATACAAAATATAAGATACCAATTTGAAAAAATATGATATAAAAATCACACCATGGAACTAAACTTAAACAACCAAGTCATGGAAACGGAATGTATGAGTGTGAAAACATTCGATAGGTAAATCAACTCAATCAATCATATATGCACGATGCATACGTACTCCTAACGAATGAACATCAAAAGTATACTTAGGTGTAAAGATTGCTGAATTTAGATGACATCGTCTTATGCAAATCAACAAATCAAAGTCTAAGTGATTTCCACACCAATAACGTCCAAAAACTATTTAGAGCATTTTCAAGATTTTCATGGACGTGCAAACCCGTTATAAAATCTCCAACCAAACTCCCTCATATATATTTTCTTTTAGAGGTGTTAAACTAAATTCTCAAACTTTGGAGAATTGGTGCAAAAACCTAAATGACCCATTTTTGGCATGAATTTCTTTTTATTGACTTTAAATTTTTTCGGGCTCTTTTAAACCTCTTTGGACCCCGAATAATAAAATTCCTCCATTTTTTAGGTCCAATTTAACGGGGGCTTAGTATTCGCAAAGGTAAAATGAACCTTTCGCAGCCCTTTCCCATTTTCAAATCAAGCACACAAACTCACAAAACGGTTCTTATATGCACAATTTCCTTATCAAAATTTATCGTGCTTGGTTCGTTTTAAAGGACAAGATTGATGTGAAAACACCCAACCAACATGTGATAAGACAAGCACAATAATCAAACAAATCCGTGCATGTGTGCAATAAAGGAAATTATGAGTCAAACATGTAGGAAGTAACACTTAATTACATCTTAATGACTCCAAACATTATAAACCACATGGATGAATTGACTTATTGTCTCAAAACACTATCAAATAGTCACATGAAAATAATGGAATGAAATTGTGACTTGGTCGTCCTAAGTGTTCATCCATAAACGGTGCAAGCCAAATACAAAAATCTTTTTGGATTTTTCAAAAAAATTATCAAACAAAAATATTTATGTATTTTTCAAAAAATTTCAAAAATAAAAATCTTTACAAAAAGTACATGTCACAACGCTGCAAAAATATATCAAAAAGCATAACTAGCGTATGACAAACATGCAAACACAATCATCTATATGATATGGAGAGAGAAGAATCATGTGCAAGCAAACGAGAATCAACATGTCTAAAATCTAGCGTATCCAAAAGTGATTTCCTAACCCAAGTGGATGTAACACGTCGACACGGGGTTTTGGGAACCAACAAAACACTAGACTTCAAATTCCTAGGACCTCTTCCAAGATCAAAACAAAATCTCCTAAGGTGACCTTTCCTATCACAATATGAACATGTGTAAACGGGTGGACCGACACCTATGGGTTGACCTTTTCTAACATCCTTGGAATTAGTTGACCCTCTAAAACAAATAATGGTTTTGGCTTTAGCATTAGAAGCATGAGAACACGATGAGCCATTACCATCACTATCAAACCTACTTCAGTCTATCAAATCATTTTTTAACATCAAAATTTTTTACTCAAGCAAAGAATTAGACTCTTCCAAAGACGGGGATTTCTTTTTCAAATTTTCAATTAAACTTAATAGTTTATCACGCTTGATATACCCGTTTATACCCTCAGCCTGGATGAGGATTACCTCCAATATGGACGACCCTACGATGGGCCGACCCTCCAGCAGGCCCCAGCTGGCTACCACCAGGTCCTGACGACCCTACGAGGGGACGACCCTCCATCAGGATCTAGACGACCCTACGAGGGGCCGACCCTACACCGGACTCCAGTCGACCATACGAGGGGCCGACCCTTCCCCAGGCTCCGGACGACCCTACGAGGGTACGACAGTACGAGGCCAGAATCAAGCCAGACTCACTACCGGAAGAAACTTTGCCCTCGGCCTCGGCTCATAGGCCGAGGGTGACATCATGACAGCGCGTGGTTTGGGACACGCGTGGAACAGTGCGCGTCAGGCTCATATGACACGTGACAGACCGTTATAACCGAATCACACCCTCACGTGAGGGAATATTATGTCATCATTTGGCATCTACAGGTGTCAACAGGGGATTGGTTAGACCATCATTCACATGCACCCTGCTTACTTGGGGGGTACACTACACCCCCCAAGACCTATAAATACTTGTCACCTACAACCCTACAGGGGATCGATCCATGAACAGTAGCCCTAGCTAAAACTCTACTTGTACACACACACAGTAGAGAGAGAGAGGGTTATGTGCATTGTATCCAAGGCCATTAGTGCCCATACTTAGTGGATCACACACTCAAAGTGGATGTAGGCCAATTTGGCTGAACCACTATACATCATTGTCTAATTTCCTCTTATACTCATCCCCTTCTATACACTTATACATCTCTATGGCTGCCATGGCTGCTACTGCTTGAGCTCACTAACACTTATCTAGTGGTGCTAAATCTTAGCATCATCAACGCTCCCCCTCAATTAAAATAAACTTATCCCTAAGAGTCTTTTCATGTGCCATAAAATCATCGATTAAATTTTTATCCTCGACGGCACAAACGGAAACCCTAGAATTCATTAAGTCCTCCAATTCCTTCTCTAAAACAAGGACTCTCTCATCACTCTTCTTTTTGGCAATTTTTAAAGAATCAAAATCAATACACAAATTACCAAAGTGCTCACGACAAATATCACTTTGAGTTTGAAACGCTTGCAAATATTCAATCTTATTTTAAAGAGAGAATTTTCTTTTTCCAAAATTTTAATTCTTTTGCAAAGTTTCAAATTCTAACTTTTTAAATTTTCAGCATGGTCGTGAACTTTTTCAAAAATAGGCTCCTCATTAAATGGGTGTTCCATTGGAAAAATTGCAATTTTTCACAAAACTGATTTTTTTTAAAAATCAATTTCACGCGGTTTTGCGAAAAATAGGAATACGCGATAAATTAGTGCAACCTGCTCTGATACCAAATTGAAAAATATGAATAGGTTTGGTGTGTGATAATTGATTAAATTAATTCGCAAGATTCTAATAAACCCTTATTTAATTAGATTCTATATAAACCAAAGTAAATCAACCCCTAAACATGCATCTATGTGTGTGCGCGTGTCAAACCATAAATAGATGACGCATGTGACACAAAGTTAAGGAAAAAAACCCTTTCGGGTAAAACCTTTTATTTCAATAACTTTAAAGAATTTACAAGACCATGGACTTACATACAACCTGATAATCGCCCACAAGTGTAATGCACGGTGTCTTTATCAAACCTCAAAAGCAACGGCTAGAAATATAGTGTGGCACAGAAATACCCGCTGGTGTCGGTTCTGATGTCATCGGCTGGAACTTTCCCTTTCCAGGAGGGCAGTAATGAAGAAGATAATGGCTTCTCCACAAGGGTTGAACAAAAGCAGAGTTGTGTTCTTGGGTTACAAAAAGGATTCGCAAAGGTTTGGCAAAGTTGTGTGAATCAAAACATGAGTCTTGGGACTCAAAAATATGAAGACTTGAGGTAATAGAACTCTCAAAAATGACTTCGTAAGTCTTGTAAAATAACTCCCCCGAAATTGGCTTTCATAAGGAAACCAAAAGAGTTTTAAGTTTTTGGAACCCTTTCCAGCGTACAGGTACCCCGAACCGGTTCGGGTGTACCGCGAACCGGTTCGCCCCCGAACCGGTTTGGCTTCGGTTCGCAAAAATTCGCTGGAATGTGGGGCTTTAAACACTTAGAATTTTTCCAAGAGTTTTCCTCGGAATTTGATCCATTTTCAAAGGGCCATACCTTCTTCAGCGTAGCTCTGATTTAGGTGCCGTTTCTTCCAGTATCTTTGTTGCGTCGAGCTCTTCAACTTTTTGGTTGATCGGACCTCTGTACGGTGGCTATAAGATTCCCAAAATGCCCTTGAACTTCCATATCTTTCCATCTTTCACTGTTTTGACTTCTCTTGCGTACCAGTTGCATTAAGTCCCTAAAATCGTGGAACGTGAACTCTTTGAGGCAGATGTGGGACACATAATGGAGATGATGAATGATTGATTCTCAAAATTTGGGTTGAGGCCATCGTGTGAGATCGTGTAGAGGCGTGCCAAATGTAGCGGCGTACGACATACAAAAATGTAAGATAACGGACATGAGAAATATGTCCTTACAAATATCCCCCTATGTCTATGCCGGTACATACATAAAAAATCCGAATTGTCAAATACAAAATTGTCTATACAAGTCAACCCTCCCATGAACCCAAAACTAGAAAGATACAAATGAATAAGTCTTCATCGTTTGTTCTTCAAATCTTCAAAAATGTCAAAGCTTTTCTCATCAGGGTGTGAAATTCAGTAATCATCAATGTAGTACCTACACACATGAGATAAAGCAAATACCAAGTGACGTATCGAGTTTGAAATGAGATAAACATGAATACCAATTTATGATGAAAGCATAAGTCAAATCTCAAAACTCCCCCAAAATTCAAACTCCCTCATAAAATGATAACACTTTCTCCCCCATTTTTATGATGTCCCCAAATAGACAAATGAGAAGAATAAATCAAACAAGCAAAGTCGGGGTGTCATGGTATACAAAACAAGGCATCAATCAGATGGCAAACGTTCTCTTGCAAAGAGATACTCAAAAAAATCTTCACACACTATTTTTGATTTTTTCCATTTTTCTTTTTATACAAAAAATAAGATACCAATTTGAAAAAATATGATACAAAAATCACACCATGGAACTAAACTTAAACAACCAAGTCATGGAAAGGGAATGTATGAGTGTGAACACATTCGATAGGTAAATCAACTCAATCAATCATATGTGCGCGATGCATACGTGTACTCCTAACGAATGAACATCAAAAGTATCCTTGGGTGTAAAGATTTTTTAATTTAGATGACATCGTCTTATGCAAATCAACAAATCAAAGTCAAAGTGATTTCCACACCAATAACGTCCAAAAACTATTTAGCGCATTTTCAAGATTTTCAAGGACTTGCAAACCCGTTATAAAATCTCCAACCAATCTCCCTCATATATATTTTCTTTTGGAGGTGTTAAACTAAATTCTCAAACTTTGGAGAATTGGTGCAAAAACCTAAATGGCCCATTTTTGGCATGAATTTTTTTTTATTGCCTTTAAATTTTTTCGGGCTCTTTTAAACCTTTTTAGACCCCAAATAATAAAATTCCTCCATTTTTTAGGTCCAATTTAATGGTGGCTTAGTATTCGCTAGGGGTTGTAAACAGATGGATACGGATCGGATACCATGTTTTCCATATCCGTATCCGCTATCTTAATGCACTATCCGTATTCGTATTCGCCCGGATAGTTAAATCAACTATCCATATTCGTATCCGCTTGGATACCTCAGATTCGGATAATATCCGTATCCGTTTACATTAATTAGCCATCGCAAAAAATAACTATTAAAATATTCAATCCAATCCAATCCAAATAAATATATAACAAAATTATTACCTCCTAACATCAATAATTATGGCTTCCATTTTAATAGTAGCATTCCATAATGATAATATGTATTAAAGCTCCATACTTTACAACCATATAAGCGTAAATCCATCCAAAAAAAATAAAAATAGCATTCCATAACAGTTAAAATAAATATGCACCTTTTAGATTAAATCAAATTTAGTGAGAATAAAAACCTCATGGACCTTTAGTCATCAAAACATACTGATATTTTTATTTCAATAAGTATATGTTTTTATTTTGTATATAATATACCTGTTGTTATCTTCAGTTCTCGTCACAATAAAAACCATTTCTTAATTTTTTTATTTTTCTCCTACATTTATTTATAATTAAGGAAACTAATGAACAACCACATGAACAATATATACATACAGTTATATATTTTTATTTTTATTTTGTATGTACATATTGTTACTAACTTTTTGTTGCACGAGGAGAGGATGCGCAGCGGCGGAGTTGATGCGCAACGAAAGGGTTGATAAGAAACGGTGGTGGAGTTGATGAGCAGCGACGAGCAGATGAGGCGGAGGGGGAGGTGGTGGAATGAGAGTTTTTTGTACAATGAAATGACAATTTATTTTCTCTTGTTTTGTACGAAGGAGAAATGAAATAAAATTCGGACTTTTTGATTTTGAGTGGAGTATATGTTCTTTAGTGGGTGTATGTTGTGTGTGATAGGGTGTATTGTAACTTTAGTGTAACTACATAATAATATACCCAATAAAATAATAATGCATGGCATTTTATAATATACCGAATAAAATAATAACTTTAAGGGGTTTTCTGTTTTGAGTGGAGTATATGTTTGTTTTCTTTTAGCCTTTAGGGAATAAACGATTAAGGTTTTTTAAATTATTTTATTAGTAATAATAATACGAATATTATTAGTAATATTTTAAACATATGTTTGACGGATACGGATATCCGGTAAAACGGATATCCGATAAAATGGATACTCTGCATCGAATACGGATTATCCCTGTCGGATAATAGTACTATCCGTATCCGTATCCGTATCCATTATCTCGGATATTTTTATAGAGTATCCATATTCATACCCGTTTCCATTTTTTTGGATAAATATTCATAAATTCAGATTCGGATATCGGATGGATGCGGATTTTTGAATATCCGTTTACAGCCCTAGTATTCGCAAAGGCAAAAAGAACCTTTCGCAACCCTTCCCCATTTTCAAATCAAGCACACAAACTCACAAAACGGTTCTTATATGCACAATTTCCTTATCAAAATTTATCGTGCTTGCTTCATTTTAAAGGAAAAGATTGATGTGAAAACACCCAACCAACATGTGATAAGACAAGCACAATAATCAAACAAATCCGTGAATGTGTGCAATAAAGAAAATTTTGAGTCAAACATGTAGGAAGTAACACTTAATTACATCTTAATGACTCCAAACATTATAAACCACATGGATGAATTGACCTATTATCTCAAAACACTATCAAATAGTCACATGAAAATAATGGAATGAAATTGTGACTTGGTCATCCTAAGTGTTCATCCATAAACGGTGCAAGCCAAATACAAAAATCTTTTTGGATTTTTCAAAAAATTTATCAAACAAAAATATTTATGTATTTTTCAAAAAATTTCAAAAACAAAAATCTATACAAAAAGTACATGTCACAACGCTAGCAAAAATATATCAAAAAGCATAACTAGCATATGACAAACATGCAAACACAATCATCTATATGATATGGCGAGAGAAGAATCATGTGCAAGCAAACAAGAATCAACTTGTCTAAAATCTAGCGTATCCAAAAGTGATTTCCTAACCCAAGCAGATGTAACACGTTGACACGGGGTTTTGGGAACAAATAAAACACTAGACTTCAAATTCCTAGGACCTCTTCCAAGATCAAAACAAAATCTCCTAAGGTGACCTTTCCTACCACAATATGAACATGTGTAAACGGGTGGACCGACACCTATGGGTTGACCTTTTCTAACATCCTTGGAATTAGTTGACCCTCTAAAATAAATAAGGGTTTTGTCTTTAGCATTATAAGCATGTGAACACGATGAGCCATTACCATCACTATCAAACCTACTTCAGTCTATCAAATCATTTTTTTACTTCAAAATTTTTTACTCAAGCAAAGAATTAGACTCTTCCAAATACAGGGATTTCTTTTTCAAATTTTCAATTAAACTTAACAGTTTATCACGCTCCCCCTCAATTAAAACAAACTTATCCCTAAGAGTCTTTTCACGTGCCATAAAATCATCGATTAAATTTTTATCCTCGACGGCACAAACGGAAACCCTAGAATTCATTAAGTCCTCCAATTCCTTCTCTAAAACAAGGACTCTCTCGTCACTCTTCTTTTTGGCAATTTTCAAAGAATCAAAATCAATACACAAATTACCAAAGTGCTCACGACAAACATCACTTTGAGTTTGAAACGCTTGCAAATATTCAATCTTACTTTTAAAGAGAGAATTTTATTTTTCCAAAACTTTAATTCTTTTACAAAGTTTCAAATCAAACTTTTTAAATTTTCAGCATGGTCGTGAACTTTTTCAAAAATAGGCTCCTCATTAAATGGGTGTTCCATTGGAAAAATTGCGATTTTTCACAAAATTGATTTTTTTTTTAAAATCAATATCACACGGTTTTGTGAAAAATAGGAATACGCGATAAATTAGCGCAACCTGCTCTGATACCAATTTGAAAAATATGAATAGGTTCGGTGTGTATACGAATCTTGTTTGATTTTAGATGGCAAATACTCAATATAGTAGAGCTCAATAAGCTGCAGAGAGAGATGCTCAATCGAAGAAGTCGACACAACCGCAGCTGGCACCACTGGTAGGATCCGTATTAGATCTAGATGCCATTGTTAGCCAAGTCGTCACCATAGTAATGTCTTCCATGTTACAACACAACCAGCTGCCACTATAGGCACAACCACAACAATAGGGGATGGTACCAATTCAATAGTGGAACACACTTTGGGAAATATCACGTGGGGTCTTTGCTAAGGGAGACCCACCAGAGTTTAGTGGGAGTACAAATATCATCATGGCATGTTAGTGGAGGAGGGGCATTCATAGACACTTTCGGACGGTGGTGTGTTCTGAGGTCCGTAAATAAATGTTAGCCACATTCAGATTTATTGGAGAGGCACTACAGTGGCGGGAGCCGATCACCACGAAGGAGGAGAGGGGCACGATGACCATCACAAAGTTTTGGCTCAAGTTTGACGACAAGTACTTCCCACCAATAGTTAGGGGTAAGAAGAAGATGCAGTTTCTAGGCCTCAAGCAAAAGAGCCACAATGTAGTGGACTATGATCAGGTGTTTACCACTCTATCTCTATCTGCGCAAGAGGAGGTAGATATAAAGGGGAAGAAGATGGATAAGTTCATCTTCGGGTTAACATCGCGCATCAGGTAGGCCATTATGGGGAACCCGACTTCTTCCACTGACACACAGGCGGTGAATGCCTCTTTACTTCATTTACAGGACTACAGAGAGTTTCAAAAAGGCATCGGTAAGAAGTGGCCCAATGCATATTCATCTAGCTAGAAGGAAAAGACAAATGAAAGTGGTACTCAGGGGCCCCAATAGTCTAAGGGGCCTCAGTCAGGAGAGCAATACCATAAAATAACAAGGGTTATAATGACCATAAGGGATACTAAGGACAGGTACAATAGTCTCAACACGACCAACAGGGCCAGGGATAATATACTAGAGGCCATCAGGGCCAAGGGCACCAGGGTCATAGCCAACAGAGACAATATGGATAATAAGAGGGTGGGCACCAATTCTATGATGGTTGTTTCACCTGTAGGGAGGCAAAGCACATAGCTAAGAGATGCCTTTAGAGGAATTATGATGCACATGAGAAGGGTGGTAAGCGTGGGTATCAGGCACCCAAGGGGAAGCGTTGGCAATCGCCAACCCCACCATTTACTATAGTGCCAATGATACCAGTGGCATCAGCCCGACCTTAGGCGTAACAGTAATTACAGTACGAATGTCCGTATCACATTGCTCCTACGGAGGCACCGACACCAGCCCAGTTAGTTGACGATAAATTTCCTATCTTTGGGAATGTAAGATATATTTTGTTTGATACTGGTGCATTATATTCATTCGTCAATATTAGTTTTTATCGATCATTGGGGATAGTAGACTTAGCATCAGATATAGTATTGTAAGTTAATTCACCCGTGAGTAGAGGGTCAACCATTCGTTTTGTGTGTAGAAGGATATGGGTCGACATTGGTAGACTTCGCTCAGTAGCTGACCTTTTGATTTTATATACGTCTGAGTATGGTATCATCCTGGAAATGCATATGTAGATTATTTTAGGAGGTCCATCATCTTTGCCATTTCGAGGAAGGAGATGTACTTGGTTATAATGACGCGCCCAGAGGTGGGATCAATCACGCATTTGTATTACATTAAGGAAGACACTTTCGAGAGAGTCATAGTGTCTTTGGACTCTATTCCGATTGTTAAGTAGTTTTCTGATGTGTTTCAGTAGATTCTGGGGTTGTCACACAATCACAAATGTGTATCTTGTGTGCATTCTATATAGGCTCTAGTGCAACCCTGTCGCTCAAGTAATAATAACATAAGTCGGGATCATCTCCACAGGTAACTAGGATAAAAATTCGTGACGAGACTAACCCTAAACTGATTCTCGAAAATAAAATAAAAAGATGATTAATTGTGAATGAAATGACTACTACTAAATGTGAAGGAAATTTAAACTACTAACTAACTAAATGCATAGAAATAAACTACTGCAGTGAAGTGAGTATGAATAAGGGAAAGATAGGTTAGGATACAATCCCCCAAACCCTAATACATTTATCAGATAGAATACTAGCTTTTGAATTAGAAAGTTTGACTGAACCCGATCTTCATTAATCCTAAGCATTACATATATGAGGGTACTAGAAAATATGTAAAACATGCAAAGAATTATTAATCTTGAAGAGTAGAGATAAAGAATGCAAAATTTATTTAGGACAACCTTGATCTCATACATAAAAACTTGAATGTTGATTAAGAAAGAAAAACCCTAGGGTTCTTGGGTGCAAGAGCCGTTTAAAACTGTGAAAAAACGATCTCCCTAATGTATGGTATGAAAAATAATTAAGTACATCATGTTATATTAAGTGATCCAACCATGCACAACTCTTTTTTTAAATAAAAAAATTGGAAATTTCGACCACCGAACCGGTTCACTTTTCCAATGTTGACTCGAAATTTGAGCTGAAATTTTTTCTCTATCTTTTCTTCCTTGTTTTGCCATGATTTCTTCTCAACTTCAAACCTTCATAACTTTTCACTTGTAACTCGGATTTGGATGTCGTTTCTTCCTACGCGTTCTTGGATCCACGAACGTCAACTTATTCATGGGAGTCTGTGTCCGAATTTGTTGTCAATTTATAAAGTACCGCAAGTGTACGGGCTATTGAAATATAGTGGGTACAAGTACAGGTCGAACCCACAGCGATTTGGTCAACTGTTATCAAATATCGACTATCTAACTAGACACATGAGTGTATAAATGTGGTTGAGTTTTTTTAAATAAAAATGAAAATAAAAGGAGAATAAGCGAACAAGTAGAGATAATATCAAATGTGGAAGAAACTAGGACGTCGGATCCATTTCTCAATTCTAATTAAATTTGCACATTAATTTAATTCCATAATTCCAAATTTATAACACAAAATATACCGACTCTCGTCGAGTATATTTCGGAGAATAAAACATTACATGCATTCAAAATATTTTAACGTCTCTTGAATTAGACACCATAAATCCCTATTCCCTCGAAAATATCACGTTCTAAATTTTTAATATGTATTTAAGCATGAGGTATCAAAACATCTAAGTGAAAGCATAACCCATCAAAAATGACAACTTAAATTTTTTTTAAAGCGTGAATTTATAATTAATTCTTGAAGTTTAAAAGTACACTCTCGTATATTTTTAAGCGAATACCGAATTTTTTATTTCAAATTTAAACATGTTGGAATATGTACGAAATTAACTTAACATGCGTAATTTAAATAGTCATGACAAACATCACCTAAATCCTAGTAATTAAACTACTCACACATCATAATCGACAAGCAAATATTGCAAGATGAAATAATAATAAACTTACAAAATTTCGAGTTCGAGGCTTGAGTTACAATACACAATATGTTTCTCCAAAATGTGCCTAAAAAATAATCTCTACACAATTTTTTTTCTCTCTCAAAGTGTGTCTATATCTCTAAAAAAAATGTCGTTTTCAAAGTCTCCTTCAAATGTCGAAATTGGCCTATGATTTACACCCCAAAATGGGACAAAATGGGGTACAAAACGTGGGGGAAATGGGTTGGAATTATGGGAAGAAACATGGGTTTGTGGGATTTTTTTATATTTCGACAGAATAGGAAATGGGTTGGTGGGGTAATGGTTCTAGCAGGTGGGGTAATGGGTCTAGTGGGTCTTTTTTTGTAAAACAAATTCACTAAAAAATAAATGGGGCAGGCAGGGGTCGAACCCCTAACCTCTCCTCTGCGTGCCCAAGACTCCAACCACTGAACCAGTTGTAACACCCCGCCCGCCCGGGGAGAGCGAACGGAGCTCTACTATCGATAAAACTAACTAAATCCACAATATAACCAAAAATCTCTCGAAATATAACAACTATCTATCTCGAAATAAAATGCTCTATACATCAAAACTAAACACAAATTTTCTCATGTTGTATTCTCGAATATTCTTCCCAATAATAATCCATGCTAAGAATCCATTCTCCACTTATCGTGTGTGTGCATAGCCAATATAACCGTCCATTTCAAAAGATTTGATCGTTACATTTCGTGTTCGAAAGTTTGTTTTGATTTCAAATGCTCACGGGATTCGCTCACAAACGAACACTCGTAGTTGGATAATTTCTCTCGGTATATGTGAATAAAAGAGTAAACTTAATGAGAAAAATTCACATATACATAGTGAAAGACGAACACTTTATAATGGATGTTTATGATCTCATGAATGGAAAATCAGTTACTTTTTGAAAACATTGAATCACACCATATATCCCATTCATTCTCTCCACACTATAACTAACTTCACTTGAGATCAATCAGGACTTTTATTCGATTGTATTATAGGCTCGGTTTCGGCTAGAAAGAACATATTTTGGAGTTTCAAAAATTTTCTGAGAATATAGAGATTATCAAAATTTTGACTTTTTAGGCACTTTCCAACCTCCATTTTCTTTTCTTTTCTTTTTCGACTCGCATACTCTATTTTCTTTCTTTTTTTTTATTCTTTCTATCTCCCCTTTACTTCTTTCTTTTCTCTTCACATATTGTTCTAGCAAACATTCTTCTTTTGGCCTTTTACCATATTTTTTTCCTGATATTCTCAGAAAAATGGGTATGGATTTTTGAGCTTTCAATAAAAGGCTCGATTTCATTTTGGCACAAATGGGCTTGCAATGGAATAATGTAAAAAGGTCGATTTAAGATTTATTTTGGGGTTTTCAAAATGATGGCCTAATATCATTTCTCAAGTTCCATTTAGTCAATTTTGTGTCTCAAGTCAACTTACTAAGGCATTTGGTGTATACGATTCACATTTTAACTTTCAGTTTTCAGTTATCGAACAAAATAAAGATTTTGAGATCATCAACGAATTAGGCGCTGAAGGAAAGTTTGAGTTATTTTAACTCTAATTGATTTAAATCTCTCAAAAATAATGAATGGTACAAAATCTCACCGGCTTAAAACCTTCACATTTATTCGTTAAGCATATTAACTTTCGCCTTAATATCCATTTTCGATCATATTATATGGCTAAGTGTCAAAAAATTTATAAGTTGAGAGATTTGTGAATTAATTCTATATTAAGAAATCGTTTCAAAACTTACTTATATTGAAAATATTTTTGAATTTTTTTTCTTTTTCTTTATTATTTTTTTTCAAAGCGAAGAAAAATGACCTCATTACCCCCAAACCTAATTTCTACATTGTCCTCAATGTACAAGACAAAAATTAAAATGGAGAAAAAGATATGAAAGATATTACCGTAATGAGGGACATTCTCCAACACATGTTTCTGGAAGAAAAATAATTACAGAAAGAAAAAAAACTATAATACAAAAACACGCCCCAAGTTATGTTTGCTCGTGGTATACCGGGTCTTGGAGGAGAAAGTCCTCCATTTCTTGATCTCACAACTCCAGATACGGTTTCAGCCTTTGACCATTAACCTTGAAAATTTTACCATTTTTAGGATTCTCTATCTCAATCGGCCCATGTGGGTAGACTGTCTTAACAACAAAGGGACCAGACCATCTAAACCTTAATTTACCGGGAATGCGATGCAACCTAGAATTGTACGAGAGAAATTTTTGTCCAGTCTTGAATGACTTCCGTAGGATGGATATATCATGGAACATTTTTATTTTCTCCTTGTACAATTTTGCATTTTCGTACGCATCATTCCGAATCTCCTCTAACTCATTGAGTTGGAGCTTTTGGACCTCTCCTGCAGTGGGTAAATCAAAATTGAAGGTTTTAATGGCCCAATAGGCTTTATGCTCTAACTCTACTGGAAGATGACAGGCTTTTTCGTAGACAAGTCTATACGGGGACATACTAAGTGGGGTTTTATAGGCAGTGCAATAAGCCCATAGTGCATCTAATAACCGTAAGGGCCAGTCCTTTCGATTTGGATTCACTATTTTCTCGATGATTAACTTGATTTGCCTATTAGACACTTTGACTTTTCCACTAGTTTGAGGATGATAAGAGCATCCTACTTTATGCATGACTGAATACTTTTTCATGAGACTCTCAAATGACCGATTGCAGAAATGGCTTCCTTGATCGCTAATAATGGCTTGAGGTGTACCGAAGCGGGAAAAAATATTTTCTCGAATAAATTTGACCACCACATGACGGTCATTCGTCCGATTTGGTATAGTTTCAACCCATTTGGACACATAATCGACTGGCAAAGGGATGTAAAGATTATTGTAGGATTTCGTGAATGGACCCATGAAATCGACGCCCCAACAGTAAAAAACCTCAATAATCAATATGGGATTTAAGGGCATCATATTCCTACGAGTGATCTTTCCTAACCTTTGGCATCGGTCACAACTTCTACAATAGTCATTTGAATCACGAAAAATTGTGGGCCAATAGAATCCACACTGCAAAATTTTGGCAGTGGTTTTCTTAGTACTGAAATGACCTCCACAAGCTTGGTCGTGGAAAAAAGAGATTATGCTCTGAATTTCGTGATTGGGGACACACTTTCGAATGGTTTGATCGGGACAATACTTGAAGAGGTATGGATCATCCCAAAAGAAATGCTTGGCTTCCTTAAGAAATTTGGAATGATCTTGCTTAGGCCAATGTGTGGGCATCTCACCCGTCGCAAGATAATTCACAATATCGGCAAACCACGAAGGTTGGTTGACAAGAAACAGTGTCTCATTGGGGAAAGACTCATTTAGTGGAAAAAAATCATTAGATGATTCAATGGTTAACCTAGATAGGTGATCCGCGACTACATTCTCACATCCTTTCTTATCACGGATCTCGAGTTCAAATTCTTGCAATAATAGGATCTGCCGGATGAGTCGGGCCTTAGCCTCCTTTTCAGATAAAAGGTGTTGCAATGCAGCGTGATCGGTGAAAATGATGACTTTGGATCCTATTAAGTAAAACCTAAACTTTTCGAGCGTGAATACGACAACCGAGAACTCTTTCTCAGTCCTGGAATAATTCAATTGAGTGTCGTTAAGAGTTCTGCTGGCGTAGTATATAACATGAGGAAGTTTCTCATCTCGCTGACCCAGAATTGCACCTAGTGAATAATCAGAAGCGTCACACATGATTTTGAAAGGTTGACCCCAGTCGGGGGGTCGCATAATAGGTGCTGAGGTCAATTCCTTTTTTATCCTCTCAAAGGCTTGAAGGCAATCATCGGTGAACTTAAAGGGCGCGTCTTTGGCAAGAAGATTGCACAAAGGTCGAGAGATTTTTCTAAAATCCTTAATGAATCTCCGATAAAAATTGGCGTGTCCTAAGAATGATCGAATTTCACGCATAGTTTTCGGGGGTTAGATATTAGAAATGAGATCAATTTTAGCCTTATCAACCTCGATACCCTTTTCAGAGATGATATGACCTAATACTATGACTTGTTTAACCATGAAGTGACACTTCTCCCAATTGACTACAAGGTTCTTTTCCTTACACCTCTTCATAACGAGGATAAGGTGGTGAAGTCTCATCAAACTTAGACCAAAACACAAAGAAATCATCCATAAAAACTTCAAGAAACCTTTCGACCATGTCCGAAAAGATACTCATCATGCACCACTGAAAGGTAGCGGGTGCGTTACATAACCCAAAGGGCATGCATCGACAAGAAAAAGTACCAAATGGACAAGTGAATGTGGTTTTCTCTTGATCCTCGAGAGTGATTAGAATTTGATTATAATCGGAATAACCGTCGAGAAAATAATAATAATAATAAGGGTGACCGAATAATCTCTCAAGCATTTGGTCTATGAAAGGAAGGAAAAAGTGATCCTTTCGTGAGACAGTGTTCAACTTCCTATAGTCTATACAGACATGCCAATCGGTTTGAATCCTAGTGGGGACTAACTCATCATTATCATTTCTCACCACTGTAACACCGTATTTTTTCAGAACAACCTGAAAGGGGCTGACCCATTGGCTATCAGAGATGGGATAAATAATACCCGCATCTAACAACTTGAGCACCTTGGCTCGGGCGACTTCTTTGAGTATGGGGTTAAGTCGACATTGTGCTTCACGAGAATTTTTAGCATTTTCTTTTAAGTGTATTCTGTGCATGCAGACTGATGGACTTATCCCTTTAATGTCGGCTATGGTCCAACCGAGGGATTCTTTGTGTTCACTGAGAACACGCAACAACTTACCTTCCTGTTCTTTGTATAGGTCAGACACGATGATAACAGACAAGGTATCAGAAGGTCCTAAGAACCTATATTCGAGTGATTCTGGTAACAGCTTCAATTTAATCTTGGGGGCTTTTTCAATGGAGGGGGGAAGTGGTGATGCAGAGAGAGATAGGTGTTCAGGCTTAGATCTCCAAGATCCTATTTCCAAGACAGGGGTGGAGTCGAGAAGAGAGTTGAATTAAAAAATGGAGCTTTCGATGTCCAATTCAGACCCAAAATGGGAAAGGCATGTCGCTAAAAGGTCATCATTATAATTCTGTTGGAATGTTTCTTGGACGATACTATCAATCATGTCAACTTCTAGAGGTTCATCATCATCAGGTGGTTGTTTGACTAAATTAAATACATTTAGATCCATGGTCATGTTTCCAAATGATAAATTTAATTGTCCACCACGATACCTAATAACTGCATCAGAAGTGGCGAGGAATGGTCGACCCAAAATAACAGGAATTTGTGCATTAGGATTATGCACTTATTGGGTATCCAAGACCATAAAATCAACTGGAAAGACAAACTCTCCCGGCTTAATTAGGACAACCTCAACAACACTTCTTAGAATTTTAACAGATCGATCGGGCAAGGATAAGGTAATCTTAGTCGGCCTTATATCCCCCAAGCTTAATTTCTCATACACAATATAAGGCAGAAGATTCACGCTGGCTCCTAAATCGAAAAGGGCTTTCTCAATGGTGTGTTCCCTGGTCTTGATGGAGAACGTCAGAGTCTCGAGATCTTTATAATTGACAGGGGTCCTATATGAGATGATAGAGCTTGCTTGCTCAGTGAGAAAAGCTTTCTTCGGAATGTTTGTGCTTCTCTTGAAGGTACAGAGGTCCTTCAAAAATTTAGCGTATGATGGAACTTGTTGTATGGCATCAAGCAACGGGATATTAATTTATACGTGCTTAAATACTTCCAACATTTTTTCCACTTGCGCCTTTTTCTTTTGTGGTACAAAACATTGTGGAAATGGAGCTTTTGGGACGTAGGTCTCAACAGATGGTTCGAAAGATGAGGGCGAGGAAGAAGTCGAATCCACAGGTAGGTCCTTATTTTCCTTACCTTTCTAGGATTCACTCATGGTGGGTCATGAGATATTATTCTCAACTTATTTACCCGACCTAAGCATGATTATAGCCTTAGCATGATCTTGGGTAGTGGACGTGCTAGTGTTGTCTTGGATAACATACTGACCCCTAGGCATGTTACCCTTAGGATTAGGCTCAGATTGGCTTAGGAACATTCCTTTATTTCTCTTGCTCAAAGCATTGGCTAGTTGACTCACATGTACCTCTAATTTGGAAATTTATTGGGTGTTGGCATGCAAGTTTTGTTATGTAGATTGGAGGACACTTTGCGTGGTCTGTTGAAATTGCAGGGTACTTTTGGCAAAGTAAATTCATCATTTCTTCTAAATATTGAATCTTTTGGGGTGAAGGGAACGATGGTGCGGGGGTTCTCTTTTGGAAACTGGGGGTGGGTTACTTTAAGATTGACCTCCACTACCCTGGTATTGACCTTTAGACCATGAAAAGTTAGGATGATCCTTCCAACCTGGATTGTACGAGTTGGAAAATGGGTCGTACTTGGGATTGTTTTGATAGAGGGTGTTTGCTTGCTCGGTGAGATCTTTATGGGCCGAAAGGGTGGGGCAACTTTCGACGTGGTGATCGAAACTATCGCAAAGCAAAAACATAGGTGACCCTACATATTGCACGGCGGCATGTGTGGCTCGGTTACCCTCTTTACTCATTTTTAAGGCTTCTAAACGCCAGGCCTAGGTGGCCACTTTTGCATCTAGTCCAAAACCTTGTTCTTCTGGGTGAGCATTACCCTCATTAATTGTGGTGGTCCTCGAATCCTGATGGGGTACCCATCACTGGGACTTTTGAGCAACGGATTCTAAAAACGACCATGCATCGGCCTCACTCTTTTTTGTGAAATCTCCACTACACATAAGTTCAAGCATAGATCGAGTAGTGTAATCGAAACCCTCATACAAAATCTATATTTGATGACCTAATTCTATTCGTGGTGAGGACATTACAGGAGCAAGTCCTTGAATCTTTCCAAGTACATCCATAAAGTCTCTCCCTCTTTTTGATTGAAAGTATTGATGGCATGACGTATTGTCGCCGTCTTTTTGTTAGGGAAAAACTTTTGCAAAAATTCAACACTCAACTGATTCCATGTACTGATGGAATTTGGGTTAAGTGAGAGTAGCCAACTCTCAGCTTTGTCCTTCCAAGAAAATGAAAACAGTTTTAGTTTAACAATATCATCGGTGAGTTGTTGTAACCTAACCGTTCCACGTATTTCTTCAAACTCACGCACGTGGAGGTACGAGTCCTCCTTTCCTGTGCCTTGAAAGATGGGAAGTAAATGAATTATTTCCGACTTGAACTCGAAATTGTTTGCATTATGCGGGAGAAGAAGCATGTATGATGGTTGGCTTGCCCTATTGGGATACTGGTAATCCTTCAGGGCACGAGTTGCTAGCTCATCTCCCATCTCGGTGAAAATCGAGGTGCTACCTATAACAGTATCGGGAATACTAGACTCCACTCTAGCTAAACGACCAGTAGGATCTCGAACCCAACTTACCATACACCGTACTCACTCGATTTAAATTTTTTTTAAAATTATTTTTTTTTAATTATTTTTTAAAATATAAAAGCAAATAATCCGACACAAGACCACAAAACTCCTAAGCTAACACAAAGAAATTTGAGTTTATCTGAATTAGGTGAGGGGAAGTTCAATTTTTAAGATCTAGTTTCCCGAGATTATTCGACCACAATGGGTCTCCGAAATTATCTCCCTAATTAAAGAGCTCCTGATTCTTGACGAGGGAGAATTTAAAAGACGACCAACTCCGGACTATCACCTCAATTACCACATTTTTCGTCCAGGTAGGTGGTCGGTACTAAGACTCATTAAAAACCACCAACTCTAATCAAGGTCAAAATGGCATCGATTTGAAAATTCTATGTTTGGATTAGCTTTTAATCCTAGCCTTAAAAAGAATATGACTATGAGATATGCGACCCTATGGACAACGTTTAATAAATTTTAAATTAAAATTATGGCTTGGGTTATGCAGATGCTCGGGTAGCTTAATGATTTGTGGGCCAAGGAAGGGTGATTAAATCCCCACCTTATCTTAAAATTGGGTTTTGCCCTTAAGTAAAATTATGCAACGTGCTTATTGAAATTTGCGAAAATAGTTTCACGTAGGAGCACATAAGACTTACCTCCGACGTGGACTTTTAATGGTCACTTGTTTACGCCGGGCCGAAGTTTTATTTGACGTCGATCAAAGGGAAACGTCGCCTCCGTTTTAGTCGTCTCTGAGAGTACCTTGTGCGCATGGCAAGATTGCACAAGTAACTTTAGCGCTTTTCCCACGGTTGCTTTCTTTTCCATTTTTTTTTCTTTTCTTACTCTTTTTTTTTCTCTTCTTTTTATTTTTTCCCTAAAAAATAACACAAAAACCTTACCAAGCTTAAAGTGGAACAAAAATTATTAAATACAAAAATAATTACATATGCACTTACATTGTATTTTTTTTGTCTTAATGAGAAAAAAATAATAAAAATAAAAGCACACTATAAGATTTCCCCCCAAAAAAAAATAATATCTAATTTTTCAAAATCTTAGGTAGTTTATGATAAAACTAGTGTCAAAAACAACTATTTAATCACAAAAAGACTTAAATTTGATAAATTTTTTTATTTAATTTTTTTGGATTTTCGAAAAAAAAATTCCAGAATGTAAGAAATCTCAAAGTTTCCAAAAAAATATATTTTTGTCTTGGAGTTTTTCAAAATTTTAAGTTCTTTTGTGACAAACTAGTATAAAAAACAACTATTTAATCACAAAAGACTTTAAATCAATTTTTTTTATTCTAAAAAAAAATAGCTACCGGAATATATGATTTTTTTTCTTTGGATTTTTCAATTTTTTTAAAAAATAAAAAAAAAGCTAGTCCGAAAACCGATATTCTTAAAATCGATCGAAATCTCCGGCAACGGCGTCAAAAACTTGTTGTCAATTTATAAAATATTGCAAGTACACGGGCTATTAAATATAGTGAGTACAAGTACGGGTCGAACCCACAGATATTTGGTCAACTTTTATAAAATATCGATTGTCCAACTAGACATATGAGTGTATAAATGTGGTTGAGTTTTTTTTTTAAATAAAAATAAAAATAAAAACATTAATTGCATTCGCCCACTCCGAGTACTGATGAGTGCATTAGCCGTAGCTAAGAATGGGGGACCAAAGATGACGGGAACATGATTGCTCGAGAAAATGGATGGCTCCTCATCCCAAATAATAAAATCCCACGATAAGTAAAAAGTGTCAATTTGGACAATTACATCTTTAATAATTCCCCGAGGCATTTTCACGGAGTGATCTGCGAGTTGGAGAGTCATGGTCGTGGGATTAAGGGCTCCCAAATCTAATTGTTTATATATGGAATAGGGAGGAATGTTAACACACGCACCTAAACCTATTAATGCTCGTTCAATTCGATGCTTACCCATGATGCACGAGATGGTGGGTGATCCGGGATCTTTATATTTTAGTGGAAGATCACTCAACAGTATTGAGCTGACGTTCGGTGATAGAAACCAATTTTTCTTTACCTTTAGCCTTCGTTTCACTGTGAGTAAGTTCTTAAGGAACTTAGCATATGTGGGAATTTTATTTATGGTCTCTAGAAAGGGTAAATTGATCTTTACTTTCTTAAGAACGTCGAGGACATAGTCTTGAGAAGTCTCTTTGGATTGAGGGATCAACCGTTGAGGATATGGGGATGCACTGGGAGGTTTCGCAACCACTTTCGTCCCTCCTGTGTCGTCATTACCACTCTTTTTCATAGGGACATCTTATGCATCTTTTGTGTCGGGAGAAATCTCCTCTTCATTTTGCTCATCGCATGGAGGAGGTGACAAGTCAACAACCCTGCCGCCACGTAGAGTGGTAATTGCACTAGATTACTCTTGATTTGCGTTAGATGTAGATCTAACACTAGGTTGAACTTGAGGAGGTCTTTGGCCTTGGGCCTAAAACTAGCCTTTCTCTTGGACAGTTAACGAGGATTGCAACCAAAATATTCTTGTATTCATCTCAGTGAACATGCGCTTAAGCTTAGCATTGGTTGCATTTTGATATTGGATGAATTGGTTTAAATTATCCTCAAGAGATCTCCGTGATGGGGGTAATGTATGTTCCTAGAGGTGGTGCTTGCATGTGGGGCTGCATAGGTGGTGCTTGCTGAAATTGAGGAGAGGGTGGAGGTAGGGAAACATGTGAAGTAGGATTCATCGCCGCATGTTGTTGCCCGTAGATAAAACTAGGATGGTTCCTCCATGATGGGTTGTATGCGTTCCCATGAGGGTAGTTAAAATTTCCCTTAAACTCTCCTCCGCATTTACTTGATCTTGAATCATGACCTTGCAGGTGGGTATCGTCGGGTATTCCTCGATTGAATGTCCCGCCTCGCAGATAACACATACTTTCTCTATCACAACTCGAGTAGGTCTGGTAGTTTCTCTCGAACGGGATTCGTAGAGGTCCTCTATTTGTCTAGAAAGCTGATTAAAGTGATACTTCCACTCAACATCCTTATCCAAATTGTAGATTCCAAATGCGGATGGAGTAGCGGATGTCTGGCGGACCCGATTTTGGGCTCTGGGGTCAGATGTATCCCATGCTTGGGCAGTCTCGGCAACATACCTAAGATGAGCATTAGCAACGTTTGCATCTAGCTCCCAAAATGGCCTTTCACACATATTTTGCACGAGTCGCTTGGATGCGATAGTAAGCCAATTTTGGAAGAAAGAGATAATATGATGTTGTTCAAATCCTTGATGGGGGTACGTGCTAACTAAGTCCTGGAATCATTCCCTACACCTATCAAATGACTCATTATCTTGTTATCGAAAGGCTTGAATTTGAGTTTTGACGGAGTTGGATTTATGTTGCGAAAAAAACTTCGAGAGAAACTTGGATCGTAGATCCTTCTATGATATAATGGAGTTCGGTCATAACGACCAAAGCCAGGTCTTGGCATTATCCTTTAAGGAAAAAGGAAAAAGCTTTAGGCGAACGACATCTTGCATACAAGCTTGATCACTAAAGGTTTCGTACGCCTCTTCGAACTCTCGGATATAGAGATATGGTTTCTCCGAATCCATGCCGTGAAATGTTGGAAGAATTTGTATCATCCCATTATGGAAGTGGAAATGTCCAGAATTGTACAAAAGTAGAATGCATCCAGGTGTGACAGTTCGCTCAGGATATAAGAGATCCTTCATGGGACGATATGGCGGGTTTCCCTCACCCGTATCAAAATGGACGATATACGACATAGCTCTCTCTCTAATTGACTCAGAATCCTCAATTAGTGTTCTAGAAGTGTGACTTGTGATTGAGTTCGGAGGTGTAGGATGTGGAACCCAGAATTGTGGAACGCGAGGGGTATGGGGACTATTGGAATTGTATTCAACGATATGATTTTCGTGGATTCTTATTGGATTATTTTGAGGAGTTTGTTCTGGATTTTGCATGAAAGGGATTTTAAGAGATTATTTCTTTTTGTTTTTGTTTTTTTCTGAATTTTTATGGATTTTTATTTTTATTTTTATTTTTATTTTTATTTTTATTTTTATTTTTATTTTTATTTTTATTTTTATTTTTATTTTTATTTTTATTTTTATTTTTATTTTTATTTTTATTTTTATTTTTATTTTTATTTTTATTTTTTTTGGCTTTTTAAACTTTGGAATCAAATTTGGGTTGGAATCTACTAACCTAAAGTCTACCTAATTCCCTGGTAACGGCGCCAAAAACTTGACGTGATGATAAATGTGTATCTAGTGTGAGTGCTATATAGGCTCAAGTGCAAGCCTGTCACTCAAGTAATAATTCGATAAGTAGGGATCATCTCTACAAGGAACTAGGATAAAAATTCGTGACGACGTAGAACTAAACGACTAACCCTAAACTGATTCTCAAAAATAAACTAAAAAGATGATTAATTGTGAACGAAATGACTACTACTAAATGTGAAGGAAATTTAAACTACTAACTAACTAAATGTACAGAAATAAACTATTTCAGTGAAGTGAATATGAATAAGGGAAATATAGGTTAGGATATAAACCCCCAAACCCTAATACATTTATCGAATGGAATAGTAGCTTTTGAATTATAAAGTTTGATTGAACCCGATCTTTATTAATCCTAAGCATTACATATATGAGGGTACTAGCCCGCATCATACGTAATCAAAGGTAAGAATAAAGTGGTGCCAAATAGCTAACACGCGCATCGCATCCTTAAACACCCGAGTTACCTAGGGCAAACGAGGTTAAAAGGCCTACAATAGTTGTGCGTACTACACAACATGATTTATTCAAATTTCAATTCAAACCCTATTTTCTACATAGGTAATTGACATTGGGTCGGGTTCATGCATCACAACCCTTAAAAATTTAGTTAGTCATGACCAACCTTTTTGAAAAACATATTATATGAGGTGCATGTAATCATAATCATCAAGAAATTATACCTAAGCATGTAAGAAACACTTAAAATCTTAGAAAATATGTAAACCATGTAAATAATTATTAATCTTGAAGAGTAGAGATGAAGAACACAAACCTTATTGAAGACAATCTTGATCTCATGCATAAAAACTTGAATGTTGATGAAGAAAGCAAAACCCTGGGGTTGTTGGGTGCAAGATCCCTCTAAAACTATGAAAAAGCGATCTCTCTAATGTCTGGTATGAAAAATAATTAAGTTCATCACGTTATATTAAGTGATACAACCATGCACAACTTTTGTTTTGAAATAAAAAAATTGGAAATTCCGCCCGCCGAACCGGTTCACTTTTCCAGTGTTGATGCGAAAATTGAGCTAAAAAAATTTCTAAGTCTTTTCTTCCTTGTTTTGCAATGATTTTTTCTCAACTTCAAACCTTCATAAATTTTCACTCGTAACTCGGAGTTGGGTGCCGTTTCTTCCTATGCGCTTGTGAATCCACGAACTTCAACTTATTCATGGGAGTTAGTGTCCAAATTCTGGGTGTAAAATTACAAAATTGCCCCTTGACTTTCCTTCTCTTGCATTGTCTTTCTCTCTTGAATTTGAGTTTTCTCTTTTCTTCTTTTGAATGGATTTCCTACAAAGTGTAAGAGAAATACCCAAAACTCGATGTAGAGTATTGAAAATGCCAGTAGCAAAAATATGCAACAACTCGAGATAAATCAACGATTGCCTAATCAAACTTCCCTAACTTAGAACTTTGATCATCTCGAGCAATGTAAAAGAATTGAAGCATGGTCAAATACTCAACAAACACATGATAGAGATAGAATACGACTTTCGCGATAAGCGATTGCATTTAACTTATGCAACAAGCTGTTAAACCCCTAGGGTACCCTAGTAGGACGAGTTGTGTCTCGTGAGGGTTTGCAGTGAATATACCCACAAAATTCATTTTCGATTCAAAAATTCAAAATACCCAAAAATTGTACAATTTTAACTTTTTGAAAAATAATCAACATAAATTTATATTCAAAAGTCTCAATTTTCCGTGTGTGTGTGCGAAGCCAAAAATTAAACCAATAATTTCCATTGATTGATCATTACTACTTTTCCAAAAATTCATTTCGATTCAAATACTCACGGAATGCTCTCGCAAACGAATCACTCGAATTGTGGCTATTTTCTCTCGGTGTGCGTGATATAAGGAGTAAATGCATTGGAACACGAATTCACGCACACATAATTGAAAGACAAAATATTTGTGGTGAAAATATCTCTTCATCATATTACGGTCATTGGAAAACCGAAAACATCGCATCTTATACACACCAATTAATCTATCTTATTATCTTTTTGTATTTTACTCCAAGTGGTAGTTAATTTTAAAATTCAGACTCGATCAGGACTTTTTTCGGGTGTATTGGGTAAAATTAGGATTGGTAGGAAAATTTGAAATTGAAAAATATCCTTATGATGCTCGTTATTGCCTTTTCGGGCTTGAGCTCATTTTTTCTCTTTTTCTATTTTTTCCTTGTTATTTTTGTTGAGCATTACTCTTTCATTTTTCTTCCCCCCCCCCCCCCCCCTTTTTTTTACTACACCGTTGGGACTTCATTTATGAATTTTTCATTTTTCACAATTTCGGGCTATTTGGGTTTTTTGGGTTACCAAATGAAAGGAAAACTTTTATTAGGCTCAATTGGGTTGCAAAGGGAAATTTTTCACAGCTTTTTATGGCTAATGTTATTGGGTAACAAACGAGGGCCAAACTTCATTATCCGATTTGCTAATCATTTTACCATATACGTCTCGAGATTAATTTAATTTAGAGATGTTTTAGCACGTTTTATGAGGCAACATCACACACTATTCTGTAACCAATCAAGACAATAAATTGAGATCCCAACGATTTATTTCAACACTAAATTGAGCTTTGAGTTAATCATTAACTCAGAATGATTTTAAAAACTCAGAAAAATTGAAAGGCTCGAAATCTCATCGGTTGATTAATCTCCACACTTATTTGTTAAGTTGTCAGTTGTCGCTCAGTTTCCATCTTTGGTCAATTTTGCTTTGTGCAATTGATATTTTACAAATTTGAGACTTTAAATAAAATAAAGGTGATATTTAAAAAAAAATTCCAATTTTTATTTATTTTGAAGAAAAATATATTTGGCTTTTTCACAATTTTTCCATTTTTATGGAAATTTTCTTCTTTTTTTTTTGTTTTTGGGCATTTTAAAAATATGTGCAGTTTTAGAAAGACGCACTTGTCACCCCCCCTAACTTAGACTTTTGAATTGTCCTCAATCAAAAGGAATAAAATATAAAGAAGTGCAACTAACAAGTGTGACAAATAAAACAAGCAAATATTTAAAATGCAACAAGACACTAATGCATGGCTCAAGAATATAACAAAAATCACCCCATACGCGTCAGGAATGCGACCACCTCTCATCTCTCCACAAACTCGCCCTACCCCTTGTACGGGTTTTGATGCTCACCTTGTCTCTCCCGTCTTACTATTGTAAACTAATAACCAAAACAAGTTGGGACCCTTTCAATAAATAAAGAAAATACCCTGGGTCTCGGGCTGGCCAACTGGGAAGAGATCCTCGTGATGCGTAATTGAATCTTTGCCTATGTGTACCGACTTAGAGGTTACATCTCGATTTCTTTTAGTTTCAGGAGTTCATGGGTTGGGCTCTAAATCAGACGATACTTGAGTCTTTTCCTCAATCTCATTGGAGGACTCAAGTGGTATGGGTGGATGGTCACAAATAAGGAATTTATCTACCTTATCTTTCGAATCGCTCGCTCCTAAGTGATTAAAAGAGTCCAATAAAGGTTGGACTTCGACATTAAGGTTCTCATCCATTGGCTCGAATTCTTTGTTAAAGTCCTCTAGACTTATATCGCCTAACTCTCTGTCATGATTAATTTCTGAACAGTTTCTCTCACTCTCCTCTAAGCTACCTCCTCCTCTCTCATGCCTATGCTCTCACTCTTTCTCTTACCCGCGGTCATTAAAAACACCTCCCTTACTTATTACTTAACGTCACAATCACCGTTCTCACTTGGTGCAACAAGGCCTACCCCTAACGACTCTCTCTTGTGAGTCCTCTCATGCTCGTGTGCTTCCTCGATAAGATCCATTTCTCGCGGTTCACTTTCATCACCCTCGTTCTTAATGTTATTAAAGATATTTGTCTCGAGGGTCATGTTCCCAAATGTTAATTGCATTCGCCCACTCCGAGTATTGATGAGTGCATTAGACGTAGCTAATAATGGGGGATCAAGGATGACGGGAACATGATTTCTTGGGAGAATCGATGACTCCTCATCCCAAATAATAAAATCCCACGGGAAGTAGAAAGTGTCAATTTGGATGATTACATCTTCAACAATTCCCCGAGACATTTTTACGGAGTAATCTATGAGTTGGAAAGTCATGGTCGTGGTCTAAAGGGCTCCCAAATCTAATTGTTTATATATGGAATAGGGAAGAATGTTAACACACGCCCCTAAATCTGTTAATGCTTGTTTAATTCGATGCTTACCCATGATGCACGAGATGGTGGGTGCACCGGGATCTTCATATTTTAGTGGAAGATCACTCAACTGTACTAAGTTGATGCTCTGTGATGAAAACATATTTTTCTTTACCTTTAACCTTCGTTTAACCGTGGGTAAGTCCTTAAGGAACTTAGCATACACGTCAATTTTCTCTAAGGTCTCGAGAAAGGGTAAATTCGATCTTTACTTGCTTGAGAACGTCGAGGACATCGTCCCGATAAGTCTCTTTGGATTGAGGGATCAACCGTTGAGGATATGAGGCTGCACTGGGAGGTTTCACAACCACTTTTGGCCCGCCCGTGTCTTCATTACCAGTCTTTTTCAAGGGGACACCTTCAACCTGTTTCGTGCCGGGGGAAATCATATTTTCATTTTTCTCATCGCGTGGAGGAGGTGACAAGTCAATAACCCTGTTACTATGTAGAGTGGTAATAACACCACATTTCTATTGATTTATGTTAGATGTAGAGCTAACACTAAGTTGACCTTGAGGAGGTCTTTGGCCTTGGGCCAAAAACTTGCCTTTCTCTTAGACATATATCGAGTATTGGAACCTAGATTTGCTCGTATTTATCTCAGTGAACATGCGCTCAAACTTAGCATTGGTTTCATTTTAAGATTGGATGAATTAGTTTAAATTGTCCTTAAGAGATTTCCGCGGTGGGGTAATATATGGTCCTGGAGGTGGTGCTTGATTGTGGGGCTGCATAGGTGGTGCTTGCTGAAATTGAGTAGGGGTGGAGGTAAGGCAACATGTGAAGTAGGATTCATCGACGTGTGTTGTTGCCCATAGCTGAAACCCGGATGGTTCCTTCACAAAGGGCTGTATGACTTCCCGTGAGGGGCGTTAAAATTACCTTTAAACTCTCCTACCGCATTTAGTTGTTCTTGAATCATGACCTTACAGGCGGGTATCATCGGGAATTCCTCGTTTGAATGTCCTGCATCGCAGATAACACATATTTTCTCTTTGACAAATCGAGTAGGTCTGGTAGTTTCTCTCGAATGGGATTCGCAGAGGTCCTCCATTTGTCTATCAATCTGATTAAAGTGATACTTCCACTTAGCATCCTTATTCAAATTGTAGATTTCGAATGCGGAGGGAGTAAAGGACGTCTGGCGGACCCAGTTTTGGGAGTTGGGGTTAGATGTATCCCATGCTTGGGTAGTCTTGGTGACATACCTCAAATGAGCAACAGCATCGTTTGCATCTAGCTCCTAAAATAGCCTTCACACATAGTTTGCACGAGTTACTTGGACGCGATAGGAATCCCATTAAGGAATAAGGAAAAAGATGAAGCTATTCGAATCCACGATCTGGGAACTCTCTAACTAAGTCCTGGAATCATTCCCCACACCTATCAAATGACTCATTATCTTCTTGTCGAAAGGCTTAAATTTGAGTCTTGACAGAGTTGGTTTTATGTTGTGGAAAGAACTTTAAGAGAAACTTGGATTGCAAATCCTTCCATGATATAATGGAGTTCGGTGGTAATGACCAAAGTCAAGTCTTGGCTTTATCCTTTAAGGAAAAAGGAAAAAACTTTAGGCGAACGACATCTTACGTGCAAGCTTGATCATTAAAGATTTCGTACGCCTCTTCGAACTCTCGAATATGGAGATAAGGTTTCTCCGAATCCATGCCATGAAATGTTGGAAGAATTTGTATCATCCCATGACGAAAGTGTAAATGTCCAGCATTTTACAGAAATAGAATGTATCAAGGTGTGAAAGTTCGCTTAGGAAATAAGAGATCCTTTATGGGAGGATATGGTGGGTTTCCCTTACCTGTACCAAAACTATCGATATCTGACATAGCTCTCTCTCCAATTGAGTCAGAATCCTCACTCAATGTTCTAAAAGTGTGACTTGTGATGGAGTTTGTAGGTGGAACCAGAATTGTGGAACGCGAGGGGTATGGGGACTATTGGAATTGTACTCAACGATGGGATTTTCGTGGATTATTATTGGAGTATTTTGAGGAGTTTGTTCTGGATTTTGCATGAAAGGTCTTTTGAGAGATGATTTCTTTTTGCCTTTTATTTTTCTGAATTTTTATGGATTTTTGAATTTTTATTTGTTTCTTTTTTGATTTTTTTTGGCTTTTTAAATTTTGGAATCAAATTTGGGATTGAATCTACTAACTTTAAGTCTACCTAATTCCCCAGTAACGGCGCCAAAAACTTGACGTGACCACAAAACTGCATCTAGTGTGTGTGCTATATAGGCTAAAGTGAAAGCCGCTCGATCAAGTAATAATCTGGTAATTCGGGATCGTCTCCACAGGGAACTAGGACGAAAATTCATGATGACGTTGGACTAGACGACTAACCCTAAATTGATTCTCGAAAATAAAATTAAAAGATGATTAATTGTGAACGAAATGACTACTACTAAATGTGAAGGAAATTTAAACTACTAACTAACTAAATGGACATAAATAAACTACTGCAGTGAAGTGAATATGAATAAGGGAAAGATAGGTTAGTATATAATCCCCCAAACCCTAATACATTTACCGGATAGAATACTAGCTTTTAAATTAGAAAGTGTGATTGAACCCGGTCTTTATTAATCCTAAGAATTACATATATGAGGGTACTAGCCCGCATCATACGTAATCAAAGGTAAGAATAAAGCGGTGCCGAATAGATAACACACGCATCGCATCCTTAAACACCCCGATTACCTAGGGCAAACGAGGTTAAAAGGCCTACGACAATTGTGCATACTACACAACACGATTCATTCAAATTTCAATTCAAGCCCTATTTTCTACTTAGGTAATTTACATCGGATCGGGTTCATGCATCCCAACCCTTAAAAATTTAGTTAGACATGACCAACCTTTTGAAAAACATATTATCTAAGGTGCATGTAATCATAATCATTAAGAAATTATACCTAAGCATGTAAGAAACACTTGAAATCTTAAAAAATATGTAAAACATGCAAATAATTATTAATCTTGAAGAGTAAAGATGAAGAACACAAACTTTATTGAAGACAACCTTGATCTCATGCATAAAAACTTGAATGTTGATGAAGAAAGCAAAACCCTAGGGTTCTTGGGTGCAAGATCCCTCTAAAACTATGAAAAAATGATCTCCCTAATGTCTGGTATGAAAAATAATTAAGTACATCACGTTATATTAAGTGATCCAACCATGCACAACTCTTTTTTTTTAAATAAAAAATTTGGAAATTCCGCCCGTCAAACCGTTTCACTTTTTTGTTCTTCAGTGGGCCGAACTGGTTCACTTTTCCACGGTTGACTCAAAAATTGAGCTAAAATTTTTTCTAAGTCTTTTCTTCCTTGTTTTTTGCCATGATTTCTTTTCAACTTCAAACCTTCATAACTTTTCACTCGTAACTTGGATTTGGATTCCGTTTCTTCCTACGCGCTCATATATCCACAAACTTAAACTTATTCATGGGAGTCAGTGTCCGAATTTTGGGTGTAAAATTATGAAATTACCCCTTGACTTTCCTTCTCTTGCATTTTGTTTTTCTCTGTTGAATTTGAGTTTTCTCTTTTCTTCTTTTGAATGAATGTCCTGCAAAATGTGTGATAAATACCCAAAACTCTATGCACAGTATCGTAAATGTCAGTAGCAAAAATATTAGATAAATCAACGCCATTTATGTAGTACAAGGTGATACAAGCCTATAAATTAAGGGGATAAATAGGAAGAGTTTATTCCTAATCACTCAGTAGTTGTCCTTTTGATTTTATATATGTCTGAGTATGGCATCATCATGGGGATGGATTGGTTAACTATGTACCACGCGTGTGTAGAATGTTTTGGGAGGTCCATCGTCTTTGCCATTCCAAGGAACGAGATGTACTTGATTATAATGACGCTACCAGAGGGGGATCAATCACGCATTTGTATTCCATTAAGGAAGGCACTTATGGGGAAATCAGAGTGTCTTTGGACTCTATTCCAATTGTTAAGTAGTTTTCTGATGTGTTCCAATAGATTTCGGGGTTGTCACTGACTAGAGAAATTGAGTTCATGATTAATTTAGCTACGGACATGAGAGCTATTGCCTGAGCACGTTATCGTATTTATCCAATGGAAATGATTGAACCAAGAGACCAGATTCATCAAATTTTAGGATAGGTATTTGTTCAAAGGGATACTTCTCCTTGGGGAGATCCGCTCCTATTTGTAAAGAAAGACGAATCATTGAGGTTGTTTATTGATTATCGAGAGTTGAACAATGTCATACTAAGGAACAAGTATCCATTAACAAATATTAATGACTAAATCAACCAGTTGAGAGGTGATTTGTACTTCTTGAAGATGGAATTGAGGTCGGGGTACCATCAGTTGAGGATTTTGGATCAGGACATTTCGAAGATGGCATTTTTTATGAGATATGGATCATATGAGTTTATGGGTATGCTATTTGGGCTAACCAATGCACCACCAGTGTTTATGGACTTGATGAACATGGTGTTTAGGGAGATTTTGGATCAGTTTGTAATCGTGTTCATAGATGACATCCTGATTTATTCTCTGTAAGGACATACTTCTCATGTCCATTATCTTACATTTTTATATGTCATACGCCGCTACATTTGGCACGTCTCTACACGATCTCACACGACGGCCTCAATCTGAATTTCGGGAATCAATCATTCATCATCTCCATCATGTGTCCCACATCTACCTCAATGACTTCACATTCCACTATTATAGGGACTTAATGCAAGTGGTACGCAAGAGAAGTCAAAACCGTGAAAGAAGTTAAGATATGGAAGTTCAAGGGAATTTTAGTAATTTTATACCCACCGTACGGAGGTCCGATCAACTGGAAAGTTGAATAGCTCGTCGCAACGAAGATACTGGAAGAAACAGAACCTCAATCAGAGATACGGTGAAGAAGTTATGGCCCTTTGAAAATGGATCAAATTCCGAGGAAAACTCTTGGAAAAATGCTAAGTGTTTAAAGCCCCACATTCCAGCGAATTTTTGCGAACCGAAGCCAAATCGGTAAGGGGGGCGAATCGATTCGCGGTACACCTGAACCAGTTTGGGGTACCTGTACACTTGCAAGAGTTCCAAAAATTTAAAACTCTTTTGGTTTCCTTATAAAATCCAACTTCGGGGGAGTTATTTTACAAGACTCGCAAAGACATTTTTGAGAGTTCTATCACCTCAAGTCTTCATATTTTTAAGTCCCAAGACTCATGTTTTGATTCACACAACTTTGCCAAACCTTTGTGAATCCTTTTGTAACCCCAAAACACGGCTCTGCTTTTGTTCAACCCTTATGGAGAAGCCATTTTCTTCTTCATTGCTGCCCTCTAGGAAAGGAAAAGTTCCAGCCAATGACATCAGAACCGACACCAGCGGGTATTTCGGTGTCACGGTGTATTTCTAGCCGTTGCTTTGGAGGTTTGACAAAGACACCGTGCATTACACTTGTGGGCGATTATCAGGTTGTATGTAAGTCAATGGTCTTGTAAATTCTTTAAAGTTCTAGAAATAAAAGGTTTTACCCGAAAGGGGTTTTTTCCTTAACTTTGTGTCACATGCTTCATCTATTTATGGTTTGACACGCGCACACACATAGATGCATGTTTAGGGGTTGATTTACTTTGGTTTATATAGACTCTAATTAAATAAGGGTTTACTAGAATCTTGCAAATTAATTTAATCAATTATCACACACCGAACCTATTCATATTTTTCAAATTGGTATCAGAGCAGGTTGCACTAATTTATCGTGTATTCCTATTTTTCGCAAAACCGTGTGATATTGATTTTTTTTTTAAATCAGTTTTGTGAAAAATCGCAATTTTTCCAATGGAACACCCATTTAATGAGGAGCCTATTTTTGAAAAATTTCACGACCATGCTGAAAATTTAAAAAGTTTGAATTTGAAACTTTGCAAAAGAATTAAAGTTTTGGGAAAAGAGAATTCTCTCTTTAAAAGTAAGATTGAATATTTGCAAGCATTTCAAACTCAAAGTGATATTTGTCGTGATCACTTTGGTAATTTGTGTATTAATTTTGATTCTTTGAAAATTGCTAAAAAGAAGAGTGATGAGAGAGTCCTTGTTTTAGAGAAGGAATTGGAGGACTTAAAGAATTCTAGGGTTTCCGTTTGTGCCGTCGTATTGAGGAGGAGCGTAATAAACTGTTAAGTTAAATGAAAATTTGAAAAAGAAATCCCTGTCTTTGGAAGAGTCTAATTCTTTGCTTGAGTAAAAAATTTTGAAGTTAAAAAATGATTTGATAGACTCAAGTAGGTTTGATAGTGATGGTAATGATTCATCGTGTTCTCGTGCTTCTAAAGCTAAAGCCAAAACCATTTTTTGTTTTAGAGGGTCAACTAAGTCCAAGGATGTTTGAAAAGGTCAACCCATAGCTGTTGGTCCACCCGTTTACACATGTTCATATTGTGGTAGGAAAGGTCACCTTAGGAGATTTTGTTTTGATCTTGGAAGAGGTCCTAAGAATTTGAAGTCTAGTGTTTTGTTGGTTCCCAAGACCCCGTGTCGATGTGTTACATCCGCTTGGGTTAGGAAATCACTTTTGGATACGCTAGATTTTAGACAAGTTGATTCTCGTTTGCTTGCACATGATTCTTCTCTCGCCATATCATATAGATGATTGTGTTTGCATGTTTGTCATACGCTAGTTATGCTTTTTGATATATTTTTGCTAGCATTGTGACATGTACTTTTTGTATAGATTTTTGTTTTTGAAATTTTTTGAAAAATACAAAAATATTTTTGTTTGATAAATTTTTTGAAAAATCCAAAAAGATTTTTGTATTTGGCTTGCACCGTTTATGGATGAACACTTAGGATGACCAAGTCACAATTTCATTCCATTATTTTCATGTGACTATTTGATAGTGTTTTGAGACAATAGGTCAATTCATCCATGTGGTTTATAATTTTTGGAGTCATTAAGATGTAATTAAGTGTTACTTCCTACATGTTTGACTCATAATTTCCTTTATTGCACACATGCACGGATTTGTTTGATTATTGTGCTTGTCTTATCACATGTTGGTTGGGTGTTTTCACATCAATCTTGTCCTTTAAAACGAGCCAAGCACGATAAATTGTGATAAGGAAATTATGCATATAAGAACCGTTTTGTGAGTTTGTGTACTTGATTTGAAAATGGGGAAGGGCTGCGAAAGGTTCTTTTTGCCTTTGCGAATACTAAGTCACCGTTAAATTAGACCTAAAAATGGAGGAATTTTATTATTCGGGGTCCAAAGAGGTTTAAAAGAGCCCGAAAAAATTTAATGGCAATAAAAATAAATTCATGCCAAAAATGGGCCATTTAGGTTTTTGCACCAATTCTCCAAAGTTTGAGAATTTAGTTTACACCTCTAAAAGAAAATATATATGAGGGAGTTTGGTTGGAGATTTTATAACGGGTTTGTACGTCCTTGAAAATCTTGAAAATGCGCTAAATAGTTTTTGGACGTTATTGGTGTGGAAATCACTTTGACTTTGATTTGTTGATTTGCATAAGACGATGTCATCTAAATTCAACAATCTTTACACCTAAGGATACTTTTGATGTTCATTCGCTAGTAGTACATGTATGCATCGTGCACATATGATTGATTGAGTTGATTTACCTATCGAATGTGTTCACACTCATACATTCCGTTTCCATGAATTGGTTATTTACATTTAGTTCCATGGTATGATTTTTGTATCATATTTTTTTCAAATTGGTATCTTATGTTTTGTATAAAAAGAAAAATTGAAAAAATCAAAAATAGTTTGTGAAGATTTTTTTGAGTATCTCTTTGCAAGAGCGCGTTTGCCATCTGATTGATGCCTTGTTTTGTATACCATGACACCCCGACTTTGCTTGTTTGACTTATTCTTCTCATTTGTCTATTTGGGGACATCATAAAAAGGGGGAGAAAGAATTATCATTTTATGGGGGAGTTTGAATTTTGGGGGAGTTTTGAGATTTGACTTATTCTTTCATCATAAATTGGTATTCATGTTTATCTCATTTCAAACTCGATACGTCACTTGGTATTTTCTTTATCTCATGTGTGTAGGTACTACATTGATGATTACTGAATTTCACACCCTGATGAGAAAAGCTTTGACATTTTTGAAGATTTGAAGAACAAACGATGAAGACTTATTCATTTGTACCTTTCTATTTTTGGGTTCATGGGAGGGTAGATTTGTATAGGCAATTTTGTATTTGATAATTCAGATTTTTTATGTATGTACCGGCATAGACATAGAGAGAGATTTGTAAGGACATATTTCTCATGTCCGTTATCTTACATTTTTGTATGTCGTACGCCTCTACATTTGGCACGCCTCTACACGATCTCACACGACAGACTCAATTCAAATTTTGAGAATCAAGCATTCATCATATCCATCATGTGTCCCACATCTACCTCAACGACTTCACGTTCCACGATTTTAGGGACTTAATGCAAGTGGTACGCAAGAGAATTCAAAACAGTGAAAGAAGTTAAGATATGGAAGTTCAAGAGGTCCGATCAACTGGAAAGTTGAATAGCTCGTCGTAACGAAGATACTGGAAGAAACGGAACCTCAATCAGAGATACAGTGAAGAAGTTATGGCCCTTTGAAAATGGATCAAATTCTGAGGAAAACTCTTGGAAAAATGCTAAGTGTTTAAAGCCCCACATTCCAGCGAATTTTTGCGAACCGAAGCCAAATCGGTAAGGGGGTCGAATCGGTTCGGGGTACACCCGAACCGGTTCGGGGTACCTGTAAGCTGGAAAGAGTTCCAAAAATTTAAAACTCTTTTGGTTTCCTTATGAAAGCCAACTTCGGGGGAGTTATTTTACAAGACTTGCGAAGACGTTTTTGTGAGTTCTATCACCTCAAGTCTTCATATTTTTTAGTCCCAAGACTCATGTTTTGATTTACACAACTTTCCCAAACCTTTGCGAATCCTTTTGTAACCCAAAAACACAGCTTTGCTTTTGTTCAACCCTTGTGGAGAAGCCATTCCCTTCTTCATTTCTGCCCTCCTGGAAAGGAAAAGTTCCAGCCGATGACATCAGAACCGACACCAGCGGGTATTTCTGGGCCACACTGTATTTCTAGCCGTTGCTTTGGAGGTTTGACAAAGACACCGTGCATTACACTTGTGGGTGATTATCAGGTTGTATGTAAGTCAATGGTCTTGTAAATTCTTTAAAGTTCTTGAAATAAAAGGTTTTACCCGAAAGGGGTTTTTTCCTTAACTTTGTGTCACATGCTTCATCTATTTATGGTTTGACACGTGCACACACATAGATGCATGTTTAGGGGTTGATTTACTTTGGTTTATATAGACTCTAATTAGATAAGGGTTTATTAGAATCTTGCGAATTAATTTAATCAATTATCTACTAAACAGAGATTCGCAATTCTCCCTATTGTTGGGGACCCAACAAGATGCCAGTCTTAACGTAACTAGGAAAAGCATTACAAAAACCATGCCCGTCAGAACTACGCTAAACAACAAGACTGTGCAACCTATGTACTTGCTTACAAATATTCAAAATAGAATATAAGGAGTCCTATTAATTGGGATCTAAAAATCAAAGAACGCAATGCACTACGTTATGAGAATAACACAAGTCCTAAGGACACTAAGACATGTATGTTTAGATACTGCCTGTAACAACCCTTATTTTTCACATAACAGTCAGCTAGGATAATATGTCTAAAATATCGTTTGTCAAATAATTTATGTCATTCTCATCATCAAACAATAAATAAATAATAATAATAATAATAATAATAATAATAATAATAATAATAATAGTGAATTTAAAAGCATTCACAACATGCGATAACTAAAACAATAAATAACTATAAATAAAAATATCTCAAAACATTCAACAATAAATAATCTGAATAACTCCACTCTCAAAACAGCTAACTAAAATAAATACTAAGGCTCAAGTTCCATACAATCTCTGAAATAAAAACAAAACTGAAATATTGAACAGAATAGAAAACTAAGCTAGAATCAAGGAACTGAAGTTGCTAATCAAATGAAGATGCAAGTTTGAACTCTCCTCAGCTCCGCGGATCCTTTTTATGAATGCCTGAAAATAGGTTTACATAATTTGGGTCAGGTCCCAAAAGTTTTAAGAAATATCTTTTATATCAATAGTATAATCATGTGAATCATTTACAATAAACTTTCCACCCCTTTGGCTCTCACATACAATAAATACCTCACCACTCACCTTAGTTAAATACTATGAGCATGTCCTAACCCAAGGCATGAGATACACTAAGAGTCTCTATCTATAGCCTAAGTGACTAAGTTATTGAAAATGAAATAAGGATGTAACCAACTACACATGTGAGAATACAACACAAATACCAAACTCCGCAATATCACCCACAAATATGATGTACACAGTCACATAAAAATAACACACAATTATGACACAGGGTTAATATAGTTTAATTATCCATCGCTAGACTAAAGTATCTTTTATATATATTCAAAATAAAATCACACAAAGGAGACTACCTTTAGGTACAATCTTCGGCCTCTATCGGTAAGTCCGTAGGAGTCCCTAACCTAACGAACTTGAACAAACACACCGATAAGGACAGTGAGATCACCATGTAATAACACCATCGTCTAGTCCCATACCCAAACTCGCTCAATGGATCGAGTCCACCTGCATTCTATTATCGCGAAGCGGTGACCATCCTCAATGCATTGATCAAACACAGTGACCTCCACAATGGAATGCGTCAACAGCCAGGTGTGCGATACCCGGTCACAATCTCCCAAGTAACCCCGATTGATAGATTCTCCAAGAGTAAGGGTGTGTTCACAAAAATAAAGGTATATATATATATATATATATATATATATATATAACACATAATATATGTATATAACTATAGGATATTGCTTGCTTACGCATCTACCCACACTATCATAATCCGCAAACTTCGGATTGTACTATCTAAAACAAGGTTCATCTATTAGAAACTTGTATTAAAATCTCTTACCATAATAATCCGGTTTAAAAAAACACATATTAAACTTTAAGTCAGTCTGTCGTTGTCCTCCAAAGTTGTTCGAACGATTTCAAATATCGTTCAAATGATTTCCAACCTCGTTCGAACGAAAATACCCATCTCGTTCGAATGAGATAGCAATATCGTTTTAATGAAAGTACCCATCTCATTCAAATGAGAATTTTGTTGTGCATTCCCTTTGTCCCAAAAAATTTGATTTCAACCCAAACCTCCATTAATGAGTTTTAAGCTCCAGTCAAGCAATCCAGACATCACCATAATCAAAATTAAGTACAAGTTTGTCATCCTAAATGTTCCCAATGATTATTTAAGATCTAAAATATCAATTAAGGTCTGATTCTTCAAAGTTCAAAAATTTTAACCAAATTTACCATCAACATGAATGGAGCCTAATTACTTTTATAATTTCAGATCCAACCGTCAAATTAATATGGGGATTTAACTTATAATGAAATTAAATCCTAAAACACGAGTTATAATCACATAATCATATATCAAAGTCATTTAATTGGGATTTCTTTCCAAACGTATAAGTCTTCATTGTAGAGTGATATAACACTAATCCTAATTAAACCAATAAGCAAACATGATTTAAGATAATCTTATTTAATCCTAAATATGCATTCTAAATCCCATAATTAAACGAATAACATGCAACTATAAACAAGTTACAGATTAACATGTGATTTAACAAGATATTTATTGCCTAAAACTATGAACGGTGAAAATCTATGCATTAACTCCATATTTATCTTCTCCTAAAGTCTCATTAAGCACTCCCACACGTATAAGGCTTCTAGGGTTTATTTTTATGTGTAAGGTAATTAATTAATAAGTTTAATCGCCCTGATATATCCCTTAATCCCACATGTTTATTATAGGCCTATTTTTGGGCCCTTAAATGATCCAAACTATCCAAAATAGCCTAAAACTTTGTCTAAGGGTATACCTACCCACTTGGGCCAACTTAAGACAATAAAAATACATAATCGGATCTCCGTATCACTCTAGAGTCTGCTCCAAATGGTATTACCTCATAACTCACGGTAATACCTCACAATGTAAAATAAAACATACACTACGTGTAACCGCATAAAGTTCAACTTAATCAATTACGCCGATTAATTAAACATAATATCTCCAACTTAATCAATTACACCGATTAATTAAACATAATATGTGGAACAATTAAATCACATAATATGCTAATTATTCACCATCTAAATACACATTTTAATTTCTTATCAATTCTCTTAAGTAATAATCAATTCCAAATTATTAATCTATTCTCACAATTAATAACCATGAATAAATACTAAAGAATATGGGTATTACATGAGTTGGAATTAGTGTCATGGAGAGTCCAATAATGAAGAGAGAATAGCATTCTACGCTAAGGATCATAAGGGTTATTAATTAGTTCCCTTGAACTTGATGAGGAGGAAATGTCCATCTATACAAAGAAGTTTACCAAGTCATAAAATGTTATCAAACCAAAGTCAAACCCATGAATAACTTATCTAGGTTTGAGATCAATCAAAGAAGTGGGAGAAAAGGTTTTCCCCCAAGTGGATCCCTCACATATTTCAATTATGGTGGAAAAGGTAATATGAAAAATCAATGTTTTTCAAAACCATGTTAAGGTATTGGTAAGAATACCTATCGAGATACTTTTAGTGATGATGATGAAACCTACTCGGATCAAGATTCTCCTAGCGAATAATCTAATTTTACAAACTTCATAGTCATAAAAGGTTTTAACAAGTTGGATGGTTGGGAGGAATTTGATGTTCCTTTTATGACAAACATTTATGGTGTTGAGATCCATTTAATTGTCTCCTTTGGCTCTAGTGAGAATGGGGAAGATAATAGTAACATCACATATGATGAACTTCTCGATGAACTATTAACCTCGATTGGTAAACTCATAAAATTTCTAGCTTGTTAGCTATTTTTTATAATGAAATGGAAAAGGTGAGTGAGAGTTCTTTGAGCAATGTGGATACTCAAAACGTGGTGTTTGGTTAACCACTTATTTTTAAGGGAGTTATAATATCCTCATATGAAGAGAAGTTGAATACTTTAAAAACGCCTTAAAAGACAGTGTGCACTCGAAAATTTCCCCAGCTAATAAGATTTCATTACTTGAGATCGAACTTATCTCTGCGTACACTTTATAGTTAGACTTGATGGATACATCTACAACTTTAGGTAAGAAACAATCTTTAAATTACAAGTGTGATCTATGAGAGTACGTGTACTCTAAATCGAGATGGAGCGAAGGTACCCAAATTAAAATTATTATCATAATAGCGTAAAAAATTTCCTTATAATTCATTTTGGACACATATAGGACAACCAATGTCTATGTGACAAAATCTTGCAAATATTATATTACACCAAATAAATCTTCGGTATTAGGTGACTAATCAAAAAGCAGAATAAGTATAACAATCACACAACACTAAGTCGTATGACGAAAAAAACAACTAACAGAAAAGAAAAAAAACTTGGTTCGAAATGAATGACAAATACACCATGGCAGTGTTTGATAAATGGAAACTAACGACTTGTAATCACGCAATGCACTAACTTACTATCCACTCTTTCTCACCATATCTTTCATCTATGGCACCGACACCTGGACAACGTTACACAATTATGATTGGTTTTGGCCTCGACTAATATCTTCAAATCTTTGCCATAAAATCAAAATCTCATTTTCAAAGTTGAAGATTAGTTTTTTTTAGAAGCCGTCAAATTCTAAGATACCACTATCGAGGATGTAAGTATTCCTAAAGGTCTTGTTATCATTAAAAAAAATACTTTGGCTTACTCAAACCTCATAATGAATTTTTGACATATTCACACAAGTCTCTCAAGAACAAAGATATAAATATATTTATTAAAGAATGAAGATAGATGTTTTTAAGCTTTAATCGGACTTACGATCAAAGTTTAAAAGCAAACATCTCAACAATACAATAGAGAGAAGTGAAGAAGAAAACTATGGTTTTAATCTCAAAAACATTTAAATTCAAAAAATTCTTTATTTTAATATGCCTCTTGACCAAATATCTTTTTAACTCTAAGAAAATTTGTAAAATGTTTTTTCTCTTTTTTACAAATAAAATGATGATGAGGGAACTCTCTCCACTTATATAAAGTTTGTCCACATGTGTGGTGAACTAAAAGTATCACAAATGGGGAGGGTGACCTAATCACCAAAATACACAGTTAAGTATTTAAATAAAGAAATATATGATTGTAAGAAAGTCTTGCATGGATTCCCAAATAAAAGTCAAGATCATCTTCATAGATAAAATTTACGGTTGGCAAAAAAAGTCTTCCCCAATGCAAACCATTCGTGAGGAGGGAAGTCATGCAGGATAAGTCCAAAAATAACCAAATCTCTAGAAGAGTCCGTGACCAGTGAACAGACATTCACAGACGTGAAGAGACTTTTCGAGAATGCAACCAAGTCACGATAAATCCCAAAAAATGGTATAGGAAAAAAAATGTGTAATTTACTTTAACCTTAATACAAAATATATATGTTTATGAAATGTTCCCTTTGAAAAGATTTATATGAAGATAATTTTGTATACTTATATCACTAATACCAAATACATATCGAATCACACATACAAAAATCCATTTTCCAATTATGAAAAACTTTATTTGAGTATGACAAAAGTGAAAGTCTACTAAGTCCGTTATCGCAACCTAACTAAAAATCCATCGAGTGTGGTCATATACAATGCCTAGTTGAGTTTGGGCGAATATTTTCAGTGAATGTGATTTTATGTGATGCTTTGATGGAAGGACCTCAAGGACAAGATACTCAAAGTATATTTTATAAGATGGAATACAATAATCCAATTGCCAGGGGAACATGAATATATGAATAATATTAAAATTTATCCCTTTATCTATTCCATGACGAAATATACAAAATGAATATTACAAGCAAAATTAAGAAAATTTAACACCATATGAAAAAAGAGAAAACCTATTTAAAGTCAAATATCAACCTAACAACCTATAATAGCCTCAATACCTATAACTACACAATCAAAGTGATCACTTGCTCATGTTAACATGTCATACACATAGCAAATGAGATCATAATACCACACGTATTTAAAGATAATTAAATATAATGTGATAAGATCAATGGTAGAGATATGTGTATCAATGTATAAAATCATCTAGTCACATAGAGTATATCAAGAAGTATCGGAAGCATGGGTCCTAAAATATCACAGTAATGCATTTTACTTCACTTATTATGTGTATAAACTCCCCCTAACTCATTTTCATATAAAATATTTTATAGTGTCATTAGATTAAAATCTCCACACACACACACACACACGCGCGCGTGCGGTGAACCTTCTGCCCCTTTTGTCATGGAATTAACAAAAAATAATAATAATTCAATAAAGGGGCTTTTACTGTCGAGTCCCTGGACTAACAATTTTGGACTCTAAATCTAGTCCCAATAAATTTTAAATGATTAGGTCCAACATAAAAATACCCAAGAACTTAAAACAAACAGGCACTTCACAGAAATTCAAGCGCCAAAAATATTGTATTCTCTCTTCGATCAAAACTCTAACCGTACTGTCTCTTCGATAAAAACCCCAAAATGATTCTCATTATCCATGAAATTTTGGTCCAAAAACAACATATAAATACCGCTCAATTCCAAAACCAACACACTTCATAGAAATTAAAGAGATCAAAACCCTAATCGTGGAAGTTTTAATAAGCATTTCACATTCTCAATCAAATTCTTACAAAAAACACTAACAAGTATGGATACATGCTCATATATATATGTATTTGATGTAATATATTATGAATTAAATGTAACATTGTGTTCTTAAGTTTTATGCTTAAGATTATACCATACATTCTGTATATGTTATGTTCTTAGCATTTTAATTCTGATATCAATTGTTTATCCTTGTTTTTTGAGTGTTATGTTGTGTATTCCATGTACTATTTTGGTGTCCTTAAGATTTATATAACTTTTTCCTTATTTTATTATGGATTTTGTGTTCTCATATGTATAAATTTGTAGACATTATACATGGACTGATGAAATCACATTATTCTTGTTCATGATATGAAAAAAAATACATTTATTGCTCTGATTTTAAATGCAAAATACATGTTTTGCATGTTGAGGACTGCACATTTATGTATTTCATCACTGTAAATTTCCTCATGTATACATAATTTAATGAGGACTGGGAATATATACATGATTGGAATATGCATATATTCTTTGTATTTGTATAGGTCCTATATTAATTTTGGTCTGCGCCAGCAGCATTTATTTAGGACTTCATGTACTTTCTTGATTTAGGTCATGTATTTGTGTAAGTCATGTATTATGTGCGTGTACTTTCAAACAGTACTCGTAAATTCATAAAGTACACATACATTGAAATTGATTTGATTCAATCCAATGTGAGTGTACTTTTTGTGACAACCCGCCTAATAAGATACCGGGCGATCACTCCAATATAAATTAAAACGGGAGTCTCATATGGATCATTCTTAGCATCACTGTCGAAAAATCCATTTAATTACTAATAACCTATTAGGCCGGTGTCAAAATTTTAACTTTACTACTCTTTTTAACGATAATAAATAAAACATCTACAATTTAATGCGTAAATGAAACTGAAATGAAATAAAATAACCGAACACTCAGTCAAAATATACAACCATATCGAATGCTGTACCGAAAGAATAAATAAATGCAGTTGACCCATTGGCTCGAATGTTTATACAGTACCTCCTATCTAGAGTACAACGATGGAATCGGCTATCAAAAACCTGCACGCATCCACAGCTGCTGCAGCTAACGTCTGACTCGAAAGAATTTCCATCCAGGCGTCCCTGTGTCTGGACACCTATATATATATATAATATATAGAAAGAAAGGAGAGTAGATAGACGGGTCAGAGCCCGAATTTTGAAAATATTTTGCAAGTGCATAAATGCTTTATTTTTAGAAAAATAGTTTTATCTCATATTTAAATTGGTATCGCACTCCCATGAGATACCCCTCACCTCTCCACTAACAGTGCACTCCTAGCGCATCCCTCTAGACATCATAGTCAAGCTATCCTGCTAAACTAGTCTATCACAAACCCACTATCAATCCTAGATAGTCCAAGCAATGTACTAAGGGCTAAACTTCACCCCAGTCTCAACGCTATGCCATGTTCGTGCGTGGGGTGTCTCGCAAAGCGAAATCCAAACAAGGAACCCCCCGATACACTACTATGCGGCACGGTCGATCGTCGAGATCCGCCAGTCCCTCAGTACAGAAAGATATATATAATATATATATATATATATACCATAAACATTTATAATATAAGAGCACTAAGGATTAAACTTCTCCCCAGTCTCAACACACTGCCATATTCGTGCGTGGGGTGTCTCGCAAAGAGAAATCCAAACAAGAAACCCCTCCGATACACTACTATGCGGCAAGGTCGATCGTTGGGATCCATTAGACCCTAGGCACTCGATTCATCCATTTATACATACATATTCATATTTTACCAATACCATCCGGATCTATCTCCCGGACTGAGTGTAATAACCCGCCCTTTTGGAGATGATTAAATTCTATAATTAAGTATAATTTGGAATTTGGAGAATTTCTCGAAATAGTGATTTCTGGGATTTTCGAGGATTTGATGATTTTCGAAGGGTGTTATAAATTATTTTGGGACCATATAGGTCGAGATATTTTATTTATATGTCGCCACGGAGTATAGCGACAAAAGAAGTGAGATTTTGAGTAGAACACCGCATTTAATTATTTTGGATTAGAATAGTGATTTGCGGTCAAGTACCTCGGATGGAAATTTCGACTGCGCCACGAGTCTCGGAATGTCCGAGATAGTCGGAAAAGAGTGTCCGATTGTCGAAATTGAGTTTCGGATAATTTTAGAGGTAAAAGTAACTCGTAATTGGGTCGTAATTGGGTAAACGAGTCGTTTTTGGGTTTTAAAGGGTTAAAACCCTTTTCTCTATATATAAAGAGGAAGAGAGGGAGAAAAAGAGAAAGAAAAGAAGAGAAAGAGAGAGAAGAGAGAGAGGAGGAAGAAAAGAGGAAAAAAGGGGGAGATTCCGGCCACCCTCCGCGGGATTCGGCTCGAGGTCGTCGGATTTTATCCACGAGGCAAGTGTTTACTTGCTTTATTTGTTTTTATGCATAAATATCTCATATCATTGTTGGTATAACAAACCCTAATGATTTTGGGTTGGGTATTCGTGGATAAAACTGGTTTTTGGGAGTTAAAACGAATAAACACCTAAAAATGGTAAATTGGAGAAACTTAGGTTTTAATTGAAATTTATTGGTGATTCCGGGTTCTAGGATGTTTAGAACCCTTAATATAGGTGTATTTGTAGTTGGTTGAGGTTGTAGGACGTTGGGTGACGCGTCAAAAGCTTGGGAGAAGCTTTAATGGCTGAAACCTTCTCGAAGAAGGTGATGAATAGTAACCCGCAGCCTTTAGGGTCATTTTTGACTAGGAAAAGAATTGATTTAGCTTTCGATCAAAACACAAACGTTGTAGATCGTTTCGATACGGTCGCGTGGGCGCTGACCGCGTATTTTTCTGAATTTTTTACGATTTGATATGATTTTTACAAGATGACAGCTCCGGGTTGAAAGTACCAACTCGGAAATCAAATCGGGAATTGGAAAAATAAAGGCTAGAAATTATTGTGTAGATGTTTGGGATGATTTTTGGTGTAGAGTAGAAACCATGAAAATGAATTTGGATTGATTTTTGGGTATTTTGGAGTTTGAGAAATCTCCCAAACTGTGACACTCGAACAGGGCGAATCGATTCGGGTACAGGCCGAATCGATTCGCCTAAGGGGAATTGGGTCTCTGCAATGGGCCGAATCGATTCGGGTACAGACCGAATCGATTCGCCATTTACAGACCTGTTTGCATAATACTTTTCGAATCGATTCGGATTGGGAACCGAATCGATTCGCCCACCCGAATCGATTCGCTAAAGGGGCGAATCGATTCGCTTAGGTCAGAATTTCTAGTTTTCTCCCTTTAAGAGTATGGGAGTTGAATTACCAATTAGGATAATTTGGGGGTATATATATATATATATATATATATATATGCTTCACTTAGAGGAGAATAGTATCATTGGAGATATCCAATAAAATCCTTAGAATAGGATTGAAGTATATAGTGATTATTAAAGTAAGAAATACTTTGGATTTAGAATCATGCAACCATGAAAGCATGATTACGATTCCTGGAGGGAATCTTTGGAATATTTAATCATCGCTAGATGCTATAGGCCACTAAGGCCGGTTATATATATTCTAGGAAGAAAATATAGGATATGTATATACTGTGTGTTTTAGGTATATATATATGATGATGGAAATGATTTTGAAAATATATAAATGAATATTTTCAAAATGGAAAAATAAATGTTTTTCATAATTAATAAAATATGGATTACACACCTCTCTAAATCGCTATCATAAGGGAAGTTGCGTTCGTATGGTGAAGCCCCCTGGCTAATGATGCAGGGTGGATATAGTCCTATAGGTCATGTGAGCGTTTGTTATATATATGCTTCACTTAGAGGAGAATAGTATCATTGGAGATATCCAATAAAATCCTTAGAATAGGATTGAAGTATATAGTGATTATTAAAGTAAGAAATACTTTGGATTTAGAATCATGCAACCATGAAAGCATGATTACGATTCCTGGAGGGAATCTTTGGGATATTTAGTCATCGCTAGATGCTATAGGCCACTAAGGCCGGTTATATATATTCTAGGAAGAAAATATAGGATATGTATATACTGTGTGTTTTAGGTATATATATATGATGATGGAAATGATTTTGAAAATATATAAATGAATATTTTCAAAATGGAAAAATAAATGTTTTTCATAATTAATAAAATATGGATTACACACCTCTCTAAATCGGTATCATAAGGGAAGTTGTGTTCGTATGGTGAAGCCCCCTGGCTAATGATGCAGGGTGGATATAGTCCTATAGGCCATGTGAGCGTTTGTTGTTATATTTTCTGCGTTGGTTAGGAGATTCCGGGTGTGGTCTTGACTATCCCGCAGGCACATGGTCGCTTCCCGACGTCTTTCGTTATAGGATCCCAGGTTGTCTTGGAGGCCCTGGAAGATGATAGCCATTTAGGGGCGCGCACAGTGGAGAAATCCGGACGGGCGGTCTTAGAACGCGTTTATATTAAAGCAGTTCATAATAATGGATTTGCTTTAATTACATTTCCTTGATATAGGAAGGGAAATGGGTTATATATAATTTGGCTTCGGTAACACTTCCCGGATGGAAGAAGGGATGTGGAAGCATATGTTTTGATCAAAGCATTTTTATGATAATGAAAATGTCTTTGAATACATTTCCTGAGTATAAAAAGGGAAATGGGATAATTGATAAAGGAAAAGCTTTTTATGTTAATAAAATTGGCTTTCAAAAAGTATATGGTTTGTTAAATCAATTCATGATAATGAATTGGCTTTTATAAATACATTTCCTGGATATGAGAAGGGAAATGGAAGTTTTTGAAATGAAAAGGATAAGTATTTATAAATACTTTATATATCAAGTAATCCTCAGTCCGGGAGATATTTATATTATCCGGAAGTATATTGTAGATGTATGTATATGTATAAATTGGGTGCCGAGGGTCTAATGAATCCCGACGATCGACCGTGCCGCATAGTAGTGTATCGGGGGGGTTCCTTGTTTGGATTTCGCTTCGCGAGACACCCCACGCACGAATATGGCACTGTGTTGAGACTGGGGAGAAGTTTAATCCTTAGTGCTCTTATATCATTAAATGTTTATGGTATATATATATATTATATATCTTTCTGTACTAAGGGACTGGCGGATCTCAAAGATCGACCTTGCTGCATAGTAGTGTATCGGGGGGGTTCCTTGTTTGGATTTCGCTTCGCGAGACACCCCACGCACGAACATGGCATAGCGTCGAGATTAGAGTGAAGTTTAGCCCTTAGTACATCTGTTTGACTATCTAGGTTAGATAGTGGTGGGGTATTAGACTAGTTTAGCAGGATAGCTTGACTAGGATGTTTAGAGGGATGCGCTAGGTGTGCACTGTTAGTGGAGAGGTGAGGGGTATCTCATGGGAGTGCGATACCAATTTAAATATGAGATAAAACTATTTTCTAAAAATAAAGCATTTATGCACTTGCAAAATATTTTCTAAACATTCGGGCTCTGACCCGTTTGTCTACTCTCCTTTCTTTCTCTATACTATATATGTATAGGTGTCCAGACACATGGACGCCTGGATGGAAACTCTTTCGGGTCAGACGTCTGCTGCAGCAGCTGTGGATGCTTGCAGGTTATCGGTAGACGTTTCTTTCTTTGTACTCTAGATAGGAGATATTGTATAAACACTCGAGCCAATGGCTCAATTGCATTTACTTATTCTTTCAGTTCAGCATTCGATATGGTTGTATATTTGGACCGAGTGTTCGGTTATTTTAGTTCCTTTCATTTCCATTTCAGTTCATTACGCATTTAATTGTGAATGTTTTAATTTGTGCGCTAAAAATAGTAGTTAGATAAAAGTTTTTTAACGGCCACCTAATAGGATATTAGTAATTAAATTGATTTTCGACAGTGATGTTAAGGATGATCCATTTGTGACTCCTGTTTTAATTTAATATTGGAGTGATCGCCCGGTATCTTATTAGGCGGGTTGTTACACTGAGGATTCATATACAAAGTATTTATCAATACCTTTATTTTTCTCAAAATTTCCCATTTCCCTTTTTATACTCAGGAAATGTAAATATAGAAGCCAATTCATTATCATGAATTGCTTTAACAAATCATATACCTTTTAAAAGCCAATTTTATTATCATAAAAATGCTTTTCCTTTATATGTCATCCCATTTCCCTTTTTATACTCAGGAAATGTACCCAAAGCCATTTCCATTATCATGAAAATGCTTTGATCAATTCATGCTTCCACATCCCTTCTTCCATCCGGGAGTGTTACCGAAGCCAAACCTTTATCCCATTTCCCTTTTTATACTAAGGAAATGTAAATTAAAGCCAATCCATTATCATGAATTGCTTTAATAAATCTAAGACCGCCCCTCCGGGTTTCCCCACTGGACGCGCCCCTAAATGGCTATCATCTTCCAGGGCCTATCTATACAAGACAACCTGGGAACCTACCAACGTCGGGAAGCGGTCATATTGCCTGCGGGAAAGTCAGGACCACACCCGGAATCCCCTAACCAGGGCAGTAATACAAATGCCCATATCCTAGGGACTATATCCAACCTGCTCAACAGCCAGGAAGGCTTCACCACAACGCGCGCAACTTCCCTTAAGATAGAGATTTAGGGAGGTGTGTACAATCCATAATTTATTAATTATGAAAAGCATTTCTCATTCCATTTTGAAAATATTCATTTTTATATTTTCAAAATCATTTCCATCATAACATATATATATATACCTAAATCACACAGTATATACATATCCTATATATTCTTCCTAGAATATATATACACAGCCATAGTGGCCTATAGCATTTAGCGATGACCACTAATCCCAAGGATTCTCTCAAGGAATCATAATCATGCTTTCATATAAGCATGATACTAAACCCAAAGTATTTTCTTACTTCGACAAATAATAATAACCTTAATCATCTCTTAAGGATTTATTGGATATTCCCAACTATACTAATTCACTCTAAGTGAATATACATACATATATATATATACTCCCAAATCCACAAGTCCCTTAGGACATAACCCTCTATTATACTTTAATTTAGAAGGCCCTTAAACTTAATCTCAAAAAGGAGAAATAATAATAATAATATCCAAAATCTTGGACTGAAAACAGGGCACCGGTCGATCGGCCCTAGACCCCCGGTCGACCGCGGGTTGTAAATAAGCCTACGAAACAAAGCAGTAGGCCCTTTCTCCTTGACGCGGTCGACCGGCCATAGGGGCGCGGTCGACCGGTCACACCAGGTCTCCCAAAATTAAAATCCTTAAGTCCCTTATCCAACAACCCAAATTCATTTTCGAAGTTTCTAAACTACCCCAAAAATTATCCCGAACATCTACGACATTAATTCTAGCCGTAATTTTTTCAATTCCCGATTTGATTTCCGAGTTGATAATTTCAACCCGGAGCTGTCATCTTGTAAAAATCATATCAAATCGTAGAAAAAATAGAAAAATACGTGGTCAGCGCCCACGCGACCATATCGAAAAGATCTACAACTTTTGTGTTTTGGCCGAAAGCTAAATCATTTATCTTCTTGGTCGAAAATGACCCCAAAGGTTACGGGTTACTATCCATTGTCTCTTCCAACATCCCAAACTCCATTTTTCTCCATTTTTGTTGTTTCTAACCTCACCCAACAATTCAATAAACATCTAATCTATGTTTTACAACTAACACATCAATTATTTTGGGGCATTATATCATTTCTCTTAGTTTTAAACCCTAAAAACCATAAAAACCCCAACTTAACCTTTAAACCCATTTTATACTCCATTAACATGGTTTTGATACTAAAAATCATTAAGAGTTTACACTACATCAATGTGTAAACTCATAATCAACTTTTACCCAATTTATTTTAAGGGTTCTAACCCCAAAATCATATTTTTACCAACTATGATATGAGATTAATGCACAAAAGTAAATAAAGCAAGTAAAGACTTGCCTCGTGGATAAAATCCGACGACCTCGAGTCGAATCCGGCGGAGTTGGCCCGAGATCTCCATTTCTCTCCTCTTTTCTCTCCTCCTCTCTCTCTTCTCTCTCTTTTCTTTCTTTCTTTCTCTTTTTCTCCCTCTCCCTCTCTTTATAAAGAAAGAAAAGAGTTATACCCCTTAAAATCCAAAAACGACTCGTTTACCCAATTACGAGTTACTTTTACCTCTAAAATTATCCGAAACTCATTTTCGACAATCGGACACACTTTTCTGACTATCTCGGACATTCCGATACTCACGACGCAGTCGAAATTCCCATCCGAGGTACTTGACCACAAATCACTATTCCAGCCCAAAATAAATAAATGCGGGTTTTCCAATTAAAAAAACTTACCTCGTGTCGCTTTTCTCCATGGTGACATATAATTAAAATATTTCGACCTATATAGTCCCAAAAATAATTACAATTTCCATCGAAAACCATTAAATCCTCGAGAATCCCCAAAATCACTATTTAGAGAAATTCCCCAAATTGCCAATTTATATTTATTTATGGAATTTAATGGTCTCCAAAAGGACGGGTTGTTACATACTCCCCCCCCCCCCCCCCCTTACAACGTAATTTCGTCCTCGAAATTCAAATACGACCTACACCACCAATCCTAGGATCACTCCAAATCCTAATACCTCAAAGGGAATTACACTAACCCAATGGTTCCCATCCATGTACAATACGACTACCACGATCGTAAAGTGACTCTAATACGTCACATAATACCCATCATCTATAATGCCTATCGGCATGAATTTCAACCTTATATACTACGCCCATTCTATTTCAGGCGGTATATAAACCAACTTACCATGGTGCCCATACACCTTTCTAACTTGTGCATATCTGCACATCCATAGTGAACGTCTGACACGTAACACTCTCTCCCAATAAGGATCTCCTTTCCTCGGTGTAATACTCACCTATGGTTCCTTCCAACCCGCGAAATTCCAAACTCCTAACCTCGGTATCGCTAACTCTATCGAGCCTACATCCTACAATGTTACTATCTATGCGTTACCCTACCTACGCGAAACTAATATAATCCTAAGTATGTCCCTAGTGCCCAAGGCCTCTCTCGAATCACGACATTTGCTCGGTTTCGTGCGTGGGACGTCTCGCCAAGGCGAAATCCAAACAAGGAACCCTCCCGTTACACTACTCCCTCGCGTTGTCGGTCATCGAGATGTAACGGCCCAAGACACACCAGCGGGACATCCTAAATCCTGCCTATGCTAACCTACGAACGCATTTCTAGTATCTTATCCTTCCGCCCATACAGAAGGAAACCTAATCAATCGAAGTGCCCACTTTCTGTAGAAAGTGTCACGAACATAATACCCAAATTGTATCTCCTCAAAATTTGCCTTTTCATTAAGGCCTGACTATTGTCCTCAAATCAATTTCTCTAAGTCCAACCTTACCCACCCACTTGTGGCGAGGGGACCACTTTAGTGCCTTTCCATAGCACAATCTTTCCATAAACATACCATCATCACAGGGCTCGTAGTCTATAGTGGTTCATCCACACTATAAGACTAACCCACATCCTTGCATCCAATAACAGCTCTCCACGCCCGACGCCGTTAAGAGTCATGTGTGGAGTGTCTCGCAAAGCGAAATCCAAACAAGGAACCCCTCCACACATTAACACTTGACTTCGTCGGTCACGGAGTCCCGTTATTTCAGACATGCAACCGGGATAATCCTATCCCTAAACAACAAAAGGTGGTCTGAACTCCTATCTCTAACTAAGAGTCACACCACCGAGCGCTTGCACTATTTCTAAGTCCTTGCGCAAACCATAATGAGCTTTATCTTACAGCTCAACACAAATCCTGCGGCCTTAAATCATATATATAAGGTCGCTATACATACCAACCAAAATAAGGAAGCCTCTACTCATCGAGGTTTCATCAATCCATAACAATAAAGGTGAACTCAACCTTTATCAAGGTGAGACACCACAATAACAACCTATTCCCTCCAGGAACTGCGGACACGATAGTCTTGCCATCATTAGCCTGCTATCGCTTTGATCAACCAAATATATTATACGTATACATACAAAATATAATCACCCGCCTCTATGGCGAGTGAAAGAAAACAAAATTCCGCTATCGCGGAAAACACACAAGCCTACTTTATTATATTATCGTGGCCGCCACAAAACTCAAAATACACACACGAGTCTAGGGCTAACAAACTCCACAACTTCATCTAGCCACACCTCTTACTAGAATTTCTTAACTCTAGGCCCCATCTGGGCACCCTAACCTTGTCCTTATTCCTATCGGAAAAGACTATCCGTAAGATCCCTTTTGGACCCTCAATTTCAATGAGGAATTTAACTTTAGTACCACTCTCAGCTTCAGCGGTACTGTGGTACTCCTAACTACCATTCTTTAGTAGTTGCCACCAAAATCCTTAACAATTACCATAAGGAGAGTGACCTCTACTAAGGCCCTCGTCCCCAACTTCTACCAGCTAAGTCTCATCTCCTGCTACCATCCAAGCTCCGCACACGATTCTCAAACGAGCGCGCAAAAGATTTCTATAATCTTCTAATATGGCAGGAGAACGAAATCTCACAAGAGAAATCAACAATCCTAATCCTGAGGCTCTATATCAAATCGAGAGCAACGCTGAAAGCGTAGTACGTCCGCACAGATTCCTAAGGACACTAGAACCTGATGCTCTGATACCATCTGTGACAACCCGCCTAATATGATACCGGGCGATCACTCCAATATAAATTAAAACAGGAGTCTCATATGGATCATTCTTAGCATCACTGTCGAAAAATCCATTTAATTACTAATAACCTATTAGGCCGGTGTCAAAATTTTAACTTTACTACTCTTTTTAACGATAATAAATAAAACATCTACAATTTAATGCGTAAATGAAACTGAAATGAAATAAAATAACCGAACACTCGGTCAAAATATACAACCATATCGAATGTTGTACCGAAAGAATAAATAAATGCAGTTGAGCCATTGGCTCGAATGTTTATACAGTACCTCCTATCTAGAGTACAACGATGGAAGCGGCTATCAAAAACCTGCACGCATCCACAGCTGCTGCAGCTAACGTCTGACTCGAAAGAATTTCCATCCAGGCGTCCCTGTGTCTGGACACCTATATATATATATAATATATAGAAAGAAAGGAGAGTAGATAGACGGGTCAGAGCCCGAATTTTGAAAATATTTTGCAAGTGCATAAATGCTTTATTTTTAGAAAAATAGTTTTATCTCATATTTAAATTGGTATCGCACTCCCATGAGATACCCCTCACCTCTCCACTAACAGTGCACTCCTAGCGCATCCCTCTAGACATCATAGTCAAGCTATCCTGCTAAACTAGTCTATCCCAAACCCACTATCAATCCTAGATAGTCCAAGCAATGTACTAAGGGCTAAACTTCACCCCAGTCTCAACGCTATGCCATGTTCGTGCGTGGGGTGTCTCGCAAAGTGAAATCCAAACAAGGAACGCCCCCGATACACTACTATGCGGCACGGTCGATCGTCGAGATCCGCCAGTCCCTCAGTACAGAAAGATATATATATATATATATATATATATATATATATATATATATATATATATATATATATATATATATATATATATATATATACCATAAACATTTATAATATAAGAGCACTAAGGATTAAACTTCTCCCCAGTCTCAACACACTGCCATATTCGTGCGTGGGGTGTCTCGCAAAGCGAAATCCAAACAAGGAACCCCCCCGATACACTATTATGCGGCAAGGTCGATCGTTGGGATCCATTAGACCCTAGGCACTCGATTCATCCATTTATACATACATATTCATAATTTACCAATACCATCCGGATCTATCTCCCGGACTGAGGATTCATATACAAAGTATTTATCAATACCTTTATTTTTCTCAAAATTTCCCATTTCCCTTTTTATACTCAGGAAATGTAAATATAGAAGCCAATTCATTATCATGAATTGCTTTAACAAATCATATACCTTTTAAAAGCCAATTTTATTATCATAAAAATGCTTTTCCTTTATATGTCATCCCATTTCCCTTTTTATACTCAGGAAATGTACCCAAAGCCATTTCCATTATCATGAAAATGCTTTGATCAATTCATGCTTCCACATCCCTTCTTCCATCCGGGAGTGTTACCGAAGCCAAATCTTTATCCCATTTCCCTTTTTATACTCAGGAAATGTAAATTAAAGCCAATCCATTATCATGAATTGCTTTAATAAATCTAAGACCGCCCCTCCGGGTTTCCCCACTGGACGCGCCCCTAAATGGCTATCATCTTCCAGGGCCTATCTATACAAGACAACCTGGGAATCTACCAACGTCGGGAAGCGGCCATATTGCCTGCGGGAAAGTCAGGACCACACCCGGAATCCCCTAACCAGCGCAGTAATACAAATGCCCATATGGCCTAGGGACTATATCCAACCTGCTCAACAGCCAGGAAGGCTTCACCACAATGCGCGCAACTTCCCTTAAGATAGCGATTTAGGGAGGTGTGTACAATCCATAATTTATTAATTATGAAAAACATTTCTCATTCCATTTTGAAAATATTCATTTTTATATTTTCAAAATCATTTCCATCATAACATATATATATATACCTAAATCACACAGTATATACATATCCTATATATTCTTCCTAGAATATATATAAACAGCCATAGTGGCCTATAGCATCTAGCGATGACCACTAATCCCAAAGATTCTCTCAAGGAATCATAATCATGCTTTCATATAAGCATGATACTAAACCCAAAGTATTTTCTTACTTCGACAAATAATAATAACCTTAATCATCTCTTAAGGATTTATTGGATATTCCCAACTATACTAATTCACTCTAAGTGAATATACATACATATATATATATACTCCCAAATCCACAAGTCCCTTAGGACATAACCCTCTAATATACTTTAATTTAGAAGGCCCTTAAACTTAATCTCAAAAAGGAGAAATAATAATAATCTCCAAAATCTTGGGCTGAAAACAGGGCACCGGTCGACCGGTCCTAGACCCCCGGTCGACCGCGGGTTGTAAATAAGCCTACGAAACAAAGCAGTAGGCCCTTTCTCCTTGACGCGGTCGACCGGCCATAGGGGAGCGGTCGACCGGCCATAAGGGCGCGGTCGACCGATCACACCAGGTCTCCCAAAATTAAAATCCTTAAGTCCCTTATCCAACAACCCAAATTCATTTTCGGAGTTTCTAAACTACCCCAAAAATTATCCCGAACATCTACGACATTAATTCTAGCCGTAATTTTTCCAATTCCCGATTTGATTTCCGAGTTGATAATTTCAACCCGGAGCTGTCATCTTGTAAAAATCATATCAAATCGTAGAAAATTTAGAAAAATACGTGGTCAGCGCCCACGCGACCATATCGAAAAGATCTACAACTTTTGTGTTTTGGCCGAAAGCTAAATCATTTATCTTCTTGGTCGAAAATGACCCCAAAGGTTACGGGTTACTATCCATTGTCTCTTCCAACATCCCAAACTCCATTTTTCTCCATTTTTGTTGTTTCTAACCTCACCCAACAACTCAATAAACATCTAATCTATGTTTTACAACTAACACATCAATTATTTTGGGGTATTAGATCATTTCTCTTAGTTTTAAACCCTAAAACCATAAAAACCCCAACTTAACCTTTAAACCCATTTTATACTCCATTAACATGGTTTTGATACTAAAAATCATTAAGAGTTTACACTACATCAATGTGTAAACTCATAATCAACTTTTACCCAATTTATTTTAAGGGTTCTAACCCCAAAATCATATTTTTACCAGCTATGATATGAGATTAATGCACAAAAGTAAATAAAGCAAGTAAACACTTGCCTCGTGGATAAAATCCGACGACCTCGAGTCGAATCCGACGGAGCTGGCCCGAGATCTCCATTTCTCTCCTCTTTTCTCTCCTTCTCTCTCTCTTCTCTCTCTTTTCTTTCTTTCTTTCTCTTTTTCTCCCCCTCCCTCTCTTTATAAAGAAAGAAAAGAGTTATACCCCTTAAAATCCAAAAACGACTCGTTTACCCAATTACGAGTTACTTTTACCTCTAAAATTATCCGAAACTCATTTTCGACAATCGGACACACTTTTCCAACTATCTCGGACATTCCAATACTCACGGCGCAGTCGAAATTCCCATCCGGGGTACTTGACCGCAAATCACTATTCCAACCCAAAATAAATAAATGCGAGTTTTCCAATTAAAAAAACTTACCTCGTGTCGCTTTTCTCCATGGTGACATATAATTAAAATATTTCGACCTATATAGTCCCAAAAATAATTACAATTTCCATCGAAAACCATTAAATCCTCGAGAATCCCCAAAATCACTATTTAGAGAAATTCCCCAAATTGCCAATTTATATTTATTTATTGAATTTAATTTTCTCCAAAAGGACGGGTTGTTACACTTTTACGTACTATGCGTGTGCTCTATACAATATATGTGTCATCTCCATATTTAATCAATCCTACATACTCTTTGTATTTGTATAGGTAATATATTAATTATGGTCCGCACTAGCGGCATTTATATTAGGACTGTATGTACTCTTTGAATTCGCGTGTACTTTCAAATAGTACACCCAAATTCATGAAGTACACGCACATTGAAATTGATTTATTTTAATGCAATGTGCGTGTACTTTTATGTACTATGCGTGTACTCTATACAATATATATGTGATCTCAAAATATAATCAAACCTTTGCTATTGTGGTCCGCGCCAGCGATACTCCATATGTTTGTAAGAAGTATTATTATTGTGTTAATTGTTTAGGAGTCATACCATCAAGTATGTTCAACTGTAAAATTGTTGGTTGCGACTTTGAAGATATTAAGAATACAAAACCTTTCACATTGACAGTAAATACTACTTATGATGACGAAATTCATTTTCTGTTTCGCATCAATGAAGGAGCAAAAAGGTTACTTGGTTTTTTCTACTACTTTGAAGACATTAAGTGTGCTTTTGATGTAGAAAAGCTTCAAGTAACTGAATCGAAAGCAAAGGATTTAGCAAAATGAATTGAACAATATTGCTTAAGAGGTTTTGAAAATGATGGTGAGTTTAGCATGGATCTATTGTATGACTTCTTTTCTGAATATGTTAGGAACAGAGAATCTTGGTTTATAACTTGTCGAACAACATGTATTAGGTATAACCATATAACGGACGATATGTATTACCTTTGTTAACATGTATTTTTCTGATATTTTTTAGAAATATTTATGATAATATTGAATGTACTTTTATTAAATACACATGTACTTTATTGTTAGAGCCTGTATTTTATTCCAATTTGCGTGTATTTTATTTTCTGTACTTTTAATTTAGCATTATAGGTTTGTAATTTAATTTATGTGTTTATATTATTTGAATGGGGATGAATATAAGGGCAAGAAAAGGAACGAACGGCAAGAAGAGCAGTTCTAAAAATAGTTCTTCATGCAGTGATGTGGAATCTACACATGGTGTGAATAAACATGACCAGTATTAGTTGAAAGTTGTTAGCTTTTATCATGATTTTGATGCTGCTAAAAGTAAAATAAATGATCGTCATATTTAACTAGTTAAGAAGACTCCATTCTGGGAGATTTTCAATGCTTATTATAGAGAGGAAGTAGTATAAGCGCAGCACAAAAAAATTGATAAAAATACTATATCGATTATAAAGCTCTACAAAATGGAAACGAGTAGTTTTGAGCTAAAGTACAGTGCCAAAATAAGCCCAAAAGATATAAGTGAGATATTTGGCATCCCAATGGTAGAGGGGAAAAAATCAATAGATTTGAAAAAGAGATTGGCTGCGTCTTAAAAACTTGAATTCCTTACCCGATACTTCAAAGCTAAAAAAATTAAAAATCAAAAATATCTAAGGGTTTGAATAAATCGATAGAGTTGGACACAGAGGAGGGCATAATCGATTTTGTAAAACTTATTTGTCTCCACTTCATGACGATGTTATTTTTCTCCAACTCAAATTTCACATTAGGAGAATTTTTTACAGCATACGTCAACAGTATTGATGAATATGATTAATTATGATTGGACATCTGTCGTGCATGGGTTTCTCATCAATTCACTCAACAAAATAGTAAGTTCAAAACCTAGCACAATAAGTGGATGTGTCATTCTATTATTGGTGAGCAAAACATCTTAATGCAGTCCAATAAACAAATTGAAAAAATTATTTAAAAACTTGAGCTCATGTGTACTTTGTAAATATCACGTGTACTTTGAAAGTACACGTGATTTTTATAAATTACACGCATAATTTTATTCACCATTATAATTGGAATATCACGTGTACTTTCAAAATACATGTGATAATTTCATTGAATTTTTTGTACTTTATAAATATCACGTGTACATTGAAAGTACACGTGATATTTATATAATAAACGCTTAATTTCTTTAACCATGGTTGGAATATCACATGTACTTTCAAAGTACACGTGATATTTACAAAGTACACGTGTTATTCCAATTATAAAAACTAGATAATACAATTATTAACATCATGTTTTTTTGCATGATCACAGTATTGGGTATGTGAGAAGTTTGATATAATAAATTACCTATTGAAGGGAAGAAAGATGAGACACCAAAATTTCTTATATGGAACTTGTCATCTTTGAAAGATTGGTTATTTGAGAATGATATCACTTTAGCAAATTTGAAGAAGGAGACTACAAATAAAGAAGTCAGTAAGGACATTGCAATACAAAGTTGATCTCAACAAGGGCATCAAAAAGAGTAAAACTCAAAGTGAAGGGCTCAGTTTTTCTTTGAACATTTCAGAATCAAGTCCTATACATACTGAGTCATCGTCTGATGAAGTTGCTGAAGATTTTGATGACAATGCACTTTCATCAAGTTGGAATAGTCCCATTAAAAAATATATTATTCTCTAAAAAATAAGGGAAATAATCAACCAGAAGATACAGGGAATCTTGAATTAGGAGATTTTGATAATGCTAAGAAGGTAAATTTGGATAAAGAAAATGTTGAATTGAAGGAGTTGTTGGAAAAAAAATTCTGAACTATCTAAAGTAGCTGAAAAACTTGATTGTGCACTTGAGAAGGTGGAAACTTTGGAGGTGGAGAATTCAAGACTTATTATTGTGAATGTACAGTTGGAGTTAGATAAATTCAACTTGTGGAAACACAAGAGGAAATTAAGAAATTGGAGGTAAAAAATTCCTAACTTTTGAAACAAAAAGAGTTACTGAATAATTTGGAGGTGGAAAATGACAGCCTTGTTGTGATAAACAATTCTTTGAATGAAAAACTTGTTCAAGCAACAATGAATGACTCAAATAGAATGAAACAATTAGATGAATCATTGAAAAACAGGTTGAATCATCAAGAATGTTGGAACAAACAAATGTCCATCTATCTGAGATTAATAAAAATCTTAAAAAATAATGTATGAAGATATAGTGCAAAAATTAAAAGATGGTGAGCTAGAAATGGTGACGTTGAGGCGAAATCTTCACGAATCAGAAGTGAAAAGAACTAACCAGGTGCTTTTGATTAATTTTCAAATGAAAAACATCATTATTCTATAGATTACAAGTAGTTATTTTATAATGTACACGCATTTTATCAAAATACACGCAGTATTTTGATAAAAGTACACACATTTTATATTGTAGTATAATGATGTTTTAAGAAAATACACGTAGTTTTTATAAAGTACAGGCATTTATTCATGTTGTTATTTATCATTTGCTTCATTCATTTGTATTTGTATTCATTGTTTTATTTAAAATCATGCGTGTAATTTATAAAGTACACGCATATCACTCCAAAGTACACAGGAAATTATTTTTACATTTACGTGTACTTCGAAATTTTTCACGTGTACTTAGGTATTCTTTGGCAATTAATGGAAAGTACACGCATATTTCATAAATTACACACATTTTATTTGATGATCATCCATAGTTTAATAAAGTACACGTGTAGTTTAATAAAGTACGTGATTTATCAATCTAGTAAATCCGTAAATTCTCTTGTTGTTTGACATTTGTTTATTTTTATTGAGATTTATGGAATGTTTAATAGTTAAGCATGATGGTTTTCTCTAGGAAACAGAAAATAAAATTCTCGATAAAAAAATAGAAGAATTATCTTCCTCCATTTCTAAAAAGGATGAAGAAATAATTTCAATTCAAGACTCAATGATTGGTATAATGTAAGAAAGAGTTGAAAGGAAGCCAAAGATTGATGAAGATTATCTATATTCACATCCTATTCATCATTTTCCAAAAGGAGATGGGAATAAAAATTCTTTGAATGATGCTCCTGCTGAATTGCAGCCAAAAGGAAGAAAGATACAAACCAATAAGGCAACTACTGTTCCATCAAAAAAAGGGGGCAGAATAATAAAGGCAAGTCTTCTTCAATAGCAAAACATGAAGTAGACACAAATCTACAAGTGTACAAAACACCTTACAGAAGAATCCCAAAATATATTGAAAGAATATTTGATAGAGGAGAAGGATACATGATAAATCTTCTAATTGTTTATTTTGATACTAACTCATTATTATTTTGAAATGCACTTATTTTTATTCTGTAATGCACTCATTTTATAAAGTATACGCATTTTTGTATTGAACTTTACGTGTGTACTTTATTAAGTACACGCATATTTCATAAATTACACGCATATTATTTAATGATCATAAATTATATACATGTTTCAGTTATTACTCTAACTTTATTTTCTATCTTGAAATTCAGCAATTGTCTCTATACAATAGAAGACTCATCATTCGTTTGCGCTGATGATATTAAAGAATTACAGAAAGGCGAAGAAATATCAAACCAAGTATGTAATCGAAACATAGTACATTGATTAATTTTGCATCTTTATATCCTTTGAGGAAGTGGGTGGTCCCTATGTGTGTTTCAAATCAAACCAATTTTTCACCAAAAATTATCCAACTTTAATTACCACCAAACCAAGTAGTGAAAAACCAATTCTTACTTTATATCAATTTATCTTGATTAATCCTAAACATGCATCTAGTGATTAAAGCAAGTAAAGTAAAGTAAAGAATACTCACAACACCGAATGGAGGAGAAAAAAACCCAAAACGAGAAAGCAACCTCGGACGGCCCATGCCAGACAATCACTGTGAATAAAGGTTTTATAAAGACAGATTAGCCTTACTTAACGACTCGATCCCCACGGGTCTTGACGCGCCTTCTGATCTTCTACCATTCTTCAATAGTACCCACGCAGAAATTTCGTCTTCCACGATACCTGTCCATAACACACGCGTCCACGTATGTCTTGGTGTCCACCGAATGGCTTTGATTCATCTACGATGTCGAACAAGAAGTCCTTCTCTTTTCCTCACTGCAAAACCCTGATGTTCAAGTGTAGAACAAACCTTCTTGGTGCAGAAAGATCACATAAACATATAATAATGATAACTCGGATCTTTGCAAACTCTAAAGATGTGTTTAAGCTTTGAAACCTTAGAAAAACTTGTGCAAAACTCGTACTGGAACGTAAACTATTTTTTCCATAATGCACACTTTTTAATTTTGACGAAAACACGTTTTAAAAAGGAATTAAGCGTCGCCTCGAAAACTGTATCGCTCGAACGAGATTGCCATGTCGTTCGCGCAACATGAGCATCTCGCTCGAACGAGTACTTATTGCATTTGAACGACGCCGTGTATCAATTTGACTTTTTGACTTTTACTTTAAAACGTCTCTTCCAAAAGAGATTCAATTAAGTCAAACTCTATTTCGAGCTTATCAGAATAAAACGAAGTTTAAAAAATTTAAAACACTTTTAAAACATTTTGCTTTATAAAATTACATCCTTATCTTTTATAAAAACAATTCCGAGCACCATTAATTATACGCATTCATAATTGTGTGATCTCGTAATGCAATTATCTTGAAGACGAATAAACTTGCACCAATTAAACTTCGGCATGATTAATTCTTTAAAGCTTTTCCGCAATGTCTTCAATTTCTTCAATACGTCATAGACTAAGTGGAATCTTGACAAAATAAAATTTCCCTATGATATATTACAAACACAGTTTTGTTCACGGAATTAAGTCAAAACAATACAGGGACTCAATTGGAAATTTATGTCCTTACAAATCTCCCCCTTTGACTATTCTGGGACAAAACTAAACCAGTGAAATTCCTAGGCCGGGTCGTTAAGCCGTATGACGCCTAAATCCCATCCCATAAATCCAAAATCAAAAATTATAGGTCACGGACTCGAATATATAGCACCGACAAGCACGAACTGTCTGAATGTGATGTAGACTTGAAATCTTGAATCACTGAAGCATACCTACACGCATAACACAGACAAACAAATACCCAGTGAAGTATGAAGGAACAAATGAAACCAATATATATATATATATATATCCAAATGATACCAAATGATAATAGATACCAATATGAAAAAACTCTGAAAAATCATTTGTTAAACAATTTGGACAACAAAATGATACCAATGTGTTCTACCAATTTGTAAAATATGAAATCAAAAACATGCTCAACAAAATCTCAAATCTCCCCCTACATCACATACATCTCTCCCCCTTTTTTGTCTCGAATGGGCAATCCGGTGAAAAGATAAACCAATCAAAGTATCTAGCATGAGAATATTTGAAATCGCCAGATAATCATGAAACAACCAGCTAAATATGATCAAGTAATGACAAAGCAGTAGCTAGTAAACCAAGGAATCACACAAAGAGTATAGAAAACTAATCAGGTGTGATAAACGGATCATATGCAAAATATGAATTTTGAAACAATATAACCTGCATATAAATCAGTTAGTCCAGAAAACTTCTAGCAGTACCAAAAAAATATCAATTTAAACCAGTGGACTGCAAACCAATCAGAAGCAAATTCCCAGACCATCGGACGTCGCTCAAATGAGATGAGGACGTCACTCGAATAAGACTTCGTGCGATATGGAGATGTCGCTCGATTGACTTCTCACGGCAGGCCAAAATTTCCCAGTTTCCCAGAAATATCATATATTTTTACCCAGTGAAAAAATTTCCCGAAAAAACACAGTGGAAGGGCCTGACAACTGTAAAACAGTGATAAGACATTAAGCTTTTAACACAAAATGCAAAAACACATAAAAACTAACAATGCGAGTTACATGCAAACATAGTACCGATGTTCTCAAATATGGACATGGAATGTATGGTCGTAAAACTACAACAAATGAGTCACAATTCCAACACATCGAAATGATCAAGAAGATCTAATCAGTAGAAATAAATCATCAAACTTTATCATAGCCATATGACAATTAACGTGTGAGCTTAATAAACTAAACATACTACATGCGTACAAATCCAGAATTTTGACGATACTACAAACAATAGCATCAAACTGTAATGTTTCAACATTAGGATTAGTTGTGCAAACCCATTTAAATTTTCTCCAACCAAACTCCCTCATAAACATACTTTTTCAAGTTCTTTTGAGGTTTCTAGCATTATCAACTTAGAGAAAATCATGTTGGCCCTTTTTTTTAGCACATTGCTTTTTCATTTGGGCTCTTTTAAACGGTGGCTTTCACGACGAGTAAATTTTGAACTCTCGCGGCCCTTTCCCGTGAATCACTCATCATTTTTTCAATTAGGTACCAATTCTAATCCTCATGGTAAACGATTCTTCCATGCACACTTCTCCTTAAGTCTACTTACGCATAGATGATAAGATTGAGATAAGAACGCCTCACCAAATTCAAATATGCAAGAGAAGTCAAACATCCATATAAACTCGTGCATGTGTGCAATGTTGGCATATATAGAGAGAGAGTCGAATCAAAATGCATATCAACTTCGAAACCACCCCCATATAAACAATGGTTAAGATCATTCTAAGCATCGATAATAATGACCAAATGACCTAGCCACATGGATAATGAAACGATGGGGGGGTCCAAGCACACCAATATGCCACATCAAACATGTAAAATCAAAAACAAAAAAGAAAAAAGAAAACAAAACTATTTTCAGTTTTTCAAAAAATTTATCAAAAACAAAATCTTTTTGTATTTTTCAAATAAGACTCAAACAAATGAAAACTATAATACAAAGAGATAAACATGTCATTACACTAGGAAGAATATATCATGAAGCAAAACTAGCGTATGACAAACAATATCATGCAAGCAACTATCCATAAGAAATAGCATGTGATGAATCATGTGCAAGCATGCGAGAATTAACCAACCTAGCATTTAGCATCTCCAAAATGGATTTCCTAACCCAAACAGGTGTATACTTAACAAAATGGGTTTGGGTAACCAATGGGACACTATGTTTAAACTTCCTAAGGTCTTTTCTAAGATCATAGCAAAAACTCCTAAGGTGACCTTTCCTACCACAATGCGAACATGTGAAAACTCGATAAGGAACGAGATCTTTAGGTTGACCTATTCTAACACCCTCGGATATGATTGATCCTCTAAAATAAGTAATGGTTTTGGCATTAGCAACGGCAGCATTAGAGCAAGACGATCCATTACCATCAATACTCAAACTATTCGAGTCATTTGAAACACTTTTAAACTTCAAAACTTTGGACTCAAATAAAAAATTATGCTCCTCAAATTTTAGGGACTCCTTCTGTAAATTATCAATTACCCCTAGAAGGTTATCTCGCTCCCCCTCAATGTGAGAAAACTTATCCCTGAGAGCCTTTTCTCGTGCCACAAAATCATTAATCGAATTATTTTCCTCAACGGTACAAACCCTAGAATTTCTCAGATCCTCTAACCCTTTTTTCTAAAATGAGGATTCTATCATCACTCTCCTTTTTGCCCAATTTTAACATATTAAAATCATTAAACGCGGGACCAAACTTCTCACGATAAATATCTCTTTGAATTTGAAACGTTTGCAAATATTCAATCATATTTTTAAAACAGGAATTTTCTGTCTCCAAAACTTCAATACGTTTTGCAAACATTAAATTCAAACGATGTAAATCGTCAAAGCTTAGAGAATCCATCGAGAGAAAACAAACACAGGAGAGATAAACAAACACACGGGATCACAAAACAAATAAATTGTGTTTTCTCGCTCTGATACCAATTTGAGGAAGTGGGTGGTCCCTATGTGTGTTTCAAATCAAACCAATTTTTCATCAAAAATTATCCAACTTTTAATTAGCACCAAATCAAGTTGTGAAAAACCAATTCTTACTTTAAATCAATTTATCTTGATTAATCCTAAACATGCATCTAGTGATTAAAGCACGTAAAGTAAAGTAAAGAATACTCACAACGCCGGATGTGCGAGGAAAAAACCCAAAATGGGAAAATAACCTCAGACGTCCCAAGCCAGACAATCACTATGAATAAAGGTTTTACAAAGACAGATTAGCCTTACTCAATGGCTCAATCCCCATGGGTATATTTTCTCTTTCTGATATTCTACCGTTCTTCAATAGTGCCAATGCATAAATTCTGTCTTCCACGATACCTGTCCACGACACACGCATCCACGTATGTCTCGGTGTCCATCGAATTGCTTTGATTCGTCTACGATGTTGAACAAGAAGTCCTTCAATTTTCTTCACCGCAAAACCCTGATGTTCAAGTGTAGAAAAAAATATCTTGGTGCAGCAAGATCACATAAACATATAATAATCATAAATCGAATCTTTACAAACTCTAAGGATGTGTTTAAGCTTTGAAACCTTAGAAAAACTTGTGCAAAACTCGTACTGGAACGTAAACTATTTTTTCCAGAATGCACACTTTTTAATTCTGACGAAAACACGCTTTAAAAGTGAATTAAGCGCCGCCTCGAAAACTATGTCGCTTGAACGAGATTTCCACGTTGCTCGCGCAACATGAGCATCTCGCTCGAACGAGCTCTTATGTCGTTTGAACGACGCCGCGTGTCAGTTTGACTTTTTAACTTTTTGTTTAAAACGTTTCTTCCAAAAGAGATTCAATTAAGTCAAACTCTATTTCGAGCTTATCAGAATAAAACAAAGTTTAAAACATTTAAAATACTTTTAAAACATTTTTCTTTATAAAATTACATCCTTATCTTTTATAAAAATGATTCTGAGCACCATTAATTATACGCATTCATACCTGTGTGATCTCATAATTCAATTTCTTGAAGACGAATAAAATTGCACCAATTAAACTTCGGCATGATTAATTCTTTGAAGCTTTGTCTCAACGTCTTCAATTTCTTCAATACTTCATAGATTAAGTGGGATCGTGATAAAATAAAATCTCCCTATGACATATTACAAACACAGTTTTGTTCATGGAATTAAGTCAAAACAATACAGGGACTCAATTGGAAATTTATGTCCTTAAAAATCTCCCCCTTTGACTATTCTGGGACTAAACTAAACCAGTGAAATGCCTAAGCCGGTTCGTCAAGCCGTATGATGCCTAAATCCCATTCCATAAACCTAAAATCAAAAATTACAGGACACGGACTAGAATATGTAGCACCGGTAAGCATGAACTGTTTGAATGTGATGTAGACTTGAAATCTTGAATCACTGAAGCATACCTACACACATGAAACAGAAAAATAAATACCCAGTGAAGTATGGAGGAACAAATTAAATCAACATATATATATATATATATATATCCAAATGATACCAAATGACAATAGACATCAATATGAATAAACTCTAAAAAATCATTTGTTAAACAATTTGAGCAACAAAATGATACCAATGTGTACTACCAATTTATAAATTACGAAATCAAAAACATGCTCAACAAAATCTCAAATCTCCCCCTACATCATATACATCTCTCCCCCTTTTTGTCTCGAATATACAATCCGGTGAAAAGATAAACCAATCAAAGTATCTAGCATGAGAATATACCAATTTGAGATTTGAAATCGCTAGATAATCATGAAAATACCAGCTAAATATGATCAAGTAATGACAAAGCAGTAGCTAGTAAACCAAGGAATCACACAAAGAGTATAGCAAACTAATCAGGTGTGATAAACGGGATTCGTATGCAAAATATGAATTTGGAAACAATATAACCTGCATATAAACCAGTTAGTCCAGAAAACTTCCACCAGTACCAAAAAAAATCAATTTAACCTAGTGGACTGCAAACCAATCAGAAGCAAATTCCCAGACTGTCTTTCGAACAAGCCAAGGATGTCGCTCAAACGAGATGAGGACGTCACTCAAACGAGACTTCCCGCGACATGGAGATGTCGCTCGAACGACTTCTCACGACAGGCCAAAATTTCTTAGTTTCCCAGAAATATCATATATTTTTACCCAGTGAAAAAATTTCCCGAAAAAACACAGTGGAAGGGCCTGACAGCAGAAAAACAGTGCTAAGACATTAAGCTTTTAACACAAAATGCAAAAACGCATAAAAACTAACAAGGCGAGTTACATGCAAACATAGTACCGATGTGCTCAAACATGGACATGGAATGTATGGTCGTAAAACTATAACAAATGAGTCATAATTCCAAAACATCGAAATGATCAAGAAGCTCTAATCAATAGCAATAAATCATCAAACTTTATCGTAGCCATATGACAATTAAAGTGTGAGCTTAATGAACTAAACATGCTACATGCACACAAAACCAGAATTGTGACGATTCTACAAACAATAGTGTCAAATTGTAATGTTTCAACATTAGGAATAGTTATGCAAACCAGTCTAAATTTTCTCCAACCAAACTCCCTTATAAACATACTTTTTCAAGTTCTTTTGAGGTTTCTAGCATTATCAACTTAGAGAAAATATTATTGGCCCTTTTTCTTAGCACATTGCTTTTTTTTTTGGGCTCTTTTAAACGGTGGCTTTCACGACGAGTCAATTTTGAACTCTCGCATCCCTTTCCTGTTAATTACTCATCATTTTTTCAATTAGGTACCAATTCAAATCCTCACGGTAAACGATTCTTACATGCACACTTCTTCTTAAGTCTACTTACGCATAGATGACAAGATTGAGATAAGAACGCCTCACCAAATTCAAATATGCAAGAGAAGTCAAACATCCATATAAACTCGTGCATGTGTGCAATGTTGGCATATATAGAGAGAGCCGAATCAAAATGCATATCAACTTCGAAACCACCCCCATATAAACAATGGTTAAGATCATTCTAAGCATCGATAATAATGACCAAATGACCTAGCCACATGGATAATGAAACGATGGGGGGGTCCAAGCACACCAATATGCCACATCAAACATGTAAACTCAAAAACAAAAAACAAACAGGAAAACAAAACTATTTTCAGTTTTTCAAAAAATTTATCAAAAACAAAATCTTTTTGTATTTTTCAAATAAGACTCAACCAAATGAAAACTATAATACAAAGAGATAAACATGTCATTACACTAGGAAGAATATATCATGAAGCAAAACTAGCGTATGACAAACAATATCATGCAAGCAACTATCCATAAGAAATAGCATGTGACGAATCATGTGCAAGCATGTGAGAATCAACCAACCTAGCATTTAGCATCTCCAAAATAGATTTCCTAACCCAAACAGGTGTATACCTAACAAAATGGGTTTTGGGAACCAATGGGACACTATGTTTAAACTTCCTAGGGTCTTTTCTAAGATCATAGCAAAAACTCCTAAGGTGACATTTCCTACCACAATGCGAACATGAGAAAACTCGACAAGGAACGAGATCTTTAGGTTGACCTTTTCTAACACCCTCGGATGTGATTGATCCTCTAAAACAAGTAATGGTTTTGGCATTAGAAACAGAAGCATTAGAACAAGATGAGCCATTACCATCACTACACAAACTATTCGAGTCATTTGAAACAATTTTAAACTTCAAAACTTTGGACTCAAACAAAAAATTATGCTCCTAAAATTTTAGGGACTCCTTCTTTAAATTATCAATTACCCCTAGAAAGTTATCTCGCTCCCCCTCAATGTGAGCAAACTTATCCCTGAGATCCTTTTCTCGTGCCACAAAATCATTAATCGAATTATTTTCCTCAACGGCACAAACCCTAGAATTCCTCAGATCCTCTAATTCTTTTTCTAAAACAAGGATTCTATCATCACTCTGTTTTTTGCCCAATTTTAACATATTAAAATCATTAAACAAGGAACCAAACTTCTCACGACAAATATCTCTTTGAATTTGAAACGTTTGCAAATATACAATCATATTTTTAAAACAAGAATTTTCATTCTCTAAAACTTCAATGCGTTTTGCAAACTTTAAATTCAAACGATGTAAATCGTCAAAGCTTAGAGAATCCATCGAGAGAAAACAAACACGGGAGAGATAAACAAACACACGGGATCGCAAAACAAATAAATTATTTTTTCTCGCTCTGATACCAATTTGAGGAAGTGGGTGGTCCCTATGTGTGTTTCAAATCAAACCAATTTTTCACCAAAAATTATCCAACTTTTAACTAGCACCAAGCCAAGTTGTAAAAAATCAATTCTTACATCCTAAACATGCATCTAGTGATTAAAGCAAGTAAATTAAAGAATACTCACAACGCCGGATGTACGAGAAAAAAAACCAATTTGGGAAAACAACCTCAGACGGCCTAAGCCAGACAATCACTATTAACAAAGGTTATACAAAGACAGATTAGCCTTACTCAATGACTCGATCCCCATGGTTCTTGACGCTCCTTCTGATCTTATACCATTCTTTAATAGTTCCCACACAGAAATTCCATCTTCCACGATACATGTCCCCAACACACGCGCCCATGTATGTATCGGTGTCCACCGAATAGCTTTGATTCGTCTACGATGTCGAACAAGAAGTTCTTCTCTTTTCTTCACCCCAAAACCCTGATGTTTAAGTGTAGAACAAACCTTTTTGGTGCATCAAGATCCCATAATCATATAATAATTATAACTCGGAGCTTTGCAAACTCTAAGGAGTTATAATCATATAATAATTATAACTCGGATCTTTGCAAACTCAAGATCCCATAATCATATAATATATATATATATATATATATATATATATATCAAGGTTCTAAAAAATGCGGGGCGTGATCGAGGCGTGAAGGCAAAGTCTTAAGCCTTAGAAGCCTAGGCGGGCCTTAAGCGTAAAAAAGCGTGAAAAGGCATTTAGGCCTTTTTAATATATTTTAATATTTTTTAATCATAACAAGGCTATTAAAATACTAAAATTTTACATATCATAAAAATATATCTGAATATTTAAAAATTAAAATACTATTTGATTATTTTAGACGAGAAAATGGTCCAATTTGTAAAATTATTCTTTAAAAGGCGATATCGTTTCACTAAAGCATCGTTGTTTTTTAATAAAAGTGCGCCCTAAGATTTTTACCAAGAATAAGGCGTAAAAAGCTTGAGGCAGAGCATTTCTCCCAAACCTAAAGCGTAGGTGGATTTTTTAGAACACTGATATATATATATATATATATATATATATATATATATATATATTAAAATAGGGTGTGGCTATCCCCACACCCTAAGACCAAAATACCCTCCCCACCTTTAAAATATAATATAATTTTAAAATATAAAATATTTTAAGTAATATAAAATTTATACTCTAAGATAAAATATAATTTTATTATTATGATGATGATGATGATTATTATGACTATTCTTATTATTATTATTAATTGGATTTTTTACTTTAACACATTACTAATTATTTTAATTAGACTACTTGTAACAAAATAAAAACTTTTTATAACAAAAAACAGTTTTAAAAAAATAATTTATATCTTTAAAAAATCATTTAAAAAAAGTTTTTCGGGGTTGAAAAAATCCTATAATGAAAAAAACAACTTTCTAACAACAGAAAAACAGTTTTTGAAAATAAAACAGTTTTTAAGAAAATAAAAATAGTTTTAACGAATTTTTTTTAACAAAATAAAAATTGTTTATAACAAAAAAAATGGGAGCTTGACAATTAAGTCCCGTTTACATGAAATATTTTCTAATATGTTCTATCAAAACATTTTTTCCTCAATAGGTCATATTTGTACATATAGTGAATATTTACTATGGCCTCGTTTGATACACCGTATAAGGGGTCCGGATCGAATAGGAGAAGAGTCGGATTGGATAGGATAAGGATGGACCGTATAAGACTTATTCCAATACTGCGTTTGGAACATTTCCGAATAAGAAGACGGGATGGGATATAATAATATAGTCATGTGTTTGAAATTCTCTGGATGGAATTAATTTATCTCCAGTTTTCCAAAAATACCCTTCTTTTGTATTTAATAATCAAAAAATACAAAAATATATTGTTATAACATATTTTAACTTAATATCATAATATTCAATTCCACGTGGGATGTTAAAAAAATAATATTATGAGATGAAAATATGTATGTACAAGTTGCATGAGTTTTTTTTATAACTTAATAAGGGTAGAGTAGTAATTTTTAATCAAATTTTGACACCGTATAATTATATACGACCTGGGAGGTGGGATTTTTTTATCCCACTCCTTCTGGGATAAGGAGCTCACTTTGGATAACTTATTCCATCTCATATCCCATCCTAAATTACACCAAACATTGGATAGGATAATTTTATCCAATACGAATCACTTATACGGCGCATCAAACGAGGCCTATATGTTTACAAATAGGACCTATTGGAACAAAAAGATTTTTTCATGGGACCTGATGGAGCCAAAAAAAATATTATAACCTATTGAACTACAAACTTAGTAAACGGGACTAATTGGTAAAAAAATCCAAAACAAATCGTTAAAAAAAATCTAACAAAATAAAAATGTTTTTTCAAAATAAAAAACAGTTTATAACAAACAAATATTAAAAAAACGGCTTTTTAGAAAAATAAAAACACTTTAGTGAAGAAAAAAATAGTTTTTAAAAACATTGTGTATTACATTTATGGTTATTACTATAATTATTATAATTATTGTTGTTATTAATATTATTATTTGGATTTTTTTACTGTAACCCATGATATTTTTTTTATTTTAGACCTTACTACAAATTAATAATGTTTTTTATTTTGTTGAAAAAACATTTTTGAAAAATTATTTTTATTCTTTCAAAACTGATTTTTTGTTAAAAACAGTTTTTTTTACTAAAGTGATTTTATATTTCTAAAAACTATTTTTTTAATATTTTTATTCTTTAAAAACTAATTTTTTTTCAAAGATATTGTTTCTTTGTTATAAACTGTTTTTATTTTTTTAAAAACAGATTTTTTTTGTTAGTAGTTGTTTTTTTTAAACTCTTTGTTGTTATAAACAGTTTTTATTTTGTTAAAAAAAAGTTTTTTCGTTAAAACTATTTTTATTTTGTTAAAAAATGTTTTTTTGTTTGTTAAAAAACTGTTTTTTTTTATTATAATAATAATAAAACTATATTTTATCTTAAAGTATAAATTCTATCTTCCTTAAAATATTTTAAGTTTTAAAATCTTATTATACTTTAAAGGTGGGGAGGGTATTTTGGTCTTAGGATGTGGGGGAAGGTGTGGGGGAAGAACTTAGGGTGTGGGGATAGCCACACCCTTAAAATATATGCATTAAATATATTTTTTATAAAGGACATTTTCTTACCGAAATACATTAAATATGGTGAGAACATTTTTATAATGTACATTAAATACATTTGTGTACTGAAATACATGTATTAAATATGCAGAGCATGTATATTTTCTAAATTAAGAATATTTTGACACTACTCCTATAATAATGCTCTAAGGGTAGTAAAACGGGTCATTACAAGTCCACATGTAAATAACCAATTTGATTCCTCATAATATTGTTCAATTCATTCAGTGTAACAGTAGTTTTAAAAAAAATTGTTAAAACTACTGTTACAATGAATGATTTTTTAAAGATATAATAATACAAAAAAAACATGTATTAAATATTCATTCATTGATTTTATTTAAAACTACTGTTACAATGAATGAATTGAACAATATTAAGAGGAATGAAATTGGTTATTTACATGTGGACTTGTAATGACCCGTTTTACTACCCTTAGAGCAAGTAACTTCTCTTATTATGGCCTCTCCAACATATTTTATTCTCTTATTTCTTGGCCTCCCTGTTAGTCTCTTTGTTGATGGAGGAATGAATGATGGATTTTCAGGTAATGGAATGTTTAGGGACATCAAATTAGGAAGAGGAACCATAGGTGATGAGTATGATTTTTTGTAGAAAAAACCTTATAATAATCCCCAATATGATCATAAATACTTTCACCTATCTTTTGTACGACATAAATAGCATGAGAACATGGAAAGCATCGTAGCTACCAATTCTTACAAGAGAAAATTCCTTATTCTAAGTTAATTGTGGCCCGCACATCTGAATGAACTTTGAATACATATTTACTTAAGCGTCTAATATTCCAATGCCTACTTTTATTCCAATTTCATTCAGTAATTTATCAAAATGAGGACACAACTCCTTTGACCATGTTTCAGATTCAACAAATTTTTTTGCATTGAAATTCATAATCTTGATCCTCATTTTTTCCATCATTTTAATTATCTGTAAATGCCTTTCCTCTAGGATCCAAGAGTTGAATGATTCCGCAACACTTGATGCCATGTCACCATAACGTTTCCAAGTGAAATATACACAAGACCAATTCTCCAGAGGCAAATTACCAAGAAAATCACCAACATCAACTCCACCTTCCTTCTTCAGGGCATCAATGTTCTTCTGAAATTTATCAACTGTTACAACATACGCACAACGCATGAAATTTTAAACGATCTTCTTTCGGAAGTTTCCACTCCCCCGTATATTCTTCTTTATAATTCCCTATAAATAATGTATACAATAGGAATGTGCAGACATTGAAAAAACCTTAGAAACACCTTCAATAAGACCATTGTTTCGATCGGATATGAATGTGATGTTTTGATCTTGATGAGCTATTGCATCATGCAAATTAATGAGAAACCACATCCAATTATCCTTCGTCTCCGAATTAACAACTGCATATGCAAGAGGATGAAGGCCTGAAATTATAATGAAATATATCAGTACATACAGATTCTATGATAAATTCTAAAAATGGTGTCGCTGACGCAGACCAATAAACAGGTAGACTATACAATAACAAATATATTTATAGTGATAGGCTACATAAATGTAAAGTATAATCATATAATGCTTGTACTTTAATATATATGGGCGTAATTTATCATTAGATTTGACCATAACAAATAAAGAATTACAAAGTACACGCAAAATATTATAAAGTACACTAAGTGTAAATAGAATTTCACGTGTACTTTGTAATGATGTGCATTTACTTTGCACTGTTAGCCAAAAAAAATATGGAATCCTAAAGTTTACGCATATCATTACAAATACATGTAACATGGAATAGAAATGCACGTGTACTTTCTAATGATATGCGTGTACTTTGCACTGTTGGCCCAAAACAAACAAGGAATCCTAAAGTATACACATGACATTACAAAGTACACATGGCATAGAATAGAAATTCACGTGTACTATTTTATCTAATGCGTATACTTTGGGATTCTATTCAAATAACAAAAACAGACCTCAAAGTACACGCATAATACATAAAGTGCACGCATATATTCACGTGTATTTTATGAATGTCATGCGTGTACTTTATATTCTGTTGAAACAACATACAAAGGATTCCAAAATAAAGGCATAATATTGTAAAGTAAACTTCAATGCTTCACATTTACCATTGTTCCCATTCTTTACAGTTGCCGACAAAATCGTTTCACGGTACCTGCTCTTCAAAAAGGCACCATTAAGAAACAAAACAGTCCTGCAGAACTAAAATCCATCAATGGATCCTGCAAACATTACAAAAATTCTTTTGAATAATTTGCTCTCCGGTTCGACTTCAAGAATGCAATGCGATCCTGGATTATACTGCAATAGAAGTTCTCTATAATCATTGATTAATGCATAGAAAACTTTCTCATCACCACGCAACTCAACAGCATCCATCTCTTTGCCACGCCATGCATGATCATAACCTATATCAAGACCGTGATTCTTCTTCGTATCTCTAACTACATCAATTGGTTTCAACAATGGTTTATCCCTTAGCCCATCAGCAAGCATTGTCCAAACCAATTTGGAGTCCATCATTCTGCTTGATGGACTACGATATACACCCCTAAAAGTATGCTTATTGTTCAAACTTCTTATATAAAAGTAACCATTTATTGTTGATAATGAAGCATGAACTCACTACATGCAATTATCAGTACTCCTTTTAGAACACTCTGTTGTCACCTGAGTTTTATTATTCTTCGTATATATATACTTGAAACTAACCTTAACAGCATACTTTTGCAATTTATCACGAAACTCAACCACACCTCCTTCAAAACATTACTCTTCATGACTAATATGTTTCTTCCAATCATTGAAGAGATAAACTTTTGACGCACTCGGCTCCACACCTCCAATATAAACATCATTTTCAACTCCACTACTAATATCAATCGCAGTACATGATGATATATATTCTACCCTTTCTCTACTTATACTATTGCATTTAACCCTCTCGCAACTTGTATAACTGCAGTCAACCGTTTCACGAATTCTATACGTGCACTCAACCCGTGCGTGAATTTCACTAGTCGACAAAGTTGTTGAATCAAAGACTATATCCGATTAAAATGATCTTTGAGAATCACTTGAGACCACAACATACGGAGAGCATCATTCTCACAAACCAACATGAATCGACTTTCATCACCAAATCCAAACTTCAATGAAAAAGATCCAGCATTCAAATCCATAAACCTGCTACATAACTCATTGCATATGAAATCTAATGAGCTGTCTTCAAAAATTTCAATACAAGCCATATTATCCAAATAATAACACCGGGCAATTTGACAACTTTCCGTTATCTCCTGCATTTAATTAAAATAGAAAAATGCTTTTGTTAATGCCCAAGTTTAATTAATGATGTTGGCGCGGACCAACAAACACATGGCCAATAAAGACGTGACTACTCTATTAAGCATGAGTCAACAGTAACAAAGTAAATGCACATTAACATTATGAAGAATTAAAGTCAAAAAACAAATGAGAATTAATCATTAGAAAATCACGTGTACTTTAGACCAAATTGTGTGTACTTTACTGTAGTTTTCTGCTCATGTATATACAAAGTACTTTATTATTGTAAAACATCAAGATTGGTCAATGCCGCTGGAGCGGACCCACAAACACATGCCCATATAATACATGACAAGTCTATTAAGTAATGAGTCAAAAGTAACAAAGTAAACACACAATAACATTATGTAAAATTAATGTCAAAATAAAAAATTAGAATTCAAGTCCAAAATTCACGTATACTTTCTATCAAATTGTGTGTACTTTACTGCAATGATCCTTTGAGGTATATACATGAACAACATGTATATACATAAAGTACACACACATGAACATACAATCAAAACTTATACATACACAACCTGTTACGAAATCAAAACACAAAGTTAAAATATATTAAAATAAAATTATAAAAACACACAATCAAATCATTCATTCAATATTCGAGTTAATTCAGTGCATGATTTACACAATTACGATGATTTGATTAATCAAAAACAAATACATCAACTTAATTTAATTGATAGACATGCAAAATATTTCTTCGTAACAGGTATAAACTTACAAATAATCGAATTAATGCAAAGAAAATACATCAACTTATTTTAATTGATGACATGCGAAACATTTCTAAATAACATGTATAAACTTACAAGTGGTCAAATTAATGCAAAGGATACTCTAGGTTAAACAAAGGGAAAAGAGTTGATTTCTTCGAACAAATTGATAACTTCATTATTTGAGAGAACAAAGTTGGTTGAACAGAAGTGAAAAGAAATCACAAGATACTAAGTTATTGGAGAGAACAAAACTTATTTGACAGAAGCGAAAGGAAAAAAGAAAAGATCCTAGCTTATTGGAAATACTGTCAATCGTTGATTAGGTCAATGATGAAAAAATGAATGAAATATTGTAAAAGGTATTTATATGGACCTAATCGTTTAAAATTTGTTTGACCCGGTTAAAAAGTCCAAAATGTCCATTCAAGGGACTAGACCATCAAAACTTATACAATAAATAGATTTAAACAATTATAATTTGAGAGATTTTATATAAAGATGATTAAAGTGTCATGTACTATAAAGAAATGTAATCCAATTCATCAAACATATATAAAGACGTAAGACAACTTAACTAAAAGGATATACACGCTATAATGATATAAGGTATCAAGATAATTATGAATAATTATGCCAACCAACAATATCACAGTAAGAAAAAATGTAGTCGTAAAAAGACTACTTGTATTGTATCATACAGCAACACAATGAGTTCTAGGATTTTACGAAACATATTAATATAAACCACAAATAAAATCCCACCTCATTCAAACAAACCAACAAACACAAACAAACCAAAAAAATATCCAAAAGATACAAATCAACCATAAAATACAACCAGAATATTAAAAGCCTTACAACCCACACAAGCTACCAGCACCTCACGCCATTGCCCATCGTCATTGTTATCCTCATTAAGCTTCTCATGCATAATGAGAATCGAGTTCACCTCATTAGTAAGATAGGTCATCATCCTTCTCGGGTTGGATAATTGACGTTCATTCTTTGAAAAAAGTGTGCCGACTCTCGGAGTGAGATGTTTACTCGAATCAGTTTAAGCAATCAGCTCAACTCATAAAATATCTGCGACTTGAGATGATAGATAGTCGGTCTGGAATGTGGGTAAGCTAAAAGTGTCAGTCGATGGTCTTTTATAAGAAGTTAATATGGATGAAGAGCCACGTGCATGGGATCTCTGAGGGGCGATACTGGTAGAAAACTCGAGTATCAAATTAGTGGGTGGGGAAACGTCATCATCTCCTCCTCCTTCTCCAGCATAATCCTCTTTTGGCTGAGTCTCAGGCACACTCTTCCCACGTCCACTCTCAAATATTTGGAAATTAAATTTCGCGGATGTCTCTTCTGAATGAGCTTCAGAGACAAAAGGTACATTTTGATTCTTTAGTAGTCGACATATATACCATTCGCATGATATTGAAGGAATTTCTCTCCCCCGCCCCCAATGGTGTAATACCCCGTATTTTCGACGATTTAAATAATTATGTGATATATTATTATTGTGGGATTAATTAAATTAAAATGTGAGAATTAATTATCAATTCGGATTAAAATTGAATATTTACTAGCGTGACGATAAGTTAGTAATTATAAATATTACTGTGAGAATAAGTAATATGGAATGACGATTTTATATAACTTGTCGTGAGAGAGAGAAATACGACAGTTTGGTATATTAAGTCGGGAACGCGCGTGTGAGTCGTGTCAGGACTAATTAAGTGGAATAAAAAGGTAAATTATTTTAAGAAACTCGTATGATCATTTCGAGTGCGCCGTTGAGTCCGTAGGGGTTGAGATAGTCAGAAAACTCTACCCGGATATTTTATTTGGACTCCGGGATATTTTTAGGCCAAGCCGGCACCCGGTAGGAGTAGTTTTGTAATTTTGATTTTTGGAGGAATTAAATGGACGAAAATTGGAGAAAAAATATATCAGCTAATTAGGGACAATTAAGGTTAGGTTACACCAAAATCAAGAGAGAGCCACAGTGGGTGAGGGAGAGCAAATTCCAAAGGAGGAGAAGTTATGTTCACCACCTTGCACAACCACCACCATCATCGTGTAGATCGGAACGTGAGGGACACATCCATACCAACAACACCAACGGATCAGACCTTCGAAATAGAGGCAAGTATTTATTTCCTTCTTTCTTTAGCGATAATTATGTTCATGTTAGTCTAGGTTAATAAACCTTTGTTATGAAAGTTAATTTGGGTGAAATTGGAGAACTATATCATAAACTATGGCTGATTTGATAAGAATTTGAATACCATATGTAGATAGGAAGATGCCTACGAATTTAGAGTGATTTCTATGAACTAATCTGGGTTTAATTTAGAAGTTATGCATATTAATTTAAGAACTAGGGTTCTTGACAATAAAATTGGGGATTTCGAATTTTATGGATGATTGGTGACGATTTAATGATGTTAGATTATGGGAAATCTCATATACATGTTAGAATAATATTTGGTATTGATTGTTGGAAGTTTGGGCTTAATATTTAGAGGTTTTTGGGTTGAGAAATGGTGAAAAATGAGGTTGTATAAGGTTGAAGACGAAACAACCCAGGTCGCGAGATCTCGCTCGAAGTCGTTCGAGCGAGATTGGTTGTCAGGCGAAGTCGTTCAAACGACACGTGGAAGTCGTTCGAGCGAGATCCATTCTGGTTCAAGCGAGATTAATAAATTTTCGAAGAATTTCCTATTTTGCCCTATTTGAGTAAAGAGTAAATTTGAGTTAGAAAAATTAGTGTTCGGTGAACCCAAAATAGTGCAGAATTATTGGGAATTTTTTAGGTGTAATGATTCAAATATTTGGAATGGTGAATTTACCTCGAAGATTGTGGGAGAGAGATAATCGTAATTGTAATTGCGATGAGAGTATTAAGTGATAAATACTTACGATATTAGTTCTAACGATATGGAGCTTATAAGAATAAAAATTAGTGGTTGCTTTTGGGACTTCTTATGATTATGTATTAAGGATTTTCGGGTGACATATTATCCTTATATATATTACGCGAGAGGGAATATCGTGATTTAAAAATACGTTGATAGTATTTAGTGATGGTAATACTACATATGGAATATGACATTTGGTTCTGTGTATACCGTTTGATTTGATGGGTTGTGTGTATACCTATATTTGATATTATGTGTATGACATACCTAGCTATTTGCTATCGCGGGGGGTTGTCTAGAGACAATCGTATCCTGAGTGACCTTCGGGGGCATATTTGACTTGTATCTCAGAACATAGGACTGTGAAGACTTATTTGTGAGTTGATAAGTCACTGACTATGGGAGCGTAGGTATGTGCGTGACCCATAGGTATGTGAACTATGTTCGCCGCCAATACTTGTGATTTGTTTATATGGTTCGTTGGAGATTTTCGAACCAATAGTCCTTGTTTGAGTACGAGATGTACCGGGACATGATAGCAGAGTATGCAATGCGCTACAGGTATATCCTTGGGGTGCTGTGTTAGTATATATATAATAGTGGTGGATATTTATATATACGTGTGTTATACTTACAATGTGATATTTGTAGGCTATTAAGATTGGGTTAGTAGATATATAATAGTGAAAGATATATATGTATGCTTTTGGTATACCTAAAATGAGATAATATCAGATTATTAAGATAGTGAAATCTTCAGTAACGTAAATAGTAAATACTTGACTTTAGTGTAATAACACTTATTTAAAATGATAAACGTCGAGATCAAATATGGGATACTACTACGAGGGGTAACTAGTAGGATAAGCCTTTTCCTGGTTAAGAGTGTGTCGGATGGCTAGGTTGGATTAGATGTACGTTAGGCGTGCACACTAGTCGAGAGGTGAGAATCTCATGTGAGAGTTCGAACTAAAATGCATATGATACTTTCTTTAACGCAGTTTTAAATACTTGCTAATAAATCTTTTTAAAACATCGGGCTCTGATCCGTCTCTTACATTTCTTCTCTCTTTTGCTATATATATGTATTAGTACAGGTGCTAGTTATAGGGACACCGATTCTAAATACTTGGATGGTTTGTCGAGCTGCAGCTGTTGTGGAAGTTGCGAGTCAGTTGAGATTAGACGCTTCTCTCATTTCATTCAGTTCCTAGTTCAGATATCTCAGTTCGGGCATGTATCACCCATTCTCATTAGTGGAGTTGTACTCAGTTTACTTTGTAGTTCTTTTCAGTTGGATTGAGTATTTATTATGGTTTGGTTTGTGGCTTTGAACTGGAAGATTTTTATCCAGTCTTAATTATTTAGTAATTGATCCAGTAAGCATTCAATTCTTGTGTATGGTTTATAATTGCATGTTTATAAATTAATTAAATTAATTGGCTTCAAGTTTAATTGAAAAATGTTTTGACAATAACTTAATTAAATGTTAGGTAATTAATTGGATTTAAGTTTCCGACAGTGATGCTAAGAATGAACCAACCGGACATTCTGTTATAAATTTTATAAAGGACTGATCACCCGATATTTAATTGGATGGGATGTCACAGGTGGTATCCGAGCATCAGGTTCTAGTGTCCTTTAGGATCTGTACGGTTTATTACGTTTCAACTTAGCATTTTTTTATGTAGAGCCTTATTCTAGGATTGTTGTATTCCACTGCGTATGCGACTCATGCTCTCCTGCGATTTAGTCTAGTGAATCCAATTCACATGCGAGAGTGATTGGACTTTGTGCTCCGAACAATATGGAATGACCAGCGAAGGCCATTAGCGGGACTGCAGGAGGAGGAAAACAATTGAAAGTTGTGAAGCATTCGGGGAACGGTGATCGCGGTAGAAGTCACTAACAGTAATATCTAAGTGTGATGGGCCAATCGAGGGAGCTAATCCAAAGGCAATAATGTAAAGTAGAGTGCAGTAACACTCAGAATTTTAAATTCATAATAATTTTTTCTAGCTCAGAGAAACAGCAAGAGTAAAATAGTCAATCAAATCGAGATATTGGGTGCAGGTTGGCCGTTTAATCTTCCACCAGTTGGTCGGGTAAGGACCGACAGTAAAGGATGAGTTAACTTGGTAAGCGAACTTCATAACCGAAGTAGGAGTCACGAAAGATAAAAAGGACCGTAAGTTGAAAATGGACTCATGGGTAGAATGCCCTAGCATGAATGGGAGGTGCGACTAAGGTGACTAGTGTCAATGTCATCAAAGTATATGTTTACCAGAATATGTCAACGCCCCAGAAGAAGGGATCCAGTCGAGTTGTGATACCTAGCTGAAGGGAAAGGGTTGAATTAAATAGTGTTAGTAGAATATCACCAGAACGTATACCCAGTGGGGGAAACCTATTTAAATAATATGATTAAATCTTAACGAAATGGGGATGGATTCAGTCAACACCAGCAAGTCGACCATGTGTTCCATATGCCCTGTAGAGCGCAAGGAACAACGAAAATAACAACTGGGAGTTAAGACTGCTAGGTCCGAGAGAAGGACACCCAACAGGGCCAGGAGGACCAGTGAAAAGGAAATTACCCTGTATGTAGAGATAAGGGTTACCAGCATTTAATGTGATCACTTGAGAAGTAAAATTGATAGTATCGGGAGTAATAAATCGTGCCTGTAAGGCATACCAGTTGGAAAAGTAAAATATCCAGTGTAAGAACCGAGTTAAGAGAATTGGGCCCAGGAACTAATAACCCGAGAGTAGTGTGTCTAACCAGGACCAACGTAGTCCTCAGTAACTGTAGCAAACCGTATTTCATGGTCGAATGGGCCCAGGAAATCAAGGGAAGGTCAGTAAGGCCATAATTGAGGCCTAGAGATATGGGGCCAATGTATCGATGTCGGGCGGGTGAGCCGTAAAACATAATAATTTACCCACCAGAAAGGAAGGGCAAATCTAATGAATGGAATACGAAAGGTATAACGATTATAGATAATTATGGGTCACAAAACGTGCGTACGGGGACCCTACGATCAGGATAGACTGATGGAGCTTTGTTTCATCCTTGTGAATAAATGATGAGTTCAAGTGACGTGGGTGTGTCACAATATATGTGAATAGTTAACACTAAGAATTTGAGTGTGCATTCGGTTTAGTGGGTACGCTGGCGACAGCAACCATATTATGCAAATGACTACCATTTGGTAGCGAGATTTTTGTGCCACTTGCGGGGGGGAGCAAGTGTGGACACTAAAAGAAATTTGTATACGGTATTATGTAACGATTCGTGCTCCTTTGAGAGTTAAGATAATAGAGCATATTATGATTATATTGTACGGTTATTGTTTACCAAGGGTTTGAACGGTAGTAAATTGTGTGATAAGACTAACGTACTAAAAATTTCAAATTTTAAAAAAAAATATGGTTTTAACGAGGCATCACCTGGAAGACGGTTGAGCATGCATATGTGTTATATTGTATTGTAGACTTCGGTAAGTATGTTGTCTTTCTATGTTAATCCTGGTGAGCAGGGATGTTTTACTGATATGATTCATGGTGTATTAACTTATTATAGAGATGAGAGATATAGCTCCTTAATTATATAGCGCTAATAACTCGTGATCGGGAGAGCGCCGCAGTGTATGTCATCTTTAGTGACATGAAAGTAGACGAATAGACTTTTATGGTCGTAGATGGGAATTCAGGGATATATGTTATGGAGTAAAGACTTAACAGATCTCGACGACCAGAAGTGTTAGGTAGTAGCGTATCGGGGGGTTCCTTGTTTGGATTTTGCTTTGTGAGACATCCCACGCATAAAACTTAGCCAACGTTGAAAGTTGGGAGAAGTTTGCCTTTAGTACATTGATTTAATATCGTAGTAATTTCAATATTCGTAGTTCTAGCTGTGAATTAATGGTTATAATACAAACCAAGGCCGATAGAGCCATATAAGATTAATATGTGATAATGCTACCAATCGTTGACACCATTAGCAGACCGGTGGGACAACCTAAGATATGATTAGGTGGAAAAGGTAGGGTGACTGAGTAGGACCTTACCATAAAGTCATGCCAAGTATGTGGGGCATAATTTTTTATTTATATAAAACGTCTAGTATGGTGGTGGTGCAAGGCACAAAACATAGGGTGTATGGGCGGCCTAGATAGTTGAATTATAGTATTTTCCATAATTGAGAATTTTGGCACAATGCGTATTGCGAGAGGTAACTAAATGTAGAAGAGTGTGACTTCAGAACTCAGATGTTTGATGGGTTAGGGCATTTAGGACCGTTAATTCCCAGATTTTCCACGAGGATAGTATAGGAAGAATCCGATCAAGTTTAACTTGGGGAAGTTGAAACTTACTTGATAGTACATGGAGTGAGCATGTTTCACGAGAATCTGAAGCTTAAAGGGAGGGGGAAGTACTTGCGACATGCAGTGATGACACTGTCGCCTGAGCCATAGATATGGGTGTGGTTATAAGAAAGGTAAAATGCATAATTATATAAATCCGTAGTAGTGATGGAATAAGCAAAGCAAGACTTTACTGAGGTCCAATTGGAAGAGGACCATCAGGAAATAATAGAGTTCCTTCAGCATTAGGAAGTCCTTGGTAGTAATGGGAGAGTGAATCCCTGAACCATTAAAAAGTTAATTACTTCGCAATGGGATCACGACCCTATGTGGGTGAAAGTGGGTCGGGTAATTAAAGTAGCTCACGTTATGCCAAGTTAGGACAAATCATAACGTGTAACAGTAAACCTCAACCATTATTCCTGGGATAGTAAGGTCATATGGGGTACAATTAGAGTATTTTTCCAATAGAGTCAAGAGAGTTATGACTCGATTATTGGGAAGAGTTTTCGGGAGGCCATGAATATTGAGATGCAAACATATTCAGCCTAACACACTCGCAGTCAGATGGGAAGACTGAGAGTTTTAGTTATACCTTGCGAGGAATGTTTTATTTCCAATTACGGAAAGTTTTAGTGTAATATCTTCCACTGATGGAGTCAGTGTAAGACTACTCCCCTTAGCTCATTATCGATAAGATTCCATTCGAGGCGTTATATATATCAATCCTTGTTATCCTTGTGCTTATTGGATAGAGGGGAGGACAATAATCTACTAGGTCCAGAGGAATTTTAGGGCCCGTTAACCATGGTGGAAATGATTGGGAGTTGCATTAATCCATGTTAGAATGAGGAAATTGGTACCGAGTGATGTGGGATTTTTTCCTATTATTGTTAAGATTGAGTCGGTAGCGTACAGGCTTAGGTTCCATAGTCCTTTGCGGAGGCAATATGGCAAAAATGTGTTAACATTTATAAAATATATTGTGTGTAAGACAAATTTGAATATATCTAAATATCAATTAACCTACTAGTGCGAGTATGAGGAGGCTAGATAGTAACTATCTAAAAAGTTAAGTGGTGAAACTTAAATGGTAAGTCTTGGAGAGTAAATTATAACATCAACGAGGTGTTCATTATTAAGGGTATTCGGTAATATACTGTATGGGCGGTACTGCGTAGATTACATGAGATGTGAGGTTAATACCAGGAGTTGTCCTTACTAGAATTGCCCTATTTTTTAGATTTCGAGACGAAATTCCGTTATTAGGGGGGAAGTATGTAATACCCTGAATTTTTGAAGATTTAAGTAATTGTGTGATTTATTATTATTGTGGGATTAATTAAATTAAAATGTGAGAATTAATTATTAATCTGGATTAAAATTGAATATTTACTAGCGTGACGAGAAGTTAGTAATTATAAATATTACTGTGAGAATAAGTAATATGGAATGACGATTTTATATAACTTGTCGTGAGAGAGAAATACAACAGTTTGGTATATTAAGTCGGGGACGCGCGTGGGAGTCGTGTCAGGGCTAATTACGTGGAATAAAAAGGTAAATTATTTTAAGTAACTCGTATGATCATTTCGAGTGCACCGTTGAGTCCGGAGGGGTCAAGATAGTCAAAAAACTCTACCAGAATATTTTATTTGGACTCCGGGATATTTTTAGGCCAAGGCGGCACCCGGTAGGGGTAGTTTTCTAATTTGGATTTTTGGAGGAATTAGATGGACGAAAATTGGAGAAATAATATATCAGCTAATTGGGGACAATTAGGGTTAGGTTACACCAAAATCAAGAGAGAGCCACAGTGGGTGAGGGAGAGCAAGTTCCAAAGGAGGATAAGCTATGTTCACCACCTTGCACAACCACCACCACCATCGTCTAGATCGGAACGCGAGGAACGCATCCATACCAACAACACCAACGGATCAGACTTTCGAAATCGAGGCAAGTGTTTACTCCCTGCTTTCTTTAGCGATAATTATGTTCATGTTAGTCTAGGTTAATAAACATTTGTTATGAAAGTTAATTTGGGTGAAATTGGAGAACTATATCATAAACTAAGGGTGATTTGATAAGAATTTGAATATCATATGTAGATAGGATGATGCCTATGAATTTAGAGTGATTTCTATGAACCAATCTGGGTTTAATTTAGAAGTTATGCATATTAATTTAAGAACTAGGGTTCTTGACAATGAAATTGGGGATTTCGAATTTTATGGACGATTGGTGACGATTTAATGATGTTACATTATGGAAAATCTCATATACACGTTAGAATAATATTTGGTATTGATTGTTGGAAGTTTGGGCTTAATCTTTAGATGTTTTTGGGTTGAGAAATGGTGAAAAACGAGGTTGTCTAAGGTTGAAGACGAAACAGCCCAGGTCGCGAGATCTCGCTCAAAGTCGTTCGAACGACACGTGGAAGTCGTTTGAGAGAAATCCATTCTGGTTCGAGCGAGATTTCTAATTTTCAGAGAATTTTCTATTTTGCCCTATTTGTGTAAACAGTCATTTTGAGTGAGAAAAATTAGCATTCGATGAACCCAAAATAGTGCAGAATTATTGGGAATTGTTTATGTGTAATGATTCAAATATTTGGAACTGTGAATTTACCTCGAAGATTGCGGGAGAGAGATAATCGTAATTGTAATTGCGTCAGAGTATAAAGTGATAAATACTTACGATATTAGTTCTAACGATATGGTTGCTTTTGGGACTTCTTATGATTATGTATTAAGGATTTTCAGGTGACATATTATCCTTACATATATTATGAGAGAGGGAATATAGTGATTTAAAAATACATTGATAGTATTTAGTGATGGTAATACTACGTATGGAATATGACATTTGGTTCTGTGTATACCGTTTGATTTGATGGGTTGTGTGTATACCTATATTTGATATTATCTGTATGACATACCTAGCTATTTGCTATCGCGGGGGGTTGTGTAGAGACAGTCTTAACCTGAGTGACCTTCGGGGGGATATTTGACTTGTATCTCAGAACATAGGACTGTGAAGACTTATTTGTGAGTTAATAAGTCGCTGACTATGGGAGCGTAGGTATGTGCGTGACCCATAGTTATGTGAACTATGTTCGCCGCCAAAACATGTGATTTGTTTATATGGTTCGTGTGAGATTTCCGAACCGATAGTCCTTATTTGAGTACGAGATGTACCGAAACATGATAGCAGAGTATGCAATGCACTACAGGTATGGGGTGATGTGTTAGTATATATATAATAGTGGTGGATATTTATATATACTTATAATGTGATATTTGTGGGATATTAAGATTGGGTTAATACATATATAATAGTGAAAGATATATATGTATGCTTTTGGTATACCTAAAAATCAGATCATATCAGATTATTAAGATAGTGAAATCTTCAGTATGTAAATAGTAAATACTTCACTTTAGTGTGATTACACTTATTTAAAATGATAAACGTCGAGATCAAATACGGGATACTACTACGAGGGTAACTAGTAGGATAAGCCTTTTCCTAGTTAAGAGTGTGTCGGATGGCTAGGTTGGATTAGATGTACGTTAGGTGTACACACTAGTCGAGAGGTGAGAATCTCATGTGAGAGTTCGAACTAACATGCATATGATACTTGCTTTAATGCAGTTTTAAATACTTGTTAATAAATATTTTTAAAACATCGGGCTCTGACCCGTCTCTTGTATTTTTTCTCTCTTTTGCTATATATATATATATATATATATATATATATGTATGTATATATGTATGTATGTATGTATTAGTACAAGTGCCAGCCACAGGGACACCGGTTCAAGATACTTGGATAGTTTGCCGAGCTGCAGCTGTTGTGGAAGTTGTGGGTCATTTGAGATTAGATGCTTCTCTCATTTCATTCAGTTTCTAGTTCAGATATCTCAGTTCGGGCATGTGTCGCCCATTCTCATTAGTGGAGTTGTACTAAGTTTACTTTGTAGTTCTTTTCAGTTGGATTGAGTATTTATTATGGTTTGATTTGTGGCTTTGAGCTGGAAGATTTATATCATGTCTTAATTATTTAGTAATTGATTCAGTCAGCATTCAATTCTTGTGTATGGTTTATAATTGCATGTTCAGAAATTAATTGAATTAATTGGCTTCAAGTTTAATTGGAAAATGTTTTAACACTAGCTTAATTAAATGTTAGGTAATTAATTGGATTTAAGTTTTCGACGGTGATGCTAAGAATGAACCAACCGAATATTCTGTTATAAATTTTATAAAGGACTGATCACCCGATATGTAATTGGGTAGGGTGTCACAAGTGGTTCTCTCATGACATTGTATATCTCACTTGCCAAATCCGCTACACATCGACATCGATGGAGTAGAGTCGACTAGCATAGGTGGAGGGAAGACCGGTGCGGTGGGAGTTTGAAAAATGCTTTCCACCACTATCATATAGGGGATGTAGAAGGTGTTGGATATGCTCTTGTGGTGAAGTGGATTTTCATCATATTGAGTCCATAAACCATTTATCAATGCGCTCCACACTTGATCTATTGAGGATGATTATCTACCCTCGTCTGAGTAACCTGTTTAGGATACTTAAGGTAGCGGGTAATGCCCTCTTTAAGATTTTCTTTAACATCATAAGTTTTATTACCCTCAACGTGGTAGTAAACGAATTGTTGTGGGAGTTATTGAATAATGCATTTGTGTAGAACTCTCTCACAAGATTCGGGTAAACCACCTCCTTATCCTCCCCATGTGAACATACCCTCAACTATTTCCGTCTTGAGAACACATGATAAACACCGGGCATATTGGCCTAGATAGTGTCCTAATTTTTTGTTCTCTCAAACAAAACAACAGGTTCCTTGAATTTGGTCTGGAACCTTTCTTCGACATTGTCATCAATAAATTATGGAGAAAAAGATGAGGAAGAGAATGGGGTGGTTATAGTTCTTATTCTTTTTGGGCGAGCATCCAGATCACTGAAAAACAAACCACCAAGAACCATAAAAGAATTATAATAACGCTTTAATATTCATGATATATAAACCTAAAGATAATAATCCAAATCCCAAATATATGGGAAAGAGTCTCAATCGATAAACACCCTAAAATGGGTATTAATGACTCAAAAAGTCTCAAACCAATAGAGTATTGACATGAAAATTGGTTTATTCAACGTATTAACGTGAGAACTACTCTAATCAATCCATCTAATCTCAAGAGATGCAATGTTTCTATCATAGAATAAATTCTAATCGAAATCCAAATTAATGACCCAACTCTTTAAAATCTTCAAAATGTTAATAAAACCTAACTAAATAGATCAATAATGGGTAAAAAGGACTTATCAATATTTTTAAGCGAAGATTAAAGAAAAAATTTGGGTGAAGATCAAACGTGCGTCAATGGCGGATTTGGTGTTTGCAAGATAAAGAGATAGATAAAGAGAGTATAGATGAAGCGATGGGTAAATGAAAGGGTAAGTTGAGTTTTAAATCACTCATTTCCTGACGTGACACATTACCATCGTGGACGCAAAAACTCTCATTGGTGAGTCGTTAATGTTGCCGAAAAAAATGTTTTCTAAAATACAAAGTGAGCATGTACAATACGGTATATTGACTCCATCAGTAAGGACACAAATTTTCAATTGAGTCCATATATAGTTTTGGCTCAATTCCGAACAAAAACATTTATTCATAGGATTGTATTTGATTCTAATATTCTCAAGCCTATGAAAAGTTTATTTGGAGACGTAGCGGCAAAGAGTATAAAGCTTCATCATCATGCCAGTTTGCGTGCCTCGTTTCTACGTCATCAACTATGGTTCCATTCTCCCAAGGTATGAATGCGATATTATATATATAGGAGCTTGGAACAAGTTTTATTGGGTGTTAGGTTTAATTAAAACTGTGTTTTATTTTCAAAAAGAATTAATTAAAAGTTTAAAATAAGTTTATAAAGTTTTCTGGGCTAAAATCGAATTTTCCAAAGTTTCTGGAAGTTCGTTCGACGTGTCGTTCGAACGAGATTGTCGTTCGAACCATATGTCGTTCGAACAAGATTACCAACGACTTCCCATTAAGGCATACTGGAACTTCGTTCGAAATGTCGTTCGAACGAGATTATCGTTCTAACGATATTCCCAACGAGTTCATACTGGAACTTCGTTAGAAGACTCGTTCGAACGAGAATGTCGTTCGAACAAGATGCAAGGCGGGAACAGTTTTTGACAGTTTTAAGCAGTTTTTCACCCACTTCCCCACTTGGTTCTTAACCAACCTTTTTCAGACTTTATAATGTGCGGGAATAACATTTTCCAACTTAACTTTTCCATTCTATTTCATCTCTTAGAGAGAGTTTGAGAGCGAAATTGTTTAAGGAAAATGTTCTTATTTTTTTTAGTGAAATTTTTAGAGAAAAATATACACCACTCTTGTTTACACCCAATTGTTTGTTTCTTCCAAGTTCCCATATACATATATCTTGCTTGGAGTTTTGGCCCCAGGTTCATCTCTTCCGTTCAAAGAGAAGTTTCGGGTTTTCTTCTACATCCCATAAAGAAAGGAGAAGAGTTTTGTTACAACATTACCCACTTGGATAAAGGCTCCTTGCTCGGGTGACGGTGACCATATAAAGTCCGATCGGTGGATTCCGAGACCGCGGTGGAGCTCCAAGGTTATCTGCTAGGAAGAGGTAACTACAAGAAGAAGCGTCGGGGCTTGAGAGGGATCGAGTCGTGTGTTGTAAGCCTTTCTGTCTTGTATTTGTAAATTCCATACTTAGTGGATTTGTGGCTAGGGCCGTCCGAGGTTGTTTCCCGTCTTGGGTTTTTCCTCGTACATCGTGGCGTAGTGGATTAATTGTTTATTTTATCTTTTGCTAAATCACCTAGAACACATGCTTAGGTAAAAAGATAAAAACTGGTTTAATTTAATCTCTACGTGTTTAATTTGGGCAATGTGTAGTAAACTTGGTTTAAGTGAAAATGATTTTAATGCGTTAATTTAATTTCACTCAGTTTAATTTTAATTTGCTTAAGAAAATTAAAATTTGGTAATTCGTTGTTTTGTTGAACCATCCTAACGCTTCCGCATCTCGACATATATAAAAGGAAATAATATTGTTAATTAAAAGAAAATTCAAAAATCGGGGTTCCACTCTTTTCACCAACACACAATTAATGATCATAATATTCTCGTTTAACATCATAATTAAGGTTTAAGGCTATACCACCTACACCAAAATGAAAAATTAATAATCTTAGGAAGACTTGATTCTTTTTAAAGCCGGTAATATAGTGCAATGAATATAACTCGTGTGAAGAAGAAAAGTGAACATGTTTGAGCGTTGAACGATGAATTCTAACTAAAATTTAATAGAAAAAAACACTCTTTTGGAAAATCTTATTATGATGAATATCATGAAAAGGTTTCATTTTCCTTAAAAATATAAAATTTTCAACCAACACTTTTTTCTTCTTAAAATAAGCAATTCATGATTAAAATCTTTTTAGTCGCATATCATTCGTGTTACCCAATTTTTGAATAGATTAAAATCTTTTAGACATCTCTTGTGCAAAAAAAGAAAAATTAAAAGTGGAAACTTTCTCACTCAATAAAAAGGCGGGGAACTTATTTTCAATTTTCAAAGGTAAGCATCCCACTTTCCTCTTCGCATTCCTAATCACTTCATCACATTTGATTTTGAATAGATTTGCATAAATATTTTCAAAAACAAACATGAAAATTCTCACATGCACGAGGCAAAAAATGACACCCCTTTTTATAATCACAACCATTTCTAAACACCATAATCATGTATTAAATTTCTTTTTTTAATCTTTCAATCGAATAATTGATCAAGAATGTTGTGGCTTTTTAAGTGCATCGAGTTATAACATATATTTTGTATTAATCAAGCTTTTATAATTTTAAGACTTTTAAGCTTTAGGTTTCAATTTCGAGAGTTCATAAGCATAAACGAAACCAAGATACAAAATTACATGCAAGAGATCATAGATTAATTTAGCATATGATCCAACTAAAATATAAGCACATAATTAACAATTGTATCTCAAAAAAAGGTATCGACAAACTTGATAAAATCACAACAAAAAGGATATGTTGAGTCGAGGAACGAGATAAATGTTCTAAGAGTCCTAGAGGCATCGAGAAACCACTCAATCGAGTAGAAGTTTAAGGAACAAAGTAAGGATCCCTTTTAATCTCTACATCTATCATTTTCACATTATCCTTCCTAATCCACACATGACTCTTTTGGGTTTATGTCAAACCTTGGGCAGCTTTTTAATATCATTTCCATTCTTATTGTGAACATGTACAATATTTTTCCCTACCCTTTCCTTCTAATTATTACCAATAAAACTCTTATACTCCCTAGCATTGAGAAAACGTAAGGTTGGATTTAGCAAATAGCAAAAGTTTCTTAAATGACCTATCGTGTGATAATTATCGCGTGTAAATGTTTTAGGTCTAGGAACATGTACATGATTATTAGGAAAAATCTTCTAATAAAGTTGAATTTTCTTTAACATGAAACAAAAATCTTTAAAGTGTCCCTTTTTATGATATTAGGAACAAAAATTATCATTTATAGGTCTCCTTATATGCAATTGTTTATTTTGTTTACAAAAGTGGGAGGAACAACATTCTTCTCCTTCAAATGTTTCACACCGCCACATTTCTTGGGGTTTTGAACAGTTTTGAAAATCTTCTAAACAAACGGTTATTCATTTGATAATGAATCTTTGGTCTGCTCTAGGAATTTATATTTTGTTAAAATCCAAGTCTCAAGCAAATTTTTCAATACTTTTGAAAAGTTTGACATTAGATTCTTTGCAATAATGTTGAAACTTCCTTTTTCAAATTGTGCAATGAGATGGTTAAATCATCCCTCTCATTTTTCAAGGTGGACAGACATTCATCTCCAATTATAATTCACTTCTTATCTTCTACAAGTTCATCAAGAAATTTTAAGAAGTCATTAAAGAATAAATTAAGGCCAATAAGTCTAGGGTAAGGAGAATGTCCATGAGATTCAATAACTTGAAAGATATCATTTATTTTCTTTAAAAAAAATAGCCCATGGAAAAAATTAGTTCTCATTTTAAAGGCTTTTAATTTTCTCAAGTAAAACATACATTTCAATAGAAAAGTCGGAAGAGACGTGATATTCATTCTTCTTCAAAGCCTTTTCGTTTTACAATAGATCCGCTTAGGCTTCACATTTGTTTTTAATAACGATTTTGATTTTAAAATTAGCTTATCTTAAGAACTATGAAGATCGATTTCTTCGCTAACACTACTAACATAAACCTTTTTTAATGTGAGTTATGGAGTGAATAAAAAAATTAAACGGGATTAAAACTCCAATGAAATCATAACTTTTCATTAAGAGTGACTTCTAACTCTAGACGATTAAACCTACAAAAGTGACTTCTAACTTTGATACTAATTAAGAGTGTATGTACTTGAATCTGAGATGAAGTGAAGGTACCCATATTATAATTAGCGTCTTATTAGAGGCGGTCTTTTCATTTTAATTCCTTTTGGCATAAATAAGACAACCTAGGTCTATGTGAAAAAATGTTGCAAAAATAAGATTACAATGAATTTTATGTTTAATATTAGGCAATCAATCTAAAAGTCAAATAAGTACAACAATCACAAAACATCAAATCGTACAACGAAGAAACCCATTAACCGTAAGAGAAAAAAGGGTCTGAATTATACGATAAATGCACTATTGAGATTTAAAAATAGAATCTAATGAATCACAACCACACATTATGCTAATTTACTCAATGCGCTAAGTAAAAGACGCCAATAGGTGGGGAACGCTACATAATCGCGATAAACTTTGGCCTCAACCAATGTCTTTAAATCTTTGCTATGAAAGAAATATATCCTTTTTTTAAGTTCAAGATGAAGTTTGTCGATAAGCCACCCAATGTTTGGGTAATAATTTCTAGGATGTGATTTTACCAAAACGTTTTAAAAGTGTTGAAAAATAATTTGGCTTACTCAAACATCACAATGGATTTTTGAGATATTCACATAAGTCTCTCAAGAATAAAGATATAAATATATTTTTTCAAGAATAAAGGTAGAAGATTTTTAAGCTTCAATATGAATAATGATCAAAGTTTGAAAGAAAACATCTCAAAAACACAAAAGACAGAAACGAATAAAAAAATTATGGTTTTAATCTTTAGGGTATTTAAACTCAAGAAATTTATTCTTTAAAATTCCTCTTGATCAAATTTCTCAAAATCTTTAGGGTGACCTCATCACCAAAATCTCACACTCAAGTGTTTAAATAAGGAATATACATACAAGAAAGTCTTGAGCGAATATACTTAAAAAAGAAAAAATATTTATTAAAGATCTTCTTTAGAGACTAATTCGTCGCTCGCGAAGCATGGTCAAGATCGCGACAAAAGTTTTCGTTGATGTGAACCATCCGCGAGGAGGGAAGTTGCACAGGACAATTGCAAAACTGGAAAAATCTCTAGAAGCATTTGTGACCAGCGAAGAGACTTCGTATAAGCAAAAGAGCATTTTCCCGAACGTGACCATGTCGCGAGAGATCCCAAAAAATTAAGGCAAAAAAAATGTGTATTGTTTAACCTTGATAAAAAAAATAAAAACACACCATATATTTAAGCAATGTTCCCTTTGAAAAGATTTATATGAACATGTCCTTGCATATTCATATCACTGATTTCTAATCCATATTAAAGAATGCTCACACACAAATTCATTTTCCAATTATGAAAAACGTAGTTTGAGTATGACAAAAGTGCAAATCTACTAAGTCTCTTACCTCAACTTAAGTGGCGATCCACCTAGTGTAATCATGTATGATGTTCGGTTGAGTTTTAATTAAGCTTTTTGATAGATATTACTTTACCCGGTGCTTTGACAGAACGACCTCGACGAAAATAGACTCAGAGTATATTTTGTAACAGAGAACACGAAACACAATTGTCAATGGGGACATGAGTATACATACACTCTTACAATCTATGGTTCAACGGATTAGGGGTCTCTCCATCTAGTGTTTTAACCTTCAATTGGCTTTTTTCCCATTACTAACAAATAGGTCATGTTAACGATCAAATTATCATGCACCTCAACAATATTGTGTTCAAACTGCAAAATGCCCCACATTGAATGGCTAAACTATAATTTGGGTCTTGTAGAAAATAAGATTGATTCTTAGACATTATATGTTCGCGATTTTGGAATATTAATTGTATCAAATCCAAAACCATTGTTAAAAAAAATAAATTCAACCACTCTGATTAAATAAAAATCTCTTTTCTTTTTGACATTTTCTTTGAAAAAAAAAATGCGTAAAGAATATGTTTTTGGGTCACTTTTGTATGACTTTTTTGTATGATATCATTTTTTGTTCTTTTAAAAATCTTTATACATTGAACATTATTTACCTTGGATACTCTGAACACACATTTGGTTGGATTTAATCTCCTTACATGTTTGTTCAAGTTCTAAGATGGGTCTTTGAGGTCAACAATGTGATAATTCTATTTCATACTCTTGATCATCATGTCGTCAATGTAAACCTCCACGGTTTGTTTAATTTTCTTGGCAAACACGGAGTTGGCAAGTCTTTTATATGTTGCATTTGTGTTCTTAAGCACAAATGCTTTATAATAGTAAGTGCCCCGTTCAGTTATAAAAGACATCTTATCCTTCATATTATCCATGTACGATTCGAAATTAGGACTGAAGGGTAAGGGACTTCAAATTAATACTGTGTCAAGATGGCTTAGAGTCGTCCGCACGATCTAGACGCTGTAAGACGTCATAATTCAGAATTTCACGTTCAAGGTCACTGCTCAGGGATTTTTTAATGATCAGGCGAAGTTCAATCGCGTCTTTAGGGTAGCTTCAAAGTCGGTGTGGCATGGGGCTAAAGAGGATGCCTTTGAGGTGTAATAGACGTTTGAGGGTGCCATAGGTGGGTCATCTACTGGAATAAGGATGCATAGACCGTAGACGAGCCCACCACTAAAGGAGTGGGGAGATTCTCCACGACGATGGAAACATTTAGGGAGTGAAAAAGTGTGCCCCGATCCCCCGTTGTTTGCAGTTATTCTAGTCAGCATTAAGTTGGGGGTGAGCCGCAACCTACTAAAGTTTGGCTAGTACTGGGGCGAGCTGGTCTTGAAGGGCGCTCTGTAGGGTGACCATTTCGTTGATGGACGGTATTAGGACTGAAGGGTGAGAGACTTGATAATTAATACCGCATCGAGATGGCTTAGAGTGGTCCGCCCGATCTAGACATAATAAATGGATGTAGACGCCAGTTTGGAATTCCACATTAAGGTCACTGCTCCGGGCTTTCTTAATGATCAACGAAGTTCAATCACATATTTAGGGTAGCTTCAAAGTCGGTGTGGCATGGGATAACCTAGAATGCCCATGCTAAAGAGGACGCATTTGGGGTGTAATCAACGTTTACGGATGTCATGAGTGGATCATCTGCTTGAATATGGATGCATGGACAATTGACGAGGCCACTGCCAGAGGAGTTATGAGATTCTCCGCGACAGTGGAGACATTAGGTGAGTGAAAAAGTGTGCCTCGATCCACCTGTTGTTTGTCGCTATTCTGGTCAACATTAAGTTAGGGGTTAGTCGCAGCCTGTTGAAGATTAGGCGAGCTAGGCTAGTATTGGGACGAGCTGGTCTTGAAGGGTGCTCTGTAGGGTGACCATTTCATTGATGGCTTGATTAGCATGGCACCTTCTTGGGTTGAGTTGTCATATTCTCACAGACACCACTAAAAATGTTGGACTAAATTTTTAACGCCTTCAATTTGTGAGGAAACAAAAGACGTACACAACATGAGATAATATTTGGTTTAGCTTTCTGGTAAGTGGTAATATTTTGGATGGATTGTGATTAAAGAAAGTGATTGCTAGGAAACCTTTTACTAGGAATTTAAAGCATTTCACCCTTTTGGTAAACCAATGAATTCCTATTAAGAATTCAAATTTAATGTTTGATTCATACACGGAAAGTGACAGAGAAATGTAGAATATATATTAGTATTACTCTTTAGCAATTTTTATTACTATATACACTAAATTGATATATTTTGCACATTTTATAAAACACAATTATACATTTTACTATTTATAGATATTTAAACCCAATTTTTTTTTTTGTAAAAAGGATATTTCAAGTTTTAACAAATATAGGAATTAGCATAGACATGTGTATTGTAGAGTGAGTTAATCAAAGTATTCTATAAGCATAAAAAAAATTGTAGAAGTCTAAATCTAATACAAATCAATATAATCAAATTGTATTCACAAATATAAATATTTAGATTTAAAACTTTCAAAGCATCCTTTTTCTCTCTTTAGGGTTCTCTCTGAGGGTCCGCTCATCCTTTTTCTTCCATTTTCTTCATCCTTAAATCTCTGTTTACCTAGATCTGATCATGTTTCCCCCATGAGAAGATCGAATAGAATTCGTGATCCTCCGTTTAGTCACTTTGACAAAGAATTCGTAGGTGACCAGTGGCAAATCCTTAGAAATTACTCGATGGAAAGCAAAGGTGATGTAGGAGATCTGACAAAATTTCAATTGTCGATTGTTGCTCAGCATAAGTCTGGTAATAAGAACCAAGGGATACTATGAGTAAGGAAAGTGCTAAGAAACTGTCATTCAAGCAACTACAGATTTTGGACAATACTATTGGGCCTTCTGCGTATGAGGAGAAAAGAGGCTGAAAATGTATTAAATGCAGATCTGAGTAGAATAGAAGAAGAAAATGTTAGATCTACCCCAAAGAATAATATTTCTGATGGAAAAGTGGTAAGTATTGAAGTTTTTGAAGAACAGTTTCCAACTCTTAGTAACACTGTTAATAATAAAGGAAAATCTATTGTCAATAATGAAGTTTTGGCAGAACCTAAGCAGTTAACATGGGCAAACATTGTAACTCCTAATCGAGAAAAAATAGATGGCAATAGTCTATTCCCAGTTATAGTGCCAAAAGACAATGAAGGTAGAAAATGTGTAAAAATTGAGACCAATGAGGTGGAAGAATAGATCAATAGATGGAGGAATGCTATAGTGGTGTATGTTCTTGGGGATAGAGTCTCTTTTGGAGCCATGAGAGGTTATGCTAATAGAAGATGGAGTAAATTTGGTAAATCTGAGATTTTTCTGCTACAGATTGGAGTTTTTGTAATTGATTTTGAAGACAAAGAGGCACAGCAGCAGGTGATTGAAATGGAGCTTTGGTCTTTTGATAACAAACCACTTATAGTGAAACCTTGGACTGCTGATGTTAGTTTGGAGAAAGAGGGATTAAACAGAATACCAATCTGGGTTAGACTACCTAGTTTGAAACTGCACTTATGCTCTGATAGGGTTTTAAGTAAGATAACTAGCATTATTGGTAAGCCATTGTTCACTGATAGGATGACTGCTAGAATAGAGAGGTTGACTTTTGCCAGGATATGTGTTGAAATTGGTATGGATGATGAGTTACTTGAGGTGATTCCAATCTATTACAATAATGATGCTATGATAGTTCAAAAAGTGGAGTATGAATGGATTCCAGCTAAGTGTATTGTGTGTTAAATGTTTGGGCATAAAGACGAAAAGTGTTTAAAGGCAAGGAAGATTGAACAGGTATGGAAGAAAGTGGAAATTAATAAAAGGACAGAAGAGAACAAGAATGCAGATAAAATTGTCCCTGAAGTAGAGGAAAATAAAGCAGAATCAAGTATGGCAGGGGATAGAATAATCAAGGAGAATAAAGGCAATAATCAGCAAGTAGATCCAGCAAAAACAGGGGTTAGTAAGATTACAGAGAATGAAGGCAGTAAACAACAAGCAGAATTTGTAATTGATAAGGCTAAAGAATCTGAGCATCTTGAGGGAGTTGGGAAAGTGGAAGAAAAAGTTATCAGTCCAGGTCAGACAATAAAGACTGGGATTAATATAGTAAATAACTTCAGTGTTTTAGAAGATGAAGACAGTATTAATGAACTAGTTGAAGAAATTTTGGGATTAATATAGTAAATAACTTCAGTGTTTTAGAAGATGAAGACAGTATTAATGAACTAGTTGAAGAAATTTTGGGAAGTGATAAAGGGAAAAAGATAAATAACAGTCTTAGCAAAGTGGTAGAGAAAGCAAAAAATGGGAAAACAGTTAACAAGGGGGAAAATGGTGGAGGTAAAGGGAGACTCAAAAGCTATAAATGATTAAAATAGGTATATGGAATATTAGGGGTTGTAATGCTCCCCATAAACAGCATGAAGTAAATAAGTATATTAGAGATAACAACATACACTTTCTTTGTTTAGTGGAAATAAAGGTGAGGAATAAAGGTATTCTGAAAGTTAAAGAGGGATGTTTTTATTGGTGGAATCGTTTACACAACACCCCTAATTTTGGCCTTGGTAGAGTTTGGGTTGCTTGGGATCCCAATTGCTTAGATGTTGAAGAAATTAGCAAAATTGATCAAGCTTTAACTGTGAAAGTGACTATAAGAGAGAATTTACAATCTTTTATTTTTACTGGAGTCTATGGGTTTAATGAGAAGGAGAATAGATTTAATCTTTGGAACTATTTGAGGAATGTTGCTAGAGTTTATAATGATGAATTATTGGGAGTGATTTTAATGTTGTCAGAAATTCTGAGGAAATAATTGGAGGTATTGGTGTTGATTGGGAGGAAATTGATGATTTTAATAAATGCATTGTGGATATTAAGGTTGATGACTTCAATGTTAAAGGGAGTTGGTTTACCTAGAGCAATGGTAGAGAAGGAGTTGCTGGTATTCAAAGTAGAATTGATAGATTTTTATACAATGAGATATGGTCCCATTATACCTTGATTGTGAAGTAAATGTTGATTTACCTGGTATTTCAGATCATACACCTGTGATTCTTTCCATTTAAATCAAGAAAGAGAAAATTACTAAACCATTTAAGTTCTTTGATTTTTGGATGAAGAATGGAGATTTTAGAGGAATTCTGGAAAAGGGCTGGAATCTTGATGTTAAAGGTAGTCCAAGGTTGCTAGAAGATTGAAGCTGTTAAAGATGAACTTTAAAGTTTTGAATAAGAAATGGTATGCTAATATCTCATTTAGAGTTAATGCAAAGAAAGTTGAGCTCAATAATATTCAATAATATAGACAGAAATCTAGAATTTAATGGTTGGATGTGGGGGATAAAAAAACTAGTTTCTTTCATAAAAAAGTCAAAGGTCATACTATAAGTAATAAAATCTTATCTATTAAAGATATGGATGGTAAACAACTTACTGGGATCCAAAAATAATAGGAGAAATATTAATAAAGGGAGGCTTATGGAAATAAGACAAAGGTGGGTAAATGATCAACAGAAAAGGGTTTTGCAAGAGGATGTTACTAGAGAAGAGATTAAATATGCTATCTTTGATATTGATCCTAAGAAGGCTCCTTGTCCTGATGGTTATAATGTTGGTTTCTTTCAGAGGAATTGGGATGTGGTGGGAGATAATATTACTGATTCTGTTTTGTATTTCTTCTAGAAGGGGTATATGCTTAAAGAATGGAACAGTACTATCATTACTCTTATGCCTAAGACTAACTGCCCTGCCACTATGAAGGATTTTAGACCAATATCTTGTTGTAATACCACTTACAAGATTATTTCCAAAGTCATAGTGATGAGACTTAGGGGGATTATTCCTGATTTGGTAAACAACAGACAATCTGCATTTGTTAAGGGTAGGAATATATCTGATAATATTCTTTTAATGCAAGAAATTGTGAAGGGGTATCATTTGGATAAGGGTATTCCTAGGTGTGCATTGAAGATTGACCTTATGAAGGCTTATGATTCAGTGAATTGGGAGTTTGTTGAATGTATGTCGGAAGTTATGGAGTTTCCTGTTAATATGGTGAGATGGATTATGGAGTGTGTTCAAACTACTAGCTACTCAGTGAGTGTAAATGGAGGGGTTAATGGCACATTTAAAGGTACTAATGGACTTAGACAAGGAGACCCTCTTTTTCCTTATTTATTTTTAATGGTTATGGAAGGATTTTCTTGGATTATGTGATGCAGTTCAAAAAAGTGATTATATTTTTCACCCTCCTTGTGAGCAATTGAATTTAACTCATGTCATGTTTGCTGATGATTTGTTTATTGTGGTTGGGGCTGATAGAAATACCTTTATAACCATTGATAAAGTTATTAAGGAATTCAAAGATTTATCTAGACTTGGTCCAGCTAAGTGTGAAATCTTCTTTGCTGGGGTTGATGATGCAACAAAAGGCTGTTAAAGTAATTTGTTGGGTATGTCTCAGTGGATGCTGCCAGTTAAATATCTGGGGGTTCCATTAATCTCCACAAAATTGAAGAGCTATGATTGTAAGGTTTTGATTGAAAAAATAATGAAAAGAGTTAAGGGCAGGACTAATATTAGTTTATCTTATGCTGGTAGAATTCAGCTTATTATTTCAGTTCTTCGAAGCATTCAGATTTACTGGATAAGTATGTTTATTCTTCCAAAAGGGGTTATTAAAGAGATTGAGCAAATTTTTATGTAGATTTGTTTGGTCTGGGATTGAGCTTAGGAAATATGGAGCTAAAGTTTATTGGATGGATGTTTGTAGGCCTAATGAAGAAGGAGGTCTTGGGATAAAGAATCTTATGGAGTGGAACAAAGCTTGTATGTTCAGACACTTGTGGGATTTGACTAGGAAAAAAGATAGTCTTTGGGTTAAATGGATCCATTCAGTTGTAATTAAGAATCATTCTATATGGACAGTTAAACTTAAAGTTAACTGTTCATGGACTTGGAGGAAACTTTGAAAACTGAGGAGTGAAGCTAAAAAATTAATTTAGTATCATGTTGGGACTAGAATGAATACTTTATTTTGGATTGATAACTGGCATGAAAAAGGTACCCTAATTGAACATTATGGTAGAAGAATTATGTATGATGTTGTTAGTAGAAAAGATGCTAAAGTTGTTGAGTTTATTGATAATGGGAGATGGAATTTACCCAGACCTATTTCAACTAAACTTACTTAAATAAATAGTACCAGTATCAGTCCTAATGTTGAGAATGATGATTGGATTTCTTGGATTCCTTCTAAGAATGGAAGTTTTAATTGTAAAGATGCCTACAATGCAATCAGAATATGGGGTCAGAGAGTTGGGTGGGCTAATGCAGTGTGGTTTCCTAAAAAAGTGCCTAGGTATGCATTCTTTGTTTGGCTTTCATGTCTGGACAAGTTGAGAACTAGGGAAAAACTAAAAAGCTAGGGTATTATTGATAGTAACTGTGTGTATTATGCAATACTGAAGTGGAGAATATAGATCATATTTTTTTCAAATGTGAGTTCTCTAAGTATATTTTGGGAAAATGTTTGGAATATAATGGAGATAATAGAGAGGTGAGAAGTTTTTCAGAAGAAATCAGATTCATATCTAGAAAGAGTCCAGACCTGAATACTACGGGGAAACTCACTATAGCTACTGCTATCTATAATATTTGGATTGAAAGAAATAAAAGGATTTTTGAGAATGTCTCGAGTGATAAAAAGCAAATCGTCAAGAACATTGAGAAAAAAATTCAGAATACTACATGCATGTGGAGAAATGTACCAAGAAATCAAAGAAATTGGAAAATTATTTAAAGATGGGGAATTAATGAAGATGTATTTCAGTAATTGAGATATCTTAATACCTAATTTGAAGTTGTGTTCTCACTGATGATTGCTATTGCATAGGATGTTTAAATCTGTTTGTGGTCACAATTGGTTCTCCATATCATACAGTTCTTCGGTGTTGTCCCTTGAAGCTGGCTGCCTGTGCTTGTGGAGTATAGGATGGTTCCAGAATTTGTGTTGTTGTTCCTCTGAGCATCCTTGTCTTTCCTTGCAAATGGGTTTTTTTTGCACGAAGAGCTTTCCATGGAGTTTTGTTGCCTAGTCAATTGTTATATCCTTGGAATGTTGATTTTCTCTGTGGGTTTGTTGATTTATCTTCTTGGCTTCATTGGTGTGGTTGGGTCTGGTCTGCGAGTTGGAGTTATTGGCTGAGGTGTGAGATTGCTTCGTTGGTCGTCATTTGCTCTGTGAGTGGTTTATTCTTGCATATTTTCTGACTGAGAATTCAAGGGTTTTCTAGTTTTTCTTGTTTGTGGCTGCTGGATTTGGTTGAAGGTGAGTTTGGGCATTGATATGCTATGTCGAGATTTGGTTGTTGATGTTTTTTTCCTTGGAGATGTAAGTTGCAGAATAATGGGGTGTTGGTCAAGATGGTTGTTGTGTTGGTGATTCCGTAGACCTGTGTTGATGGATTGAAATCAGTTTGCATGGCTCTAGATTGGCTAGTGTGGCGGTGTAGACATGTGTGGTTTTTTTTTTAAGTTTGTTGTTTGGTTTGACGCGTGGACAAGTGCCGAGTGGTTTCATGTTTTTGTTTTTTCTGTAGTTTGTTGGTTTTGGGCGTTTATGGTGTGGGGTTGGGTCTATGTTTGTTGGCTTTGGGCTTTTGTTTGTTTGATTGAGTATTGTTGTTGTTATTGTTTGGTCTCATTTTAAAAAGTTTGGGTTGTTGCCTTTGGTATAATATATTTACATTCTACTAAAAAAATAAAAATTAAAATTAAAAATATTTAGATTTTAATGGTAATTTTATAATTTATTATTTTTATGTGTATTTTAGACTTCGTAAAAAATATTTGTACAAATTCCCATAAAAAATAAGAATCTCACCTATACTTATTAGATTTTGATTTCACTCACTTCCCTACCGATGTGATAATCTGATTCCATTGGATATCACATTCCTGTGCAACTTAATCTCATACCAAACGCAATAATATTTCACTTTTTTATTATTGTTCGGAAGGAATCAGATTTCATCCAACTTAACCTTGTTTGAACCATTTGTTGATTCTCCTTCTTTTTAACTTATATTTCTTATTCTTTTCTTTCACGCGGATGGTTGGTGCTGTTGATTATGGTCTACAACTCCCCATTAATTATTTCAGACTAAAGAAACTCACTTTACATGACCAACTTTTAATGTGTCCAACACAATTTACTACCCGAGATCCAATAAAATCCCATAATCAGGACAGTAAATAATTCCAACACAATATAAAATCATTCCTATAAGGCTCCGTTTGATAGCGTCATTTTGCCATGGCAAATGACGTTTTCCACCCTCAATTCCATATTTTGAAGCGTTTGACAGCGTATTTTAGTGTAGGAATTGGTTTCTCATTTTCTACTCACGTGACTTCATTTGCCTCAAAAACTTGGAACCCGTTTCTTTACCCCCCCCCCCCCCCCCCCCCCAAAGAAACCAATGTTTGGTAATTGAAAACCATCCAATTGATTCAACCGATGCAGATGGAAGGGACGGAAGTGACAGGAGAGGAAGCTATCTACGAAATTGGGGGATCAAAAATCATATCTCCTTCTCCGAAACCTATTTTCCTTGCTCCGGTATGTTCTTTTTCGTTTTTTTTTTGCCATTTTCATTTGGATTGGAAGATCCGTGTATATATATATATATATATATATATATGTATCTTCGTGCAAGTTTATTGATCCATTTTCGTTTGTTTCGAACCCGTTTCTGCAAGTTTATTTATCCATTTTCGTTTGTTTCGAAACCGGTTCTGTGTATATCTGTATATATATATGTAGATCTCTATCTGTAGTTTTTCTGTATATATATATATATATATATATATATATCAGTTTGTAATTTCCCCAATATCTGTAGTATATAGTTTCCCCAATATCTGAATATATATTTATATTTTGTATATTTACCTGTATATTTGTGTATGTATATTTGGACATTTTTCTATTTATATGGTTATTCTTGTTGTAGTGGTTAATAATTATAGTGGTTACAAAACATATTCTTGTTGCACTAATTATTCTTGTTATAATTATTAATTTTTTTTTGTGCAAATAACAAGTTTGTTCTGAAACAAATTCTTCAGAAAGTTTCTCAATCGGTATATTACTTTCCTCTCCTATGTTTGATCTTTTAATAATGCAATGGACATAACGTTTTATAAAGTTTTGGATCTTTAATATAAATTTTTTAAAGTTTTGGTTGGTATAGGATTTTAATATCTCAATGCCGAACAATGTCTCAAAGCGGTTACGACACCAACGAGGGTTGTTCTGGACCCTGATGCTGCGAGCAATTGCAATTTATCAATATAAGAGGAGTCGCGACCATCTCATTTCTAGGGATCCCTATAGAAACTGGGATGCTGATCGCGATATTGCATTATATCGTTTATTCAAAATGAATGATCGGGTATGTCACGCACAACTTCGAATGAACATAGCCTCATTTGAAAGACTTTGTGCTAGACTACGAACATATGGACTGAGTGACAATCGATCAGTTAAGGTCGAGGAACAAGTTGCCATGTTCCTTAACACCGTGGGTCATGACGAGCGATATGTTTTCGAGTCGTTAACTTTCTTCAGATCTGGTCAAACCATTTGTTACTACTTCCATAGAGTTTTACGAGCATGTCTTCATTTGTCCAATGATATCGTTACTAATGCCACTTCTTTTAATTCCCCTTATGACAATGGGAAGGACCTTCCGTGGTATCATTACTTTGAGGTTAGGATAGTTTCATTAATTAATTTGATTTATTTAGCAATGACTTTCCCCGTACTAAATTCATTTCCACCGGTTTAGGATGCCGTAGGTGCAATTGATGGTACACACATATCTGCTTTGGTTCCTACTGCTGACCAAGCAAGGTATCGCAATAGGAAGGGGGCAATTTCTCAAAATGTTTTGGTCGCCTGTACATTTGACATGCGATTCTCCTATGTCCTCGCTGGTTGGGAGGGATCAGCGCATGATGGTCGCTTACTTCGAAGTGCGATACAACGTCAAGGTCGTAAGTTGACCGTTCCATTGGGTATGTTGAAACATGAGATTGAATTTCATTGATGTTTTTAGTAAATATAAAAATAGTTATTAGTAACATTTATTTTTAAATTATGCGTAGGTAAATACTATCTCGCTGATGCTGGTTTCCCGTTGGTACCTGGGTTTCTTTCCCCGTATCGAAAAACTCGATATCATCGCAAGGACGTTGATGGACAACGTCCCGAGAATTGTAAGGAGTTATTTAATTTTAAGCATTCCTCTCTGCGAAATGTAGTGGAGAGATCAATTGGGTTATTAAAAAAAAGATTTGCGTATCTAAGGCATCAACCATTCCACACGATTGAAATTCAAGCAAAGATTGTTGTAGCTTGTTGTGCCCTTCATAATTTCTTAAGGATTGTCGATGTTGAGGATGAATGCGTGGGGGACGAGGAAAGTGATGATGATGACATTACTCCTCCCCTAAATGTGCCAGAAACACCATTGAACGAGCATGTAACGTTCACAACTGAAAGTGCATGGACCGAGAAAAGAAATTCAATGGCTAATTTAATGTGGGAAGGATACGATGCGAATCATGTCGAAAATTTAAACTTCGATGACTGAGTTTAGGTGGGTGGATAATTCAGGTTTCAATTTTACACTACGCTTATAATATCTATGTTTTGAAATTTTAGGTAAGTGGACATTTCAAATATGCCATCATCAAATGAAAGTGAGCTTCTCCTTCTACGGTATGTAATGAAAAAATGCTCCTGTGGCGTTGTATCTAAAGTGAAGGTTACATTGACCAACAAAAACAACAACCAGGGTCGTTTGTATTACACTTGTCCCCAATGTCACAAATTTTTGGGATGGACTAAGCCGTCCATTGAAGGCATGGATAGTAACTACGCCACCTTTCATCCGCATAGCGAACAACCTGCGTCGAGTGTATCCGTTCAATCGCCACTTCTTGTTGCTGAACCCCATAGTGGCAATGAACATGACGTTATGTGTACCTTGTTGACTGTGAAGAAACTTCAAGTTCTAACAATGTTACTGCTCGTTGCTTCTAGTATTTTCATTACTGTTGTTGTAATGTTTGGGCCTTGAAATGGAATCTGAATATGTTGCTTCTAGTACTTTAATTCTAACTATTTTGCTTTCGTAGTAATGTAAGGGTGTGTACTTTTTGGATATATGTTTATGTAATCGCCAGTTCTGGATATTAAAAGTTTATGTTGATGTCATAATGATTCTGAAATGTATGATTCTAGTATGATTCGGAATTATGCTAATGAAATGCATCTGGTACACTAATCTGATGCTACTGATGCACTGAATTATGAATACTAAAAAAGTATAATTTGTTGCTACTCAATTATACACAACTCATTTTTACAAGCTGCATTAGTGATCATTTATCTCATTTACAGATAAAGGAGATCAATGTATGATTCTAGTATGATTCAGTGATCAGTAGGACTGATCAGTTATCTCATTTATACTCATTTAGGATGTAAATTAAGGTGTTGCATTAGGGTGCTGCACTAGTGCTATGTTAGGATATAAATGATCCTGATAACATTTGATAAATTATCTGATTTGATTTAATTTGGTACTGATTTTAGAATATGGTACTGAATATGTGAATGAATATTGAATATGAAATTTGGAAATGAATTTGATTGAATATGGTACTGATAACTGAATATGGTACTGAATTTGAATGAAAGTCCTACTGATCACTGAATATGATACTGAATTTGAATGAATATGGTACTGAATTTCAATTGTTCTTTGCTACTGATCATTGCTACTTCATTTCCATTACAATATGATATATGACAAGTAATCAGTGCTACTGATCATTAGAATATGGTACTGGATTTCAATTATGCTGTTGATAGCTTATTGTGTAGTGAATATGATACTGATCAGTCCTACTGATCAGTGAATATGGTACTGAATATCACTGAATATGGTACTGAATTTGAATGAAAGTCCTACTGAATTTGAATGAATATGGTACTGAATTTCAATTGTTCTTTGCTACTGGTCATTGCTACTTCATTTCCATTTCAATATGATATATGACAAGTAATCAGTGCTACTGCATTAGAATATGGTACTGGATTTCAATTATGTTGTTGATAACTTATTGTGTAGTGAATATGATACTGATCAGTCCTACTGATCACTGAATATGGTAAATTTCAATGAAATATGGTACTGAATTTGAATGAATATGGTACTAAATTGTGTAGTGAATATGATGCTGGATTTCAAATATTTTCTCTCATACTTATGGTGTAGTGAATATGGTACTGATCAGTGAATATGGTACTGAATTTCATTTGCATTACAATATGATCAGTGGTACTGATCAGTGCTATTGTATTACAATATGATAAATGACAACTGATCAGTTGTACTGATCAGTGCTACTGCATTCGCATTACATAATGAATATGTCAATTGAATATGGTCTTAAATTTTCAATGAACTTTGATTTGCATTTGCATTATGCAAATAATCTTCACTCTCTTTTTATTATGATTAGCAGGCATGCAGAACCAAAACTGCCCTCCGCTACGCCCACCGAAACCCCATAGGACTAATGTCGTGCGAGTAGATGTGCGATCTCATCAAGTCAAAGGAAATCAAAAGAAATCCCATCTGCGATGGAGCGAGCTAATGGATGGGTTCCTAATCCATTCTCTTTGTGCCCAGGTTCTCGGGGGACATCAGAGGGTTGACAATGGTTTCACTACCGCCCAGATTAAGGTTGTAATAGATACTGTTGAAGAGGGGTGTCATATTCGCGTGGAGGAAAAGAATGTCAGATCGAGACTTAAAACATTGAAAAAGGATTACGTTGAATTTCATGAGTTGTTACAAGTTAGTGGTTTCGGTTACGACATAAATACTGGAGGGGTAACAGCAGATGCAAGTGTATGGGCTGACTATATTGCGGTGAGTACGAAGCTTTTCCATGTAATTTAATACTAAAAAATACTCTTCATATATCAAACAATTACTTATCAAATATGGTTATTGTAGGGCAAACCAGATGCTGGAAGGATGAGAGGAAAGAAGTGTATGTATTATGACGAGCTCCAAATAATCTTTGGCAATGACACGGCTACCGGTGATAATTCTATATCGGGCGCTGATCAGTTCTCACCCATGAATGGTACACATAATTTTATATTACTATGATAATGTTTTGCCGGTGTTTTACTAATGATCGTTTTCTTTTTCAGTGACAGAAGAAGTAGAAGAAGTGGATGTAAATGACGAACCATACATGGAGACCGAAACTCAAACAACGCCTAGGCAGGAGACCGATACGCAAACGACTGTTGGGCAAGAGACTGACACCCAAACATTAGTTGGGAACACTATGAAGCGCAAGGGTCAGGCACCTAAAACAAAGTCGAGTCGTCGTCGTGTAAACCACCAGGACGAATGTGCCCAAGCACTCACTGTTATTGCTGAATCATCGAAGAAAATTGCCACTGCAATGGAGCTTCAAGTTGTCGTGGACTCTCAGTCTCACGTGAATTGGCAGGGTATTCTTGAAAGACTAGTAGGTATGGATATGGATGATGAGAATATCATGCGCATGATGTCGATGTTTGAGGCTGACAATGGACTGGGCCGGGTCTTCATGGGTTTCTCTGACTTTACCTTTTCACGTACATGGGCTTACAACAAGCTCCGTCATCTCCCTTGATCACTTCAGTTCATTAGTTATGTAGGGTTTTGCGTAAAACTTGCGGATAATTACTATTGTATGTAATGTGTGTAAACTAAATGTTGGTGGGGCCTTTTTTTGGTTGGTGGGGCCTTTTTGTGGTTGTGGTGGCCTTTCTGTTAAATAGCTCATTAAGTATTTTGGATTAAACTTAATGGGCTAGCACATTACGTTTATTTATGTACTCGTTATGTAAATTATGTTATTAATGGTATTTTGGCATTTTCCTTCTATATCTCAAAATACGTCATGATGGGATATGACAACACAGTCTTACCCACACACTATATTAGCCATATCTTGACATTTCCTTCTATATCTCAAAATATGTCATGATATGATATGACAACAGTCTTACCCACACACTATATTAGCCATATCTTTGTCAGTATTTGACATTTCCTTCTATATCTCAAAATATGTCATGATATGATATGACAACACAGTCTTACCCACACACTTTATTAACCATATCTTTGTCAGTATTTGGCATTTCCTTCTATACATCAAAATAAGTCATGATGGGATATGACTACACAGTCTTACCCACACTTTATTAGCCATATTTTTGTCAATTGTTACAAAAAATCAGATACGATTTGATCATACACTATCTTTCTCAGTCATTGCTTTACAGCTAGAAAAGTTGTTGATATTTGATGTCACACTATTCGATAATATTTTTAAACATTTATTCATCCATTTTTTACCCTATAAATAAATCGTCTCTTTATTAGTTAGAGCATCAGTAACGGATGAGTTAATTTTGTCATACATATATACCACAACACTAGTTATACTTCCTCATATAATCAACTTCAAAATGCATAACAATGTTTACATGCCTGATGATAATTCATCCTTCTTAACCCATGTTCCCCTGAAAACTCTGTCCGGGCAAAAACTTTCGTATTATAACTGGTCACCGCCTAAAAGAGTGGTGCGATGTGATTACCTCTCAATAGGGGGAGTAAGAAGGATGCAACAGGTCAAGAAGACAAAGTGTAAGTCTAAAGCATCAACATCATTTGGTGATGAACATGTAGTGGCAACGAGCTGTAATGTTGAACAAGTGTTGACTAATCCAGGGATCTACCAAGATCCCCATGGAGGTAGTTGGTTTGGCGAGAAAAGGGTTTTTGAAAACATCCCTATATGGACACTACATTCTTTAGGCGATGTCAATCATGTGATGAAATGGTTAACGCCGACAAAAGGAAATATTCCATGGGATGATCATTTGAAATGGCCTAGGTTATATGATAGACGTTGCGATTTGGAGTGTTTCTGTCAGTGGCATGATTTACCCGTGCCACAGGCAAAATCGGCAACATATTGCAAAGATCCAAATAAAGATAATGAAAAATGTATTCGTTTATTAGAAGATGAAATTGCCCAAATGGACAAAAGGCTAGAGCGGTGGCATGCTAAACATTTAATAAATACTGAACTTGATGATCCGATGTATGAATCGAATTTGGAACTCTCGGATTACAAAGGGCTAGATTTGGACAGGGATTTAGTACATCATTTACCTAACATGTTGATGGGGGATGGGAATGCCTTATGTTGTGTTCCGTGGTTGCCTAGGAAATATAGACAATAAAATTATGGTATTTTTTGAATGTTTTTTTTAATGTTTCAATCACGTTTTGAATGAAGATGGGGAATGAGAATGTGATATGTTGTAATGCATTATGTTTTTAAAGAGGTTTTCAATTATGGTACAATAAAGAAAATTTGGTGTTAATGTTATTATGGAATTTTCGTTTACGTTTTTTAATATCCATGATTGTAAAATAATATAGTTAATGGTATTAACTATTTTATTTTTCATTATTAACAAAATATCAACAAAACTACATAATAAGGAAAATATTGCATGGCAAAGTTTTCATTTACCTACCCAAAATATAGCTATCAAACAACATAACTAGGTAAATAATTGTATTCCAGTAGGTAAAATGTGTCTATCAAACACAAAAAGAAGACAAATAGCAGATTTGCCATCATAGAAAAATAGTCAATCAAACAGCATAAAATTATATTTTCCAAGTCAAAATTTGTCTTGCCAAAATTTACTTAGACAAATTTTGCCATTCCAGCACAATTCACACTTTTCTACCAAACGGAGCCTAAGATCATTTCACTTCCCGTCGCTGACTATATCTGGCCTAGCAGAAAACTTATAACTGGGAGAAATATACAAATTGCCCATAAAGAACATATGATTCTATTCTACCAAATCTTTATTTCTGACATTTCGCTCAGAAAGAGTTAAAAAGGAGAGCCTTAAACATGCCAAGAAAAAGTATTATCATTGCAGGGTAGGTCTATGAGCAATTGTAAACAAAAATAAATAATAAAAAATGGGAAAAACTTTACCAACATCAGAAAAGGCGGCCAGTGATTTGAAGTCATCTTAAAAATCAATGGCAAGCACAGGGTTAGTAAGATTCCCAATGTTTTGCTGCTTCTATTTCAACTTGAATGCCGAATTATCTTTGAACTCTCCTCTAGCATGTCTTTCAACAGTCTAGTCTCTCAAAAAAGTACAAGTACCCCATATCCTTTGGGGGGTCTTTGGAAACGGCAACTTTTTCATCGTTATAAATCACCCACCTTCCTTCTTTGTAAATGTGTGCAACATAATGGCCACACTGAGTAGATGTACCCATGTGGCTCACTAGTCCAATAAGCCTGTATTCTGCACAATGCCAAATAACAACTTCTCAAAAGAAGGCAAAATCAAATTTTCGAATTTGTAAAGGCCATATTTAAGGGCACTAAGCAATACAACAACCATTATAGAGTTCAATAAAGTCAACTTAGATATTATTTTAATCATCTAACTATGTTCTCTAGTCAGAAATTGTTGGTACATTCATGACATCATAGGTGAAAAGCAACATGAGTTTTCTTTTTAATGAAAACAAATATAGTAATTAATTTTATTTTTTATTTTTATTTTTTTGGCGGGGGTCGGAGGGGTACATTTCTGATAGTATGGCAAACAAATGATAAAATATTTGAATAACAAAAAATCGCAAAATCCAAATCAGCCCTGTCCCATAAAACCACGGTGAGAAAGGAAGTGAAGAGGAAACAGAATATCTATACTCAATTCAAAAAAATCATAAAGCACTTACATATTGTGTTACGAGATTTCTTTATAATCATGTGTTACTTGTGTTACACAACAACAACAAATAATAATAATAATAATAATAATAACAACACAACAACAACAACAACAACAACAACAATAATAATAATAATAATAGAAACTTTCCCCTTTTTAATAATAAATAAACCTCAAGGAAAAATCATTGTCATGAAATTTCATAAACTTCAACAGTACAAGAGTTTTGTAGCAACTTCATCTCAAATTTGCAGATCCTGAATCTCCATTAGAAGATGAAATTTTGAAGTTTAATAAGCATAGTTTGGACAGCTAATGGATAAGAAAACAAAAGGAATAATGAGAAAATGTCGGTGCAGAAAATAGAAAGAAAAGAAACTAGAGACAAAGGAAAACTTGGACGAGTACTGCAACTCTTTTAGAACTTTCACTTGATTGTGTAGTCCATCAGGGTTTCCTATTTTTTGGGTGTTTAGCTAGAGGTCATACTCCTTGTCCCCTCTAGTATTTTTCTCTTTTCATTTGTTTCTTTTATTGAAACTATTAATAAAATCTAGGGGTTTCACCATTTTTTAAGAGTGTGGTGGTGGTGTGGTGGGGGGGGGGGGGGAATTATGGGGCATATGTTATTCAAAACGACAGTAAGAAGATACGGAAACTGACTTCCTCCTCCATCAGGTAGTGCAGCATCAGCAGGTGTAGCGCTTGATGTAGCATCCATATCTGATGCACCAGAAGCATCAGGACTAAATAACCAATCGGTTGCTTTCTCAATATCACCACCCTGTGAAGAATTATATATAAATCATTTTAAAAACCCAGTATTCCTCGAAAACAAAGTATCACACACTTTCCTCAACCTCAAAACACAGGAGTAGCTACAAGAATTTTACCGATGCCTTCAAGGCCTTCCGCGCTATTTCTTCTGGAAAGCCGAAGGAAAGCAAAGTATCAAGTTTTGATTGGTCTACAAGAACCTCCGAGCTTTGTGTCTCCTGGGATATCGGAGCATCAATATCTGCAGAAAAAATAAAGTGAGCATCAAAATCTCTCCCAGTCTATCATGGGTACAGCTGTACAGGAAGCTATCAAAGGTGGGTAAATAAAATTTTGCCAAGATAGAACTTGACGAAGATTATAACCTGGATCATCCATGTGAGAAAGTAACCAGGTCATGGCCTCTTCCACTCCAGCATTTGAGGTTTTGATAGCAGCCTTTTGACAATGAAGATAGTTAAATCCCATTGACACAAGCTGTGAAACTATTTTCTCATTGGCCACAAGCTTTGTTAGTTCTTCCTCGCCCTCTGCAGCTGCACATTACACATAATAAACTTGACGTAAAACACATATCTGACGTAAATGAGCGTCAAATGAAAAATAAGAAGATGATATAACACTCGTCTCAACTCTCTCTCAAATATCTCAAAAATGTAGGAATGCCTCAAATGAGGCTACATGGGGAGTATTTATAGAGAATGGGAGACGCTTCTAGAAGTTGTTAGTCAAATATGAGTTGTCATGACAACTCATCCATGACAATACTAAGTAATGGAACCTTCTAGAAACTTCCATCTCAACCCTTGCTATAACTAAAAAATGTAACAAAAATACTAAGCAACTAATAAAAGGAAAAATGCAATGAAATAACAAAAATACCACTCAATTGGGTATGTACTAAAAATAGCCTCTAAGCTTCTCAATTCAAATTATTCTCCCCCAATTAAAACCAAACTCGGCCTCGAGCTTTCAAAAATTGGAGTCGAGTGAAAAATTCCCAAAATAGGTGGCCGAAGAAGAAAAGAAAAATTTTGGGGACCACCAGAAACCACGTTCAAACATCTCACCGGAGCCTGCGAGGGCCGCCGACGGGGACCACCGGGAGTTCGACTTCCTCCTCTCTTTATTTTTATATTTTGTGATATTTTCGTCCTCTCAATCTCTTCATCTCTACCTTTTTATTGTTCCCACCAAGATCGAACAATAACCTAGGGTTTCAACCTTAGGTCACGCCCTATCTGTCCATCACAAACCTTTTGGCCTCCACCGGCAACAATCGGATCCCACAAGAGTATGCCGAGGTCAAGTCAATGATTGGGGCAGCTATTCTGGCTCCTCTCTCGTCCAAGTATTTTTGGATTCTCTCTCTCTCCACATCAAGACCCTAGGAGCAGACTTGGGTCGCGAGCCAAAAGGTCGCATCGCCTCTTTCTTCTTCTTCTTTCTTCTTGTTCTTTCTTCTTTTTCTGAGGTTTGGCAGAGGATTTTTGGGTGGGTCTAGGGTTCCGTTGTGGTGGTGTAACCGAGGGTAGAGGAGGGGCAATGGTGGCGGTGAAATTAGGATTCTGGGTGATGGTAGGAGCGCTGTGAGGACGGCTCGTGGATGCGTCGAGTGGATGAAGGCGAGCCTCAAGAGCGTCGAATCGTGATGCGAGGCGGTTTAAAACCTCCTCAAGCCTATCAGTGCGCAAATCAACGGAAGCAAACCTCTTCTTAGGTTCCATTTGTCGTCGTCTACGATTTGTTATACAACAACAGGTGGAGCCAACAAAGCTCTGATGCAAAATTGACGTAAATGAGCATCAAATGGAAAATAAGAAGATTTAGCTCTCGGCTCAACTCTCTCTCAATATCTCAAAAATTTAAGAATGCCTCAAATGAGGCTACAGGCTACATAGGGAGTATTTATAGGGAATGGGAGAGGCTTCTAGAAGTTGTTAGCCAAGTATGAGTTGTCATGAGATGAGTTATCATGACAACTCATCCATGACAACATTAACTAATGGAACCTTCTGGAAACTTCCATCTGAACCCTTGCTACAACTAAAAAATGTAATAAAAATACTAAACAGTTAAGAAAAGAAAAAATACAATGAAATAACAAAAATGTCAGTCAAGTGGGTATGTACTAATAATAGCCTCTAAGCTTATCAATTCACATCAATATCAACTGACAAGTGAGGGTGAGGGTGACTGGTGTCCACTTGTTTACTTATCTATTTTTAGATTTCCTAGGAGTCGAGGGAGGGGGGAGATGAAAGATTTAATGAGAAATTGTATTTGACAAGGTAAAGGGGAGAGCAACAACGATCATCGTGTTAATCTAGACATTGTTTATAGAAGTAATAAACAAAGGGGGCTAGGGATCTAACTAGAAGAAATTTGGCTTAGTCGTGTAAATGGCTAAGGAGGTTTCCACAATGGTTCAGTTATTGGAAATACGGTTTTCATGACGATCGGACTCTAAAAGTGATGGAAAGATGTACATTCCAAAGTCCTTTGAATTCATTTCTCATTGCTTGAATTCTTTTTCCAAGTATTTGTGGTGGTGTTGGGAGGGGAATAAAATTAATTAAGAAGACTTGTGGATTAGGAGTCCTCTTCACTTTTCTTGAAATCTTTCCATTGAACGAAATCTTAACAATATGGTGTTGGATGAATTTGTTTCTTTTTTGGAATTGATTGTTGGGGTTCATTCGTTTCAGGGTTAAAAAACATAAAGGGGTTGGATGGGTAACAATTTGGGTAAATTCTCTTGCAAATCATAATTTGATATTCTTGGGAATTCAACATTTTTTCAACTTTTGAACCATATAAAATGATTTGGAAGAGTGGACAACCTTCAAAGCCCAATATTTTGTGCATGGTTGATAGCAAGGAGGATAATAAATACATGCAAACAACAAAAAAGACCTAATTCTTGTCGGTATCCCTCTTAGTGCATCTCATGTAAGAATGCTAATGAGACCATTGACCATATTTTCGTACATTGTAATTTCACAAAGTTCCTATGACACAAGCCTTGTTCATGAATTTGGTTTTGTTAGAGCATTTCCTAGAAGAATATGGGGAGAACCATTTCAATGGATTTGATAATGATAGTGGGGAAGAAAGAAGGAAAAATGCTTGTGGAAAATGCCTTGCAATGAATTTGATGTGGAACGAGTAGTTGTAAAAAAATGGGTGTATTTATAAGAGATGACAATGAGAATGAAGAAATATAGGGGAAATAAAAACTTAAGTGATGGGCGTATTTCTTTTGCTTTATTATTTAGAGGTAAGGAGTAGTAATGGCATTTTAATAATTAGGACCTTAGCTTAGAGCCTAAGCTACTCCTTCCCTTTAAATACCCCCTTGTAAGCGCCATTTGAGGTAGACTTGAATTTTGGAAATAGAAAAGAGTATTTCGCTCTCTAAAGTGTGTTTAGATATTTTTAGGTGCCTTTTGACGTGTAATTTACGTCAAATTGTGTGGCATCTTTATGGGCTTCGAGTTCAAAAGCATTTCTTCATTTTGACGAGGACTCCATTGATCCGGATATGGTGTATTTATTCAGATATAGATTGGTGTTATTTGCCTAACATCTTAGTAAATGGATCATATTTAGATTGATATACATCTGATTTGCTATCTGATTTGGTATATTAAATATATATATATATATATATATATAATTCACAGTTTTGATCTTCAGCATTTATTTATATTATTTCATGACTATTATTACACTTGGAAATAAATATTACTGATTGCATATTTTTATATTCTTAATTTCTTTGATTTATTATCTAACTTATTATTATATTAAGAAAAAACTCATATATTTTTAGGAATAGCAAAATTCTCATCAATGATCTACCCTCGATCGGGTCAGGTATGAGGGACCATTTTCAGGACGGGGACCGGGGGAATCTTCAATCCCCGACTCGAATTCAATACAGGGAATGGGGTTCCCTCCCAGCCGAGATCCCTGATATTATTTTATATGTGAGCATATATAATTATATACTATTTTAAATATGTATATATATAACACTATTTTAAATATATATATATATATATACACTATAAAAGATAGTAATAATAATAATGGAAAAAAATAATTGTAAAAAAAAAAGAAGAAAACAAAGACCCCACGGGGAACCCAACTCCCGACCCGAAAAATGGGAACAGGGACAATATTTTGAAACGGGGACGGGGATTGCTTCCCATGCCCTGCCCCATTGACATCCTTATATATTTTATGTTTTTTAATAGGATTGGATAATATCCATTCTGATGGATCTGGATTAGAGTTTTAAAAATCAGATCCAATAATATTCGTAATAAACAGATATGGATTGATGTTCCGATCGAAACCCAATCCGTTGACAAATCACATCTGCTGATGTAGTTAGGGGGTCAAAGTTCAGATTTAATATCTTTTGTTTTGAGTGTGTTAATAATGCTAGTAGTAAATGTAATAAAGAGTAGGATACGTAAATGCCATTGTATGTCATTTTGGCACTTCAGGGTTTTTACTTGGTGCCCAACTAATCATTTTAGTATAAATAAATAAGGGTTTAATGGTGATAGCATTCAAGTCCGCCTTTGTTAGTAAAATTACAGATTACTGTTTTGTCTTTATATCTTCTTAGAATGCCATTATGGTGTTTGAATCAATTGGCATTAGAGCTTGGTAACATTCTTGAGTGTGTGTGTGTGTGTGTGTGTGTGGGGGGGGGGGGGGGGGGGGGGGGGCCATAATAGATTTGGTTCACACATAATGAAATAACACTACTTAGAATGTAAGCTATACATCGGAAAAAACTGCCAAGATTAACAATTATACGTTGATCGGTCAACAGTAAATTAAACAAAACAGTCTTTTTAGACTGGTACCTGCATAATTTTTTTGACTTCTATTGATGTGAATTTGGGTGCGGAAGTGTAAAAAGAAGAAGTTATCTACACCAGAAAATTGGAAGAGGGTCTCTTATTTCTCTCTCTAGTTCTTAATCTGAAAATGTCAAAAGTGTTACAAATGAAAGCCATTAGGCTATTTATAAGGGTTAAAAAAAGAACAAAATAAATGAAATTTAAAAAGGACGTCTAATGGCTTGAGAAGACTGCATATACTCCGTATATTGGTGATAGAAAGCGGGGTCGATGTGCTGGAGGGTGGTTTCGGTGATCCAAGAATCTTTCGCCTCCAGACGGTCAACCCAACGAACTAAATAACGTGTATAGTCACCTGAAGAAGAAGAAGAAGAAGAAGAAGACACAAACTCAGAGGCGAGAATCCCCTCAATGCGATCTACATGAGAACGAACCGGGTGGCCTGTGGTCAAAGGAATGGGAATCAGTGGAGCATGAGTGCCTCGAAACGGAGAAAGGTCTGCCACGTTAAACGTGCGGTGCATGCGGAACTCCTCGGGGAGATCGACCTCATAGGCATTCGTCCCACAAGTGCTAACAATCGGAAAAGGGCCAAAACGCCGCATAATAAATTTGGTGCCCTTGCCCTCTCGACGTGCCTTCTGGAGATATACCATGACAAGATCACCCGGAAGGAAGGAGACAAACCGGCGGTGATCATCAGCAGCCTCTTTATAAGAGGTATACATAGACTGTAATCGAGTACGAACATCGACCTGCATGGATGTCAGGCGAGCGGCAAACTCCTCAGCGGAAGGGCATATAGGCACTGTCAGCGGAAGCTCTGCGAGGTCAATGGGCATAGAAGGATATTGCCCCAAGACAATCTGAAACGGAGAAAGACCAGTGGAACGGTTGACGGCAATGTTGAAGGCAAACTCAGCCTGTGCGATCACTACATCCCACCTACGGGGATTCTCGGAAGACGAACACCGTAATAAGTCACCCATACTACGATTGACCACCTCAGTCTGGCCATCCGTCAAGGGATGAAAAGCTATCGAAAACTATAACTCCGTCCGTAAAAGCCACCAAAGTGTACGCCAAAAGTGCCCTGTAAATCGCACGTCTCTGTCTGAAGTGATGCTATGAGGGACCCCATGAAGACGAACAATCTCTTGAAAATATAAGGAAGCAACATGAGACACATATGTGGTGCGAGAACAAGGGATGAAGAGGGACATTTTGGAGAACCTATCCAACACAACAAGAATGGAATCATGACCTCAAGAAGTACGGGGCAGTCCTATTATAAAATCCATCGACACATCCTGCCATGGGCACTCTGGAATCGGCAATGGAGTGCATAGTCCCGCATTAGTGTGTTGGCCCTTGGTCGCCTGGCAAGTGTAGCAACGCTTGATGAAAGCGTTGGTATCCCTCCTCATCGTCGGCCAGTAAAATCGGTCCCTCAGCATCGTGTGAGTACGTGCCTGTCCCAGATGACCAGTTAAACCGCCCCCATGGACTCAGAAATGATCTTCTCCCGTAGGGATGAAGATGGAATGCATAAGGCCATACCTCGGTGGAGAAACCCATCCTGTAATAAATACTCGCACGAAGCTCCATTGCCATGTTGGCAAGCTGTGAAGATGGGTCCAAACTCTACATCCGTAGGGTAAAGATCACGGACCTCATCGAATCCAAATACCTAACTCCGCAAAGTCACCAACGCATGTGCTCTCCTACTAAGAGCGTCTGCTACCTGGTTCTTCCCCGGTTAGTGTATCGCTTGAGGTAGGCGGACAACTTGGCATGCTGGTCACTAACACGCCGTTGACTGTGTAAGAAACAGAGGGCCTCATGATCCGATTTGATGACAAACTCCTTATGAAGAAGATAAGGTGACCAAAATTTCACGGCTTTGGCCACGGCGTAGAACTCAAGGTCGTAAGTCGAATAATGGAGGGCGGCACCCGTTAATTTCTGACTAAAAAAGGCAATCGGCTTTCCATTCTAGCTCAAAACAACACCCACCCCTGTCTTGCAAGCATCACAAGACAGCTCAAATAACTGATCAAAATCGGGCAACGCTGGGATAGGGGCCGTTGTCATCAACTCCTTGATGCGTTTAAAGGCAGCATCAGCCTCTGGTGTCCAGCTGAACTCGGCACTTGAAGAGGTACTCATCAAATCTGTAATAGGAGCCATAACGGTACTGAACCCCGCAATAAAGCGCCTATAAAAACCCGCCAAACCATGAAAGTTGCACACCTCAGAGACTGACGTGGGTGGGGGGCCAATCCACTACCGCCTGAACTTTGGCATCATCCACCCTGATGCCATCGCCTGAGACAACACATCCCAGAAAGGTCACTAATGGTACCATAAAAGCGCACTTCTTCAACGTAAAGAACAAGCGCTCAGCTCGAAGGACCTCCAAGACTTGAGCCACGTGGTCTAAGTACTCCTCCTCCGATCGACTGTAGATCAAAATATCATCAAAATAAACAACCACGAACTTGCCCATGAAAGGGCGCAGAATCTGTGTCACCACTCGCATGAAGGTCGAAGGAGCATTAGAGAGGCCAAAAGGCATCACCGTCCACTCATATAGCCCATCCTTCGTCTTAAAGGCAGTCTTCCATTCATCCCCCGGTTTCATACAGATTTGGTGATATCCGCTCTTCAAGTCTAACTTGTAAAAAACCCTTGCACCGTGAAGTTGATCTAGCATATCTTCCAACCTAGGAATAGGGAATTTGTACTTCACAGTGATCTTGTTAATAGCTCGGCTATCAACACACATTCGCCAACTTCCATCGTTCTTTGGCGCTAGCAGGGCGGGCACCGGACAAGGAGACATACTCTCCCGAATATAGCCCTTGTCACATTGCTCAGTGACTTGTCTCTGTAACTCTGCGTACTCCGTGGAGGACATGCAGTAGTGGGGAAGATTGGGGAGCTGCGTCCCAGGAACAAAATCAATGGCGGGTTGTATATCCCTGAGAGGTGGAAGATCATCTGGGGGTGTGCACACATCGGTAAAAGAATCCAACAAACTCTGAATACGTGGTGGGACAGTCGCCTTCGAGGTGTTGATGGGGCTAATGAGAGCATAGCACAACCCTGTCGCTGCAGTCTCTGTGGCTAACTCCTCATGTGAAACTATCAGGGTGGATGGTCGAGACATCGGGAATGGTTGCATAGGACGGAGGAGAAAGTTCTTCCCCTCATGCGTAAATGAATAGGTATTGGCTCGACCATCATGCATGCTACGGTGATCAAATTGCCACGGCCTCCCCAAAAGGTGGCACACCCTCATATCCACCATAGTACATAGAACTTCATCACAATAGTCTCCGATGGAAAAGTTCACGCGGCACTGTCGGCTTGGAGTTAATGTGGATTCATTTCCCAACCATCCAATACGACACGGAGTAGACAGTGACTCAGTGGGAAGATTTAGTTTATCAACCATCTCTTGCGCTACCAAATTATCACTAGCCCCTCCATCAATAATCAACGTACATAGCCTCCACTTTGAAGTCACCGAGTAAAACATATGCTCAATCAAACCCACGTGTCTTCACTAGATAGGGATGTTTGTGAATTTACGAGCGTGGTTACCATTACGGTGTGCATATATGCAGTAGAAATTCCCACACGTTTCGCTTGTTCGTGGCAAAATGACTCCCGTCGCCGACAAATAGATTGAGCAAAGGGTAGCGGTACATGGGGTGGGAAAGGAAAGATTCCTAGGGATGGACATCCTTTGTAGATGGGGTCGGGTTGTTCATTTGCTTCTTTAGTGTTGGTTTTAGCCTTAGGGTTCATAGGGTTATGATATGAGATTGAGGTTGAATCAGACTTTTTCTGAAGCCGAGAGGGGTCGTCGGGTAGATCCAAAGGTGAACAGGGGTCGATTGGGACTATTTGAAGGTTTAGTGAGGTTATTGGATTACCGGTAATTGATCTGGTTAATTTTTTTAGGGTTTCGGTGTTTTTTTTAGGGTTTCAGAGGATCGGTTAGGGCTGGTGAACCGAGGGTGAACAGAGGTCGGGAGAGATATTCTTGAGGGTAAGTAGGGCCTGTTGGTCACCAGAGGTGGTCTCGGTTGGTTTTTTTGAAATTACGGTGGAAAAGGGTTTAGGTCGGCAATCATTAGGGTTGCCTGACCTCTGGGTTTGTAAACGGGGTCGGTTTTGACTCTTGGGTGGATCGGTTAGAGTTTTCGAGTGGTGTAGGTGTGGATCGGGTGAAGAAGGGTTAGGGTTTCTTGCATTTATGAGTTCTAGGGCTAGGGTTTCAGGAACAATCGTATGGTTGTTTCTTGTATCATCTGGATGAGTCCAATTCGAATCCCATTCTTCAATAATCATGATTAATTCAAGAGCAAACCTCGCTCTGATACCAATTTGATGTGAATTTGGGTGCGGAAGTGTAAAAAGAAGAAGTTATCTACACAACAACTTGAAAATTGGAAGAGGGTCTCTTATTTCTCTCTCTAGTTCTTAATCTCAAAATGTCAAAAGTGTTACAAATGAAAGCCATTGGGCTATTTACACTAAGATCCAAAAGGGTCAAAAAAGAACAAAATAAAAGAAATTTAAAAAGGACGCCTTATGTCCTATGCTCCTGCATCATCTGTACTTTCTTAGTCGTTGATTGTATATTTTTTTCGACTCAGTATATTTGGTGGAGAAACACTTGCATATAGCAAGGAAAGAGGTACCTAAGTCTACAACAATTATGGAGGTACTAAAGTCCAAAATGCCTAAAACAACATACACTAATTAAGAGGGGCACCATAACTTGAATCCTCCACATCGGTTTCCTCACGTGCAAGATATTGACCATATTACTATGGACGATGCCATGTGCACCAAATAATTACACTAAAAATGCACTAAATGAATAAAACCTTGTACCATACAATACCACAGAACATGGCCATATTACACTTGTCACAACACCACAGAACATGGCCATATTACACTTGTCACAACACCACAGAACATGGCTATATTACACGTCACATCATTTGGGGCCCTAGTGTAATTATTTGGTGCACATAGCATTTCCCCATTACTATTGAGGAACTCCAAGCTTTACTAGAATTTACACTAATTTCCCGTAACTGTTGCAAGACATACCATGTAGATTAGGATTTTCTTGACTGTGCATGTGTTAGTCACTAATAGGTTTTGGAGATAGGTGGAGAGCATGGATAAGAGGGTGCATGAGTTCTGCCAAGTTTTCCATCATGATAAATAGTCGGCCAAGGGGTAAATTCTTCGAACCTAGAGGTCGTCCCGCTTTCTTTTGTTTTAGTTGTTGATGTCGCTTGATGGGGAAAGCACGAAATTATCTTTGATAGATGGTTTTGGAATTGGGAGGGACGCAATTAAAGTTTCGCAACTGCCGTTTGTGGATTCCATTCTTTTTGTGAGCGAGGAAGAGGAAAAGTTCAAAGATCTTGCAATTATTATCAAAATCGTTGGTAAGCTCTTGGGATTGAAAATTAGCAAGTTTATCAGTCTAAGTGGATATAATGGGTTGTGTTCTAACGAGTTTAAATGTATAGCATTATTCAAATGCTTCCTCAAACCAAGTGACACGTACAAATACCTGCTGTGGTATTTATTAAAACTCTTTGTTTTGTATCAAATGGAAGAAATGTATACCAATATTTAAACGCTTCCTCAAACCAAGTGACACGTACAAACATTTAAAAGGTTGTCAATTATCGTGACATTATCTACTCCAACACTTCCTGGATCCGTCCTGCCACTGCAAGCATGTTTTTTCCCTTTTTTGGATGGGTATGGTCTTGCATTTTCAGGACTTGGGGTTCAGGATTCAAACAAGCATAATAAATGAAAAACATATATATATACACAAACACACACATATTATCGCGTACCAGCCTCAGGTAGAAGCTCTTCTCCCGGTTGAAGACCCTTGCTTCGCATGAAACTGATGTCTATCATATCAGGAACATCTATATACACGTCTAAACAGACGAACAAAAAGAACAATGAGAATGGTCAATCATCACACTAACTCAATTCAAAAATCTTAGCAATTAATAAAACGAAGCCCCGTGAAAAATATACCAAGCTTTTTCGGCACCCAGCCTGCCTCCATGACAAATTTTCGCATATGCAGCACCAAATAATCAGGAAATGAAGTCAAACCTGCAGTTCTGTAGGAAGAAAATATATATTAGAAACACGAAAGAAAGGACCAAATGTTCTACTCAATGGCTTCACAACATTCTTGTGATGCACACAATTTCTTATACACGGGTACGAAATTATTTCCATCAAACAATGACTTGAACAATATTAGGCCTTAGCCATTTTTTAATTTTTGCTCTAGCTTGTATAGAAATGAACAAATTCGTGAAACAATAGAAAGAGTTTTTATCGAAAATAATGTGAGAGAGAATCAGTATATGGTTTGGAAATAAATGACCCCTCAAGGAAGAGTGATTTAGTTAAAAGTGATGGTAACTGTAGGGGTAGGTAGACCTAAATTGACTTGGTGGGATACTGTAAAAAAGAAGATATCATGTGGTTTAACCGAGGATACTGCACAATAGAATGGAAAAATAGGATTCAAGTAGCCAACCCCAAATTATTGGGGAAAAGGCTTTGTTGAGTTGAGTTTGTATAGTTATACAACTACTTAGGAGCAGATTAGCATATGGGGTTAACAAGCCTGACAGGGGCAGTGAGATCATACGTGAATTCAAAATTAAGCTGAAAAAATTATTAATGGTGGGCGGGGGAGACTTACTTCAATGCTGTGGTCTTAGCCTTCAAGGCAGTGCTGTAAAAATCATGCACCTCCTCTTGAGACGAAAAGCTCTCTAGACAATCTTTTAAAGGCACCCTTGGGCGAACAGTTTCATCAGCAGACCTGTTCGAGCTAGAAACGTTTTAGAAAAGAAGCATAAATTGAATGAAAACATGAAATTAAGTTCCATTTGCCTATTTCAACTCACACTTCCTTCCCTTCTGCATCCCTTTCCGCTTTCAATTTGTGAAAGTCTTCTATTTCTTCTGTGTTTGAAACCAATTAATGTTAGAAGTTGGCATAAAATTTTCAAACAATCAGCAACGGAAGAGACTTACTTCTGTTAGTAGCTTTATGTAGTGGGATATTTAAAGAAAGAATATAGTCATGTCTTCGATTGTAAGCAACTCTTCCAGAGGGACATTCAAGTCGCTCTTCAATACCAAACTTGAAACTCCTTGAAGGATCCAACTGAGGGGTCCCAGCATTGACTCGTTCAACTTGGTCGATAAAATGTAGGAAGAACTCTAAGGCGTCCTAGACATAAAGTGGTGTCAATTATGCATCTAACATTTCTGATATATAAGAGTAACAACAAGTAAAGACAATTGCAATAGAACGTTGAATAGTGATTGGTTTAGTAGCAGTAGATAATTGGAGAGACGGGTAGGGATTGGTGGAAGAGGTAATCCTAGAAAAAGGATGGAATATTTCCCTCCTTGTGTATGGTGAACAAGAAGGGGAGAGGATGGAAGGTTTTTAATATATTTTAAACTTCATACCCTCCTGTTATAGAGGTTTTCATTTTTCAAGAGCAAAGATGTCAAAACGTAGTGTCAACCCTTTCCCTCCTCCCACCCTCCAATTTAAGAGAAAACAATTATGGCACTTCTTCTTTCCTCCCCCCACCAACATACCAAACAATGGTAAAGTAGTCTTTCAGTCGGGGCCCTCACATTCTTGCTCCTTAACAAGTGTCCTGTGCCTCAAGGGTCAGAGGCAAAACCACCTCCATAGTGCATTAAGTCTTGGAAACGTAGAATAGGCTAGGCAGTAGCACTATCAGTCAGCACTATGGCCGTCAAAGACTACTATAGCCAACAACACAGCAGCCATAAAAAGTAAGCATCAAGATTATAGCCTACATATCTTGCACTCGTGCACTTTTATTTTGTGAGCCTATAAGAGCATCTGAGCCCTCCTTTTAAAGGATGTTGGGCGTTCCGCAATAACTTTGATGCAACTTATATGCAAGGAGGGTTTCATAATACTATTATTGAAATCATTCGGCCATTTTTACAACATCTAGATATAATTAATCAGTGTTATAAATAATAACAGAACCCGACAAGTTTACAATTCCACAAAATGAAACAATAACACCCACAATATGACAACAATTATTGGATAATTTGTAAGGCATCAATTCAGAAACTTCTCTTGTCCAAAGAAAAGTAATGTTCATAAAAAAATTGAGAAGTGTGATAATACCTGTTGTCTCATAGTCGAAAACTCAGGGTGACTGGCAGCAATTACTGCCTTGAACATACGGGGAGGAATACCTTCCTGTTTCTGAAGGTGGAAGTCAGCAACAAAGAAAAAAAATGAGAGAAGAGTTAAAGAATTTAAGAAAAAAAATACAACAAAGGAGATGTGGAAACAACTAAATAGACGAGGCAAATAAAGCCGTTGAACCAATTAAATCCTACTGGTCATGTAATAAACAATAACAAAAACAAGCTGAAAGTAGTGAACAGATTGAGACATGCACATGAAATAAAATGATGTCCAATAAATATAACGGAAAAAGTATGTTTGATTGCATCAAAGTAACTTCAGTCAATAAACAATACACCCCAGCTCCAAACTATGGAACAGGTCGTGTTATAAATATTCATTAAACGCCAATAGTAAATAGAGCAAGCAGAAAAAATCTTAGCGAAAAAGCTTACAACATTTGGAGTCAAGTTTGCAGCATTTGCACTCTCGTCTTTCTGTGTGACAAAAAAAAATTATTGTCAACCACATGAAGGCATGTGAAAGTATATAAAATGGTACATAATTTTGTAAATTAAACATACCTCAACAATCGGAACTGAATATTTGCCAGAGAGCAAACCATGAGCAAGTTTTGTTCTGCCACAGAGGGAATCTGTTACCACGTTTTATACTTGCACCGAACCAAATCATCATATCACACAATTAACCAACGCCCCGTTTGGTTCTCCCAAAATTGCAAATTGGCCCATTTAAAAATTGATTCATTTACAGATTGGTCAATTAATTGCGTTTGGTTTCATTAATGAAATGATTCCTTGATTGACTCATTTTAGCTCCTGTGTAAAACCTGAAATTGGAGCATTTCACAAAAAACGTGAAATGCATCCATTTGAAATAGGAGTCACAAAGTTCATCCGGCTGCTCCTCTTTCTCTCCCTTCCTCCCTCCCTCTCAACTCATTTTTAACTTTTCTTCTGATCGAAACTAAACACCAATTTCAGATTACCAAACATCGTCAAAAATGGAGTTAAACTCATTTACAATTCACTAATTCACAATGAACCAATTTACATAACCAGATAATTAAGCAACCAAACAGGGCCCAAATCAATAGAATCTTTAATAATATTCAAACATAAGTGACGGATACAGGAAACGACTTGGTTGATGAAATAATTCCACTTCTAGAGAAGATCAATTTACCCATGTCGCATTACAAACGCTCCACTAGATCATGACTATCATAGGGGTCTTAAGCAAATTTATGGGCCCGTTGTCTTGTACACACAAGCGCGCGCATATATATATGCATAATGGTGTGTCCTCAAAGTGTCCTACTCTTTTAAAACTTGACATGAGAGCCGTGATGTATCATGTCCATGTCCCGAGTTCGTGTACGTGTTTCGTACTGTTTGGTCGTGTGAAGGAACCTCAAGGCATTTTGGTACTGCTCATCGGTTGTAAAAACACTAACTATATAAAAAGTAGCCAGGGATGCACAAATTTGAATTTCTATTATTGGATTTGTGGCTACATTCTTCTGTATTACCTTCATGCATCATTAACAAAAACACACAGCTTTCCCGTGCTTAATGCGTTAATAACACAAAAAAATATTCTTTACAATAGCAATGTTGCAAAATATCGGTAGAAATCATAGTTCATTATTGAAATCGGTGTGATACCAATATCCGTTGGATTTGGACGATGAAGGCATTAGAGAAACTCCAAATGAACAATCAAATATATAACATAGCATCAGAGCATGGTAACAATTAATATAGCGGAATAATGTTTGTACGGATGTTATTTGTCAAAAAATTTATATCTTGATTCTAGATCAAACTAGAGTGACCTGATCGTGAATCGAAACAAAAATATTACTCAGTGTGTGTACACATAAGAACACAATTTCAACAGCAACTGCTAACCCTATACATATTTCAGATGGCATTTTCTAAAAAATATAGATGATTCTTGCACATGAAACTCCAACTGCTTTGAACATCTCCAATAAAATAAAGTTAAAAACCATTATCCAAATCAACCGTCACATGGATCGTGAATGCTACGTATGTGGCACAATCTTATCTTATTCATAGTAACATTAAAAGGCAAGAGTTTCCCAATTTCTTTGCGCGCCAAACAAGACGGCCGTCTAAGGAACACTACATGTAAAGAGGGTTACCTTCTCAATATGTTCCCCCAATTTTCCCACATTACTTCATAGCATTTAACATGTTTGCATTGGGGTGCTATTTAGTGTCTCATCGTCTATTCTGCCTTCAAGACACCTCATTTCTTTTCAATCCATAACTGTGTTGGAGATGCTCGTAATATGGAAAAGAAGTGGCACAGAGGAAAATTAAAACTCACACGTACACAAAGTTTCAAACTCTCAATTTCATTCAATTCAATAGTGCCTTGAAAAAAAATTACAAGCTTTCTTTATATAGGCAATCAAAAGAGTCCTGAAGCTACCATAAAGATAAAGATAATTAAGGAGATATGGACAATTAGAGGAATTACCTAAAAGTTAATCCTAACCCCAACAAATCTCCTAAAAATGTCCTAAGCAAACCCACAAGGTTAGCCGGCCCTATCCTCTCTAACCTCCTCCAATATCAGAACTAATAAAGAAGATAATAACAAAAGTAAATAAACTAAAAATCAAAATAAATAGTTTACTATCCTACCCAAGCATTCTCAACAGGAAGAGATCATAATCTTATAATGGCCACGTTCAACTACAAACAAATGTGTAACTCAAAGAGAAAGGGGAAAAGAAAAAGGATAGTAATATTTTTTGGCCACAAACAGCAATCTGAAATGGCTTAGATAATTAAAAACAGATGGTACAGCATAAAATTGGGCAGAAGAACCAGCTACTTACAACTGCATATTCAGGTCTACGGTTGGATCAGCAGGAGCAGTATCAAAAGCCACCTTCAAACTTCGGTCCATGTAGTATCTAATGTAAAATGACACCAAAAGGACATTTAAAAATAAAAATCAAATAATCCAAACAGCAAAGCGTAATCACTTCCTCCATTGAAACTTTACATTGCATAGTCATCAATGAGTGCACTAACCGAGAACAGAAAGAACGATTCGAGAACACAACTTGCATAGTAGCAGCCAAGTAGCAACTAGGAAACAACACAACGATAATAATAATAATCAGAAGAAGAAGAAGAAGAAGAAGAAGAACTAGTTTCAGCAGCTTTATTTCAAGGACGGACATTACCTATTGCCAAGATTGACAAGTCCCGTGTAACCTGGGCCAAATAATGGTTCAACTTGCTGTCCACTTTCTTGAATCCGATTCCAATCATAATTGGTGTTTTGGTCGAGTTCCCTTTCAGCAGTGGTCATTTCAGTCTATAAAGTTGTCATGAAAAAATTGATCAATATCAATTTTGAATCAACATAAAAACAATCAAGAATAACTTGGACGAAAATATACCAAGTTATATATAGATAAAAGGAAGAATTTTATTGACCAAGAAAATTGAGAATGCAAATAAAGAGGACAAGAAGCCTAAGATGCAAGAAATCAAAAAAAAAAAAAAAAATCAAGTTGGATGCCAAAAAAATATCTCTTGAAAGCGCCTGAAGCATTTACTAGAGGAAGCCTCATAAAATACTTGTATTATTTAATGTAAGAAACGAATTCTCACTTACAAAGAGAGGTACAAACTGTAAAGGACGAAAAGTCCTCATATATTAATTAAAAAATGAAAGCCAAGAAAATACTAGGCAGTACAGTACAAACAGCTGCAACAAATAAATAAGAGGAACACACGAGATCATAATATACTTTATCACTCAATTAATGAACAGAAAGATACTAATTCCTCAATATTTTCGCATTTTTCTCTGTTTGGTGAAAACACCAAATAATAGTAATCATTCCAAATTTTCTGATTATCCCTCCTCAATGGCCCGGAAAACAAAATTGAAAACAGCCAAGCTATCAACTCAGAACATACCCGGTGCACCGTGTAGACATAAAACAAAGTATGCAAAAGACACTACCCACCAATATTGCAAAACAAACTAATGTGAGTTCATGGACTAACGATATATGAAGCAAATATCTTGAGATAAGGCCAATTATTAGACCTCCGCACCTGTAATATATCATTCGTAGTACCAAGTAAAGGTCTTAACTTAGGAGAAACTTCCACTTTCCAAATAAAATTTGCCAGATGAAAAAGTGGTGGTTAAGCATGAACCATTTGACAGAATTAAAAGGGAAGGCCCGAATAATACAATGTCTTTATTCTCTTATCCCAGGAACTCTGACTCATGAATCGCCCTTACCCTTTTTTTATAAGCATAAAATATAAAGGAGAAACTTCCACTTTCCACATAAAATTTATGGTTGAGGCCATTTTTGGAGGTTTCTTTCATGTATTTTGTGTAGGGGCTGTTATATGTTCTGGGGTTTGGCTACTTGCAGCTGTGGTCTCAGTTTGTGGTTGATTGGGGTCTGTTTATTTGTCTTCAGCTAATGACCATCTGTCCTTTATTATGCTTCTTTTTCTTATTTCAATGAAGTATGGCTCCAATCCTTAAATGAAATAAAGATAAATAAATAAAAAAGAGTCAACCGAGTCTACAAACTCAGTTTGTGGTTGATTGGGGTCTGTTTATTTGGGGGCACTTTCTTCAAAGTCTTCGTGCCCAATCGTTTCTTCATTTGCAAGGGGGCACCAGTAGAAGGCCCCTTCTTGTAGTCTCAATGCGTGAGCATGTGGCTTGTGATGAAGAAGTGAGGGCAACACAGGAACATCAGGAGTAGGTTGCCTGAACGCACATAACACCCAGTCAGCCTCCACCCGGACTTTTTCAGCCAGCAAAGGATCAACAGGGCGAAGAACCTCAGGAGGAACCCCAGTTAGCTCAGGAACACTTTTTTGGGTTTGGGTTGAGTGGACGTAGTTTTCTTTAGGACTGAATTGAAAATACCCTCACTTGATGAACCTACGAGGGGAGCGGCAACAGGTCTCTTTGGGAAGCAGCCGCTTTCTTCTTGCCCTTTTGAGGAACATCGCTCATAGGGACAAAAGGGGGCAGTTCAGAGGAGGGATCCTTTGGTGTGGCGCTTAGTGCTTAGTGGAAACTCAACTCCCAGCACAGAGTTGTTTTTAAGACCCAACTCGTTAGCATGAAATTTGTTTGCTGGTGGGTAGACTAGGCGAGTTTGAAGTCAGTAATCAAATTAGGCAAGTCACATCGCCATTCCTACCAACACTAGGAATGGTAAGCTTGCCGTTCCGCTCCTCACAAGCAGCAGCGGTAGTATAATCCGAATAAGCTTGGGAAAAAGTCTCCTCGCCATTTGCACTTTGAAAAACAGGAGAGGGGGAACTCAAATCATACCCAAACTAGCGAGAACAGTAGTTGGGGTTGTAGGGCTTAGTAGAGATCCCCCAATCTGTTAATGAATGGAGATAACCAAGGACAATTGCAAGGCCAGGCCTCTCTGAGATCAAGGGGGCTGGGAAAAAAAGGACCAGGAATGAGCATATGATTCCTCGGCATAAGGATGTGGAACGAAGGAAGAATACCTATCAATAAATGGAAGGAGATCTTTTCTGCTTTGCTTCTTGTTCCAACAAAGCAAGCGATGTGATTTAAGTGCAGAAATAGCAAGAGGAACCTCATTAGGAGCAATGTCTGGAAATCTGGTGTAGAGGAAACCAGTCAACAGGATAGTGTTCTCAAAATTGGCAACGTTATACCTGCCAAGGGAACGCTCCATGTCCAAGTGAGTTCTATCAAGCCAGGTATAGAGTGATCCCAAAGTAAGAGTAGCAAGAGGAAGGCTAACTCGACGAACAAGCCTCGCTGAGATGGTGATAAGGTCCCTTCGGGGCTGATCATTAGGTTCGCAAGGACGAAGGAAACGAGGGAAAACACATAGTATTTAAGCGGCTAGCTCCAAAGTAGAACCTTTGCCTTCCCCATAAGTGATCTCAGGCGTGGAAAGTTGGGTCTATTCGGCCTGAGTGAGCTTGGAAGGGACATGGAAATAATAACTAATGAGATGGGTGAAGGTGGCCTTGATCGAATCCCCAACGAAGCCACGGCAAATTTGGTCTATGGCAGCTCGAGCAAAAGTCTCTTCGGCATCAAGAGCTTCATTGTTGTAAGTGGATGCCCCAGTGGGCTCAAGTCCCATCAGCTCACATACACCCTCTAGGGTAATGGTGAATTCACCCCATGCAGCAATAAAAGAGTGAGACACCACGTTCCAGCGAGAAACCAAGACTATGAGTGCAGCATTGTGTTTTGATAAAGTAAAGTCCCCAAACCAAAAAGCACGATGAGACCTACCTTAGTGAGGACATCTGCGTAGGTGGCCTGGATATAGTTAGACCAAGCAGGAAAGTAGTCTGGGCGACCTCCAGCCCCCTCAAATTAATGTGGGAATAAGGGAAGTCCCCACGATCAAAATGGAGGCACAAAGTCCCTTCTTGGGGGAAAAAGCCCCAAGCCTCCCTGTTCTCAACCTCATCACCCAAAGTCAAAGGATCCCATTTGGCACTCAGTTGACCAGATAAGGCCTTGCATTCGTTTCGAAACTTGTCCTCCTTGGCAAAAATGGGAGAACAACGATAAGTCTGGAGCTGCGTCTGACGCGCCACCAAGTTAGTTGGCCCACTTTGGCAGGAAACTTGGCCGAAAACCTCTGGTACGCTGCTGGAAGAGGCCACGAGAGCTTGAGAAATGTTTGAATGAAAAATATACACAGAGAAGGAGGAAAGAGGGATGAAGACGGAGGACCACATTGGAGAAAGTGGTGTTTGGAGGGTGAAAAGAAATTCTCTCTAAGAAAGCTGGAGCTCTGGTTGTCAATGGCAAAAGATATGAAAAGGTGAAGAAGAGAAATGAAACAAAAGCGTTTTAAGTGTCAAAGTGAGATAGACGTTTGAAAAAAATTCAATTTAGAAGTTCGGATTTCCCACGTGTGGGGAGTGTAAGAGACAGGATGACGTTTGGGATATCAAGACTGACAAAATCACACCAACTCGACACGTTGCACTTCGGCGGCGGCTGTGTCGGTGGATGGGACGCCAACATTTAATGAGTGCACACGTGAAGGAAAGAGAGAAAATTTTGGGTGAAGAAAGATTTTCGCGCTCGTTTTTTTCGTGGGGGAACTGTTCATGGGAAATTCAAAAAAAATTCAAATTCATCAAGCTCCCTCGCTAGAAGCCCCCTCGAGCCTAACTGAGCCTGAGCACACATGAGAAGATTTGGAAGAATAAAGGTTTCTCGGCTTGAATGTTTCATGTAGACATTTCTTGGTCACACAACAATTATCTACACGAAGGGGCAAATGTAGGGGGAGCCTAAAGGTAATCTTGTAATGAGAGATAACTCCCCTTCCTAACAGGAGAAAGTACAGAGTTAAGCGAGCAGGCTCATAAGCTAGTTCGAACAAAGAGGCAAGAAGACAGCAAGGAAGTTCCCCAAAGGAGTTGTTCGAGGGAGCTTTGTTTTCTGTAGTTTCTACTTATTCAAATTGTGTACTTGTAAAGGCTTATTGTAACTTGTAATTTGTAACGCTTTGTAATATGAGAGTGAGGTCAATCGGTATCCGCGAGGGACCAAGTCTGGCAGGGCTTGGGAGAGCTTTCATGTTTGACCTTACCATGGAAACCTTTGAGGGGAACTAATTTGGAGGATTGAAAAGCAAGGCATCGTTAAGGCTTGACTTAACCATTCTAGATACACCTGGTAAAACACCGATGGACCACAACCCGAGAGAGTACATCCAGAGCAACCATGAGTTCCAATTCACATTGGGCCTAGTGCCAAACAGCCCTTTATCAAAAGTAACATCTGCCTTGAGTGATGTCATGCGTTACTTACCTGCTGTCCAATCCAAACTTGTGTAAACCATGGTGATTTGGGGGCTGTCAGGTAGTTTGGTGGATTACCACTGTGACGACAGTTGCCTGACTCATAGTACATCATCAAAAGCTGTTTATTGGCATTTAATGCCTATGACGTAGGGGCATGCTAGCACATCTTCACATTTAATGCCAGTGACATAAGGTACGAGGAGCTAACTTTCACATTTATTGGGCCCCCGGCCACTCGAGTGAGTATTGACTATATAGGCATCTTGGCCACTCTAAGAGAGAGAGTTTTCACGACCAAGAGAGTTTTTCTGAGATTAAAAGTGAGAGAAAGAGTTGTTCCAAAACCAAAGCATTTATTCACCCATCATAACCACTTCCCACAAGCTTTTATGACCAAGAACCACATATTTATTGACCTATGACCCTATTTGTGGGACTTTTGACGTTTGAGCTACCTACCTGGGGTTAGGCCCGTAAACGGATCGGATTCGGACCGGATCAGGCAAATCCAAATCTATATCCGTTTATGTTAAACGGATTCGGATCCGATCCAATTATCCGTTTATGTTAAACTTGATTTGCAACATTTTTATTTTCAACTCTTATTTCATAAATTTATTGTGCAAATGTTCCAAAAACACATATGATGAAATAAAGAACTATTATAATAAATATTTAAAATATTATTAAATACAATATATATTGATTAAAAATATATTACATATAATTTATATATATATATATATATATTAAAAATATTAATCGGATCGGATTATTAACGGATCGGAGTATATGAATCCAAATCCGCTCCATTTAATAAACGGGTAAACGGATAATCGGATTTTAGGCATGATCCATATCCGCTTAAACGGATCGGATTCGGATAAAATCCGATCCATTGACAGACCTACCTGGGGTGTATCTAAGAGTGCTTGATTTTCTCTCCCTGTAGCTGAGTTGCTTCAGAGGCTCATTTATTGCTTATCATGAGTTATACACGAGTGTTTTCGTGAGTTCAATATAAAGTGTTTGATCTTATGTACTTGAGTTCATCTCACCATTGTTGGTAACACCTTTTTAGTGAATTATTGCCATTTTAATAGAGGTTACGCCTCCGTTCGTATTATAACACCCCAGCCTCAGAGGACTCTCCTCTTACAAAATTGAAGTGATTTTATATATGGATACATATTGTTGTTGTATCACGCTCACCATATGTACTTTATAGTACATATTACACATACATGACCAATTGATTGCGACCAAGGGCGGATCCACTATAGGACCAACTGGGGCAGTCGCCCCAGTTCAGATTTGGAAAAAAATAAAGGTTAATTTTTTATATTTAAAGTTCAGTCCACCCCATTTGTTTTAAAGTATTAGGGGGAAACTGTAAATATCAAAAATTACAATACAAACACTAATTCAAAGACATCATCCGCCTCCTTTTTCATTTCAATTTCTAAACCTAAAAAAACAGCCCTGCTTTGCTCCATTCCAAGCCCTGGCTACCGCTCCCTTCCGCCTCTGATTCCAAGCTCCGGCTCCGTCGATCCACCGCCCGCAAACCACCACTTCTCGTCCCGGACACCACTTCCAAGCTCAAATCCACTGGTATGATGTCTAAAGATTCTAAATCTCTCTATTTGTGCCGTATCTCTCTCTATTTATGTTGTTGATATAATCTCTCTATTTATGCCGCCACTACTGATTTGTTTATTATTAACATTTAACATCTATTATTGTTTTTTTTAATAAAGGAGGTTTGAAATAATCTCTCTATTGTTTTCAATTTGTATATTTTTTCCATGATTGAATTTTTGGTGAGTTAGATAATAGATATAAATTTAATGTTTTATAAGGTGTGCTTGGGTTGAACCTTAATGGTGCTAGGTGAGTTAAAGCATTTTGGGTATTGTGAATATTTATGAAGCGTGGTTTATTTCTTGAAATTAATTAGGTATTATTAATAATGATTGAAAGTAGTTGTTTGGGCATTATAAAACTATAATTTATATAAAACTCGAAATAAGAATAAAAAAAATCGTCTCGGGGGCTCTCGCCCCCGAACCCCCGACACCACTAGAAACTTTCGCCCCACTTGGCCAAAAATCCTGGATCCGCCACTGATTGCGACCAAAGTCAAGGTTCTAAAAAACGCGGGGCGTGATCGAGGCGTGGAGGCCAAGCCTTAAGCCTTAGAAGCCTAGACGGGCCTTTGGCGTAAAAAGGCATGAAAAGGCGTTTAGGTCTTTTTAATATTTTAATATTTTTTAACCATAACAAGGCTATTAAAATACTTAAATTGTACATATCATAAAAATATGCCTGAATATTTGCAAATTAAAATACTATTTGATTATTTTGGATGAGATAATGGTCCGATTTGTTAAAAAATCTTTAAAAGGCGATATCGTTTCACTAAAGCATTGTTGTTTTTAGAGAAAAAAGTGCGTCTTAAGGGTTTTACCAAGCATAAGGCGTCAAAAGCTTAAGGCGGAGCGTTTCTCCCAAGCCTCAAGCCTAGGCGGGTTTTTTAGAACAGTGCGAATTACAAACCAGAATAGAATTGCAGCTGAGTATAACCTATCATACCGCGGGTGATCATGTATTCGTACCACGTACCAATGCAACTCTCAATCCTCGTAACACTGTTTTGAGTTTTCACATTACAGCAGCATCCGAAGGTAATGCTGATCAATTAAAGTTGTGTCAATTGTAAGGGGCTCGCACAGGTGCATGGCCTTGACTACACTAAGACTTTCTCTCCTACGGTAAAGTTGAACTCAGTACGTATTATTATTTCCCTTCTTCTACTATGACACCCTGGCCCCTTCATCAGCTTGATATCAAAACTGTATTTATACCTGGGGATCTGACTGAAACAGTTTACATGCCTCAACCTCAAAAATTGAGTCCAATGAGTGTGTCATCCTCCCAAGAAGTCTATGTATGGACTTAAAACAATCTCTCGGGACTTAGTATGACGAATTCAGCAGAGTGATTGTTTCTCTTGGCATGACCTGAAGTCGTGCATTTATTCTCTCTTTTCTACAAGGACGGACATAAATTGGAATCATGATTTATGATCTTAGTAGTCTATGTAGATAATATTGTTATCACAAGATGAGCATCAGTCTTTAATTCAATATCTGGGTTCGAGCATCCATCAAAATCAATTTCGGGGTACTGAGGTAACAAGAATAAGAAGAGGTATTTCTAGGTCGCAAAGAAATTGGAGTCCTAACATCCTAAGAGGTACGGGTGTGCAAACCAGTTTCCACTCCTATGGAGACTAATCAAAAGTTGATACCTGATATTAGGAACTCTGCTGATGATCTAGAGATGTATAGAAAAATTAGTAGCTAAGCTGATTCACTTGATCATCACATGGTCAGATACCTCCTATGAAGTTAGCGGTCATATACCTGCATCCAGGTGCCATATGGATATTATTCGTATTTCTAAGCTTCTTCAAGGGACACCAGGCTGTTACCTTCTCTATCAAGCTTCTAAAATCTTCGTATTGAGGGATACACAATTGCAATGGTTCCTCATCAGACAAAAGATCCCCTGGTGGGTACTACACATTCATAGGAGGCAATCTAGTAAGTTGGAGTACGCAACAGTTGATTGTGGAACATGCTAGTAGAAAAGCTAAGGACTCTCTTGCAAGAATTTGGGATCCCTGTGTAGGACCAGTTCCTCTCCGACTTCAATAATCAGACAGCTATCCACATTTCGGGTAGCTGAGACTTTCATGAAAGTACAAGCCCTGTTAAGGAAGATTGTCATTTCATCCGCCAAAAAGTGGGTTCTAAAGAGATTGTGACTCTGTTTTGCCCTCAAGAAAAGAGCTTGCAGATCTCTTCACTACAGCCCTTCCAAAGAATGTCATTGACATTATTTGCAATTTTGCATCAAGTTGGAAGTAAATGATATCTACACTCTAACTTGAGGGGGAGTATCATGATTATAGGGATTCTTTCATATCTACTTACCATATTTAGATAGTTTGGTTTACAGTACGTTTTAATAGCTTATTTGAGCGTAGCAATATACTAAATCTTTCTTCTCTGTACACTATGTACTCAACACATTTTCAAATTGCTATGATATCTGCAAATACAGTTGAAAAGCCTCCAATCATGAACACAAGATGTGATGGCCACCTGGCTGTTAGGTAGTGTCATCACTAAAGAAAAGCAAGCTAGCTTGCATAGAGAACGATCCCCTACTTCACGTTATCACATCTTTTTCCAAGACCTTAAAGCCTCAAAATAATTTTCATAGCTCCTAAAGAAGGCTCCATATGGATAACAGTTCTTAGGCGAGTAATAATGACTACTAAGAAAATACGGCAACTTTCTTGATCTTTAATGGTATCGCCTATACATATTAGATATGACGTACTCTGGCAATCCTGCAACACATTTATTCAATTTTGAAACAAATGGTGCAGCTTCTAATGCTTTTATAACATAAACGATGGGAAAAAAACAGTCGAACTTTGGTATGGTAAATAATATTGGTCAGGCTACCATAGCTTTCCTCCTCCACTCAGGAGGATATTTGGTCACCCAGCATATGACTTTAAAAAAATGGAAAAAAAAAAAAATTAAGTACTCATATGTACCAAGGGAAAACAAAAGGCCATGTACAGCCAAGTTTTATGCCATAAATTCAAAATATAACACATAACTAACCTTTTGTAATGATGAAAAATCAATACCAAAAAATGCCAGATGCTGTGCTAAAAATGGGTCTGAAACGCTTTCATCCTCCGGATAAGAAAAAACATCTGAGCTGCCAAAATTTTAAACTCATGATTATATTTGAATTGAGACAAGCTTATAAGCCAATTATACATTTGAAAATTTAACCGTGAAAGCTATGTTACGCATATAAAACATTAGTGTTGGAATCTAAGTTGCATAGATATAGATACGGGATATGAATTATGATAAAACACAGCAATGCCAGAAATCTAAAATAAAATAGAGTTCGGATATGGCAGGGATATGGAAATTAAATATGTCTACTAAAACTAGGTACAATACTGACATTCACAATCTGTACTAGAGAAAAGTACATACAGTAATAATACAGATTGGAGAGACATAACAGTAAATGCACCCACCCCCCTCCTTCCCGGCAAAAAAATTAAAACCTCAATCATATCCATTTTATATGCGTAATTTCTCCGAAAGTCAATTGTCTATTAAGTCAAAGGGCACTTATTTTATGTATAGGACATGTTTCGGGACAGTATCCAAACTATATCCATGGCTAATACTCCAACAACTTGAAAGTAGCTGTGCCTCTTAGGTAGGAGGATTTTTTTGCACTGAGGACAGGTAAGAACCTTATTTAGAACAAGATGATCAACATATCAACTATGACTTAAAAATATAAGGACATTTGAGTTGATCAAGTGTATGACAACTGGACAAATGCAATATACATCGTGCTACGGCATTCCTCTAACTTCAGCCTCAACTATGATGAGAAACAATATATATCATGAACTTCCAGTGTTACATAAGTTAGCATTATTTTCTCACATTTTTCTATACACAAACCAGAACAAATCATCTAGTCTGAAATATATGGATTTTTATGTGCTTAGAGATAAATACAATGCTTAGAAATACCTATTCAAAGTCAGCCCTGTAACAATTAGAAGACTGTCCGTGCATGAAATTCATATGATTCGTATATCCTACGTTATGCATTTAAAAGTAATAGCAAATGCACTGCTATGGCGAGAGCAACTCCAATAATAGTGTAAAAGCTAGTTTGATGTAAAGTTTACACTGCGAATTTCTCATGAGTTGTGTAAGAGCCATTGCCCATTGGCAACTCCGCAAAGTGGAAAATGAAGATGCAAAATGCACCATAATTATACACCGTCACATAGGTTTTCTCTCATCTAAAATTTTAACACATTATATCTCTTATTTTACATGTCCGATTTTATAAAATTTATAGTTTTGAAAAGCATTCGTCGAGATTTATCAAACAAAATCCATATTCAATATTTAGTTCTTTAAAAATTGGCAAAATTTACCCGTTTTACATGTGCATGTGCCTCGTTGGTCTATTTCAAGTTTTACACCATGTGTTGTAAGGAAACCATTGGAATACAAACTAAAGTAGTGTAAAATTTTTGTGTAAAACCTACTTTACATAGAGACCTTACACCAAAATTATACTCTACCAATGGAGATGATCTAAGCAACAATATTTAATATTAATTATCCTCTTACAGAAGCAAGTTGGCATTACCTGCTCCCTCCAGATCTGCAGTTATTGTCCCGAGCTTTACAGCAAGAGGGTAACCGGTTTCATTGAAATGTGCAATTGCATGGTTGTTACCACCACTTCCATCCCAATTTCTCCTACCACATAGGATCATCCCATCAGTTAAATTTAACCATAGATTGTCCGTCTTGTCACACTTAGCACATCTCCACCCAGATGGAGGAACAACAACACCATTATCAATTTGTTGCAGATTCAGGGCATATTCACTATTTTGCTTCTTATCAGCAGTCCAGGAAGCAACTTGCTCTTTCCGCTCAGCACCCTCAGCCAATAAAATAGCATCAACAGCCAACCTTACCTGCAGATTTGCATGGAAGTAACATCCAAATTTAGAATTTGACGAATTCTTGAGCCTTGTGTCTTCTAGTAATGTAAAATTATAAGGAGATGGAAAGCAAAAACCTTTTCTGGCAACTCTACTGAGGGAAAAGGAAGGGTTGCATGCTCTGGCATTATGACTATACTGTAAGCTTCATCATATTCAGTTTCATGATTGTCAAATCCTCCATCCACACCTAGAAATTTAACCAAGTAAGATTAGGTATGCCAATCTACCAATTACCAATGATGAATCAAGTAGATTTGGGATTTTTGCATGAAAACCACCATATAAACCTTATAAGCAAATCATGCATCTATAAGACTTTACATACAGCGGCAATGTATTAAAATGTATAAGAAGGCCCTAAATGTTTGTATCTGAGACATGATATGGTCAATATTACTAAAATAAGTCTATGATAAACCTTACATAGGCACAAGTAAGAAAAAATCGGATATGTGAGAAAGGAATGTAAATTTAAGTGTTCTTACCCCCAAATAGAGATGACATGCAAAAGGGGGAGGGACGTGATATATTATTACACTAAAATGATAACTGTGTTGTAACGCTCTAATACAAATGTGAATCATTGAACAGCTTTGAAAAATAAAAGAACCTGGTATCCAGTGCTACATTAAAACAATGGTATAATGTATTTGCACGAGTCAACCAACATTTCATAAGATATTTATTGAATGAAGAAGTTCGGGATCCTAGAAAATCTTGCCTTTGAGACTCAATTGAAACACTTGCTATTTTTTTGTTTTATTTTACTTTATATTTTAGCTGTGAAACATTTCATTTATTAAATTAAAAGAAAAGCAAAATGTCAGTTCCATTTCCTATGTGCCAATTGCATTGAGCAATATACAAAATCAAACTCCCCTGCCACAGAGTCAACAGAAAAGCTTGAAATTGACACTAACATAACACGACAAATGGATTTATGGCACACAAGAGCAAACACAAATTAAGAACTTTTTCTCACTGGAATGTAATGCCTTTACAATGGTTGACTAAAGCCTTATTTGTAGGCTAAATTATCTAGCTAGCGAAGATAACCCTAAAAGGTAATAAGACTATAAAGGGCACGCTAAAAGGTGATAAAACTAAAAAGGGCACCCTAAGAATATTCCAAGGGAATATTATCCCTACCAAAAATACTAAACAAAACAAAAAATACAATAAAAGATAAACAAAATAAAAAGAACACAATTAACAACAATGTTGCAAGGCGGGGCAAGGAGATATCGCCTTGAGGCTTAAGCCTCGATGGCCAAAGAAGAGGTTTACGCCTCAAGATGAGGCATGAGGCGAGGTGTCGAGGGGGGGGGGGGGGAGTTTTTTTCTCTTCTTCTAATGATTCCTTCTCAAGTCTGAATTTTCTTTTGAGGGGAGCCTTATCTTCTTTTGGGCCAACATATGTAACTTTTACAACTTAATTCCCACAATTTCTTCCTAAAAATTACAAAATAAATTTGAGCAACACCTTATGTTAGTTTCTTCTTGAATAGTATGGGTTCGTAGACATTATATAACGGAATCAAACAAAAAGTAAAATAAAAGAATATTTTACGTACGCATATTAAAAATATTTAAAGAAACATGGAAAATTTTACAAATCCCTTAAGTGTGGAATTCAATGGTAATATCATGTCCATTCAACTTTTCTGTGGGAAGATATTTTGCCTTCTATTATTAGAGTTTGGTTATATAATTTAAAATGGAATTGTTTTTTATTTCCAAGTGAAGTATCTTTTATTGTCACCTATTGTTTATTCAATTTACATAAGTACTCGTATACACATATATATAGTACATTAAATTCCATTTTAATAATCAATAATATAAGAATTTATTTTTTGAATTTTATTAGTTATTAAATATTAGAAATATTAAGATTCACCGTGGAATGAAATAGGTTCCTAGAATAATTCATTAATAGAATTATTAATCTAAAATTTGTAGGGCAGCAAATTGTATGTTTTAATGATATACAAAATGATTCTTTTACATAATTATGTATATATATATACATACACACCATTCCCTGTTGAGGTTGATTATAGGCCTATTTGACGATGATGTACATGATGCGATGATAATACACCATTCTCTATTTGACTATAATTATGTGTGTGTGTGTGTCTATATATATATATACACACACACACACACACCATACACCATTGTTTCATTAATTTTGTGGTTTTATTAATATTTTTTTATAAATTTTATTGATTTTCTTTATTCTAGTAGAGGCTTACGTCTCAATCCTCCGTCTCGCACCTTTTTAAACATTAATTAACGATATTACAATTAAGGGTCTTGCACGCTTCATTCTCATCACTCTCCCGTTCGTAGAACAACTCGACCTTGAACTTTAAAAGTTGGCGACGAGTGGACAAAATCACATAATTATATGCAACCTAAGAGGTGACAGAAATATCTGGGTCCAACTATTAATTTTTCCTCTAATGTAAAATAATAGGGAGAGGCTCAATATTTTCATCACCAAATCTCCTCAAATTGGGCCAAACTATTATGTTCTAGCCTAAAAAAAAAAATCATCCCAAAACTAATCCTCTTTCACATCTAAGGCCACCTTCAATGTTTAAAAATGCGTTTGAGGCTTGCGCCTCGAGGCGAAGCGGGCAAAAAATGCCTCAACGCTTAAGCCTCAGGATTAAATTTGAGGCTTGCGCCTCACGCTTCTCCTCACGCCTTTTTGCTGAGGCGAGGAAAAAAAAACTATTTTTCTTCTTCCATCACGAAATCTATTTTTTTAAAGGTTAAAGTTCTTCATTTTTTTAAAATTGCACTCAACTTGAAAAAAAATGTTGTTTTAATCTACTAACTCTTATTCTTTTTTTCTTTTTTTAGTCTTAAAATTGCACTTAACTAAAAATATTTACCATTGTAACTTGAAAGAAATTTTTTAAAAATAATCAATATGTGAATGAAACTTAAAAAATTAATTTTGTCAATTTGATTTTGCATTGATTAATTGTCATATTATAAAATAACCAATGTGAACGAAACTAAAAAAAATGATTTGGTCAATTTGATTTTGCATTGATTAATTTATTGTCATATTATAAAACTAACAATATGTAAAAAAGTCATCTCGGGGAACAAAAAAATGTTTCACTATGTGAGAAAGTCCTCAAGAACAATGGGTGTAAGACCCATATCCAAATAGGCCACAATTAAAGCCAACTCCAAGTTCAAGTTTAGATGGAGCCCCACAAGCCACGAAACCTTGGGATGCATCAACTCAAAAATCTACCCCAGCTCCTTGGGTCAATAATTTTTATGAGTTACAACAGAATCCCTAAATGTCACCTCTATTTCTCAATGTCTTACCATTTCCGATTGTCGTTTTCAGCAAGATGATTGTCAGTGACTGCGATGCTTACATCGTGCAAAATGAGCATTAAATAACTACCTAAAAAGAAAAACACAAATGTAGACTTAATTGAATAACTACCTAATAATAGTCTTCTTAAATTAAACGCCTCAAGGGCGAGGAAAGCCTCAAGGCGATCAAACGCCTTTTCAAACATTGATCACGTCATAGGTGGTCACCGCTAAGATTGAAAACATATTACGATATTTGAAACCCTAAAAAGAACCCCTGTGGTGGTCATCAATTATTGAGGTTGCCGTTTAAGTTTCCCAAGCCCTTTGGAGGACCACCAGAGACAACTGACGGTAGGGCTTGCCTATTCAACCCCTTTTTCTATCCGATCTCTTCACATTTATCTCCTCCCTCCTCATCGTAACTCTAAGGGGTTTTGCCGCTTTTCTTTCTACTAGCGAAGCGTTTTTAAGAACGGAAGAGGGGCGGGGCTATGGTTTGTTAAAAATGGTGGTTGACAGTATGCAGGGAAGGGAGTATGAGCCCGGGTGTGGGTATGGGTGTAGGCGTGGGCGTGGGCGGAGAGCGAGTAGGCTTTGAAACTCGAAGGTGAGGGCGACAAGTATCTCCTCCAAGGCAGAGAGGCATCGTTCAAGCCTTGGTGTCTCGTGCACCGTCAAATTTGTCACGATTTGTGTTTTATAACAAATTGAGCGCTTATAAATATATACAAATTTGATGTACCACAACAAATGTCACACAAGAGCAAGAACTTTCGCCCACTAAAATATAATGTCTTTACAATAATTGGCCAAATGCCTTATTTATAGTTTGGGAGTTATCTTGCTAGCCAATATAACACTAGAAAGTAAGTAGACTAAAGAAGGCACTTTAAGAATATTACAAGGGGATATTACCCTACCCAAAATAATAACCTAAATAATGAAATACAATATAATAAACAGAATACAGGAGCACAGTCAACAGTTTTACAATTAATCCCTTTGCATTCCTTATTCTAATTCACAGCCAATAAGGAATACCAATGCGGTGAAGGCTACTTGATAGCTCGATGCATCTAGATAATTTTCCAAAATATTACAAACAACATCCCCATATAACTCAATCGCCTCCCTCCACCCTCCAATCCAAAAGATAAATAAACCAACAACAAGCATTGTCTTCTCAGATGCAGTGGTTAAAAAACTATATTGGCAGGACAAAGTGTACTATTAAGGGTTGGATCCTCCATTTTTTATTTATAGGATTGAAATTGTAATGCTTCATCTCACAATCATGTCAAGGCTTTTTCACCATTTGGAGTGCATACTAACTTAATCCTCAACTCTGAAGCATGGATATAGATACATGCAATGAATACAATACAACACAGTGGAAACCCCAACACGACAAATACTTAAAGTAATAGTATACATTGAGTATTAACTGATCCAACACTGCATGAAATTCACAAATAATAACAATTATAATAATAATCAAAAAGAATAAGGAAAAGGAAATATAATTTGCAACTTTAGCCTTTGTTTCAATTTAGAGGTTAGATGAGGATTTATTATGAAGGAGGTAAAGGAAATCACGCTGCTAATAGTTATTGTTGTTTGGGATGGGAGTAATGGAAAGGAAATAAAAAGAAATTACTTTTGCTTGAAGAATGTGAGGAAATGAAAAGAAACACATGTGTTCATGAAAACCCTCAACATTTTTTTCCTTTTCATTTCTTTATTAAGAGGGTATATTTTGCATTATAAAAATACCATTAAAGTATCGTTCTTTTCCCTCCTAATCCTCTTATTTTTATAAGAACAAAAATAAAAATTCATAATGGAAAAGGTCCCCCTCCCCCTTTACTTCTTATTCACTCCCTTTCCTACCCATTCCCTTGATACAAATGGAATGTTTATGTGTACGAGATATTAAAATAGAGAATTATGGCATATATACACAAGATAGAAGTTTACAGAGAAAAAGGAGAGAGAGAGAGAGAGAGAGAGAGAGAGAGAGAGAGAGAGAAAATAAATTGAATAGCTTGATATAGTTATATGCGTCAAGACATATAAGTGAGTATTTTTAATCAGAGGCAAAATTACGACAGAAGCAGGTAGCCTAAATGATGTCTTTACGAGGAGACAAAACTAGAGACGGAGAGAGATGAAATTGTTGGAGTTTTGTTATGGAAAGAACGAAATATATTAATTAATTTCTGAAAGGCACGTTCTTGGAACGCTTTCTTTTAGGCAAAATTTCTCTCAATCCGGTTGAGGCAGAACCAGAACCGCGAGTACACTATGGGTTTTATAGAATCTGCCTTCAGGATACAATGCAGTGTATGAACAGTTGTTTGATTCAAACTATGTACTGTTTGATCAAACCGAGAACACTCTGAATTTGTAACTTGATAATGCCAAAGTATAGAGGACGGAGAGAGGTGAAACTAGCAATTTTCGGTGTCCAAAACAGAGGCCTGGAACTCTTTTTATTGTCATTTCTGTGACTGTTCTTCAACAGTCACAGCTCTTCATGTAGTGGCTCAGCAACCGTTGGATCGTGTCTGTTTTGGAACAGCTGCGATCTAACGGTTCAGATTAGGCGTCCCATCGTAAGCGAATGGGCATCCCCTACACGAAACGCTACGAGTTCATCTAACGGTTTAGATCAAGTCGTTTCGGATTTTAAACCCTTTGATCGGATCGTTTAATCACAACTGTTGATCTGTTTTACCTCGTCAAAACTTTAGGCTCCCACGCTCCAAGCGACGATGCGAAGTGCCAATGCGCCCTAAATCGCCCAATCCCCCTTTCGCGCGCCGCGTGTCGCGATTGGTGGTGCTTAAGCACCACCGCGATGCGTAGGATCATAACCTCTTATTTGACTTGTCAACTAAGAATCTTAGTTGTCCTTTAGTTGATATACCACTACTTTTTGTAGTATTCTTCCAATGTGGGACAATATGGGATTTTGAGCACTCCCATATCTTTCACACCCATTTGCTCATGTTTCTACTTTCTAAATTAAAATCCAAACTATGTTTAAAATAAAACACCAATAATATAATAAAATATTAACAACTAAAAATAAAATATCAATAAATATTGGAATTTATCCAACAGAAATGATGACCGCGCCATTGCTAGCGGCAGCTCTACATCTGTCAAGATGTTGCACGTGTGATTCTCTCCCTCTCTCCACCTATATGTGTGTTTGATAAAGTTTTGGGTGGTGGGTTCATTCTTTTTTAACCAGTCTGATGAGTTCACAAAATGTAATATTGACAAGCATGCCCTGTTAGCTTCTATAGATGAAGTTTCAATGTGACCATCAAACTCCGATGGTAGCCCATCACACAAGCTGGACTTCCAAGACCGAAAACTTTATCTATATGCACTACCGAAGGCCCAAAGCTACCACGCTCTCAAACAATTTGTGTACTCTCCGCCAAACTTCCGAAAAATGGAAAAGTCATCATCTTTACATCTCTTGTTTCTCATCTGAATATAGCAAAACCAATATTGATACTAGTATATGATAAATTACAACAAAATACGAAAAATTAGATACCTATTGCCAACAAAGTGGGTTTCTTCAAAGGCCTATCTTCAGGCACTGGCTTCTTTGTCTGCTTTATGTGCAAGTAAACAGGGTTTCCAGTCTTCTCAAAGTTCCAACCCACACACTCCCTCCCAAAGGCCAGGAACGTATTCATATCAACAAACAGACCACCTTCACATTTCTACAGAAACAACTCAAAATGAAATCAAAATAATACTGTATCAAACATTTTAGTAAAATAAAGAGAGAAAAAAATGTACGGGAGTATCGAAAGTAATGCAGCATTCTTGTTTGTAGATGCGATTGGTGGGCTCTGGAATTCGAACTCGAGAGAGGTTTGATCGGAGGAGTTCCATAGGGTTTCGATGAATGGAAGGGGTGTTGACAACAGAAGAGCTCGGCTGATTAAGAAAATTAACTGATCACTTATTAGACAATGAATCAGTGAAAAGTGTAATATTCTTTGCCCTAAGGTTTAGCAAGGACCTGTTGAGCGTAACCAGAAAGCTCAACCTTGGGCGTTAAGATTTAAGATGCGTACACTATGTTTTCTTCTCTATTTTCTAAGGCTAACCAAGTAATTATAGGCTTCATAAATAGGGTTTATAAGGAAGTTGGCTACCAAAGGCGCAACGAATGTATCAAGCAAGATCAAATTAGGTATAATTTAAAGTTAGTCTTATTTATTGGATCAAAAATGCATTAAATCTCATTGACATTTTTTTAATGTAACAAGTCATTTTTCATTATACACTATATATATTTAAATAAATATATCATCACATGTACCCATTTTAAACTTACCACTCTCTCTCTAAAAATAAACACATAGGGCCCGTTTGGCAACCCAATTCCAAGCCTTGGAATTGGATTGCCAAACGGACCCATAATCTCGCACTCTTTCTCTCTCTAACAGCGCCACTTCCACCTCCACCCCCACCCCATCCCACCGAAGACTCACCGAAAACAGCCACCGAAAAATCTTGCTGGAGTGTTTCTCTCTCTCTCTTCGTCTATTTCTTTATTTTTTTGGGTCCACGCCAGCGGGACCATCACTCGAGCTGGAGAAGAAGAGTTTCTATCAGAAAAAATGGAGATTTTGCAGGAAAAAATGAAGGTTTTGCAGAAACAGATAAATTTATCTGTTCCAATCTTTTCATCAAAAAATTATCGAATATGGGTGTTGTTTGATAGATCTCGACGAGTAGATTCCAAATATATAAATTTTATGAATTTTGGATTTGTAGATTTGAAGTTATGGACTTTTAAAGATTTGGTGTTTTTTTTTTTAAAAAACGACGTTAAGAACTGTAAAGAGTTGTGAGGTGATTTTGAGGGTGTATTTGTCATTTTAATGTGCTAAGTTGGCAAAATAAGTCATTTAACACCATTGATTCAGTCAAAGAATCTCTTGCATCATTGAACAAGTGAATGGGACTTCAAAATAATTACCCCATAAAATTACTTAATACGCCATTAACACTATAAACCCTCTACGTATCTACATGGGTGGGATACATACAAGATACAAATATTTTTTGCATTATATCATTAGTCTATTATCATAGTTAGCAATCTATTAATTTTATTTTTGTTCGTGCGATAAGGAATATTCTTGGATTAACTTTCACGCACCGAAATTAAGTCTCTTCCCTAGTTTGATCAAAGGCAGGTTATTCACGTCGAAACTAAGGGTTTTCCTATCAAACTTGGGAATTCATTATTTGGGGTATTGTGTTGGGATCAACTTCAAGCTAACGCATTATTGCAAAGCTGTCAAGATCTAGGTGTGGCCTTTCCTCTACTGTAATTTTTTTGTTATTGCATCATTACTATTTACCTTGAATGCAGTTTTAGGTATTATTGTTTACGAGCATAGCATATTTATTGGAGTTTCTTTCTTTAATAGTTTTATCTTCCGTAGTTTTATGGGCTAGAGTTATGATTATTTTAGCATATTGTATAGGTACGCTTGTATTATATCAGCATATTTGTGACTTTAGTTATTAGCATTTTTATTTGGTGAATTAATTTGTAAGAATGTTAAATTAATTAACTAACTAATTAATTAATTAATCTTTTTGGCTCACCATCGTCGGTACCCAAGTCGGATGTGAAACGAGGTGGGTTAATGTCAAGTTGATAGCCGAGTGTAAAATTTATGTCAAATCTTGTTGATGGATTCCCGAGTTAAAGGAAGAAACATAAATAAAAATAAAATACATAAAATTATATTTGATACGTTCAATATAGGAACACTAACTGGCAAGTGTAAAGAACTTATGGATACTTTAACACGGAGAAAAATCAACATAACATGGCTACAATAAACTAAATGGAAATGTGAAAATGCTAGAGCGATAAGAGAAGGTTATAAATTATTGGAAAAGGTACTCTTAGATCCCTCACAAACAAATTTTAAACATTAAAGGAATTTTGACAAATTTTAAACACTTAGGTCCATTAATTCTCTTCTTGTAAAGGTCCACGCTAGTGGTATAACAAGTGGACCTAATTGTAAATTGTCCTTCAATGTTTGAAAATTATTACCAAGGGACCTAATTATAAATTTTCCTAAATTATTTTACTCGGGAGGGGAAGATAATCGTAGAAATGGGGTGGGAACTGTTTTTGTCACTATATAAAATATAAGGTGGTAGATGTTAAAAAATGGGGAGATAGATTAATGAGCATTAAGACTGTCTTAGATAAAACAATTTTGAATATTATAAGTGCTTACGCGCGTCAAGGAGCTTTAGATGAAGATGTAAATAAATTATTTTGGGAATTATTAGATGAAGTATTACAACAAATTCCTACGCATTAAAACATATTTTTAGGAGGTGAATCGAATGGACTTGTAGGAGTACAACATGACAGTTATCTAAGGATACACGGAGGTTGTGATTTTGGTAAAAGAAATGAAGGATGAAAAACTATCTTAGAATTTGTTAAGGCATACGATCTAGCGCTGATAGCTATATTTTTCTCTAAAAATGAATAACATTTAATAACATTCAAGAGCGGAGAGAATGAGACTCAAATGGATTGTTGTTTAATTAGAATTAAGAGACTTAAACACGTGCAAATACGGTAAAGTTATCCCAGGTGAAAGCTTAACAAATCAACATCGCCTATTAGTAATAGCTCTAGCCATTAAAGGATTTAAGTACCGAAAAGATAAAATATGTTATCAAAACATAAAATTGAAATATTTAAAAGGATAGAAAGAGATAAAATTTAGGTAGAAATTCCTGTTAAATATGACGTGGAATTGAGATGATAATATTAACAATATTTGGTCAAGAACAAAGAATGATATTGAGAAAATATGTAAGCAGATTTAGGGTGAGACTAAAGAAAAAAGATTCATTAAAAAATAGAATTGGTGGTGGAATGAGAAAGTGCAAAAGATAATACAAAATAAACGAGTAAGTTTTAAAGAGTGACAAAAGAGTAAAAATCAAGACGAGTTAGAAACGTATAATAAGTTCAAAAGTGAAGTAAAAAATATTATTAGAAATGCACAAGAAAATGCACTAGATAATCTTTATAGTAAATTAGGTATCAAGGAAGGTGAAAAGAAGATATATAAATAGGCAAAGAATAAAGATAAATTGACAATAGATATGGGTCCTGTTAAGTGTATTAAAGACATAAATCAAAATATATTAATTAATGACAAAGAAATTATTGATAGATTGGAAGAGTATTTTCATGGATTATTGAATGAAGAATATCCCAAAAAAGATGTCGAGAACATATAACCAAATATAGGAATAGTATGTCTGATTACTGGAAAAAAAACACTGCACCAAAATGGGTAAATTGACACCCTTCCAACGGCTAGCCTTGTCACGGTCATTGATCGTGACAAAAAAACACGCATTTTTTGTCACGACCACTGACCGTGACAAGTTCGTGACAACGACTTGTCACGGTCATTTGTCATAATGTTGTCACGGTCAATGACCGCGACAAATGTTGCAGTAAAAAAATCATTTCCCATTATTTTTTCCCTCGTCGTTCTTCCCTCATTTTTTCTCTCTCTCTCTCTTCCATTTATATATATATGTGTGTGTGTGTGTGTGTGTGTGTGTGTGTGTGTGTGCGCGCGCGTGTGTATGTATGTGTGTGTGTGTGTGTGTGCGCGCGTGTGTATGTATGTGTGTGTGTGCGTGTGTGGTGGGTGGGGTGGGGCAGGGTGGGGGTAGGTGGTGGGGCAGGGTGGGGGGCTGTTTGTGTGTGTGTGTGTGTGCGTGTGCTTGTGTGAAGAGGGTGGGGGGAGGGGGTGGGGGGAGGGGTGGAGCAGGGTGGGGGGGAGGGGAGGGGGCAGGGATGGGTGGGTGGTGGGGTAGGGATGGGGGTTGCGTGTGTGTGTGTGTGTGTGTATGTGCACGTGTGTGTATATGTGTGTGTAGTGTGCATGTTTGTGTGTAATGTCCCTTGTAAACGAATTGATTGATTGTCCCTCATTGTAAATTAGTAAATTAATATATGATTAATTATGAAAGTAGTATTGCCCCTCATTGTAAATCAGTAAATTAATAATTGTATACTTTAATTGTTGGTTTAATTGATGAAAATAATTAATTGAGTAGATGAATTAGAAGGAGTACGGGATACACATTTGTTGTTGACATTGCTGTTGGATTATAGTGGATCGACGTTGGGTTGGTTAATTTTAAAAGTGGCATTACCACTGGAGTATTATCCATATGGGGGTGAGATTTTTCAACTTTTTTTGAAAATTACTTTGTTTATACGCTTCGTACCTTTAATATACGCTTCGTACTTTGAAAATTATTGTCCATGAATATACACTTCGTACCTTTAATAGGTAATAAATATTCCAATTTGTACCGAAACATCCATTTTTAATGCTTTTAATTAATTTTCACTTTATCATTTTCACTTTTGTGTAGTGTGCGTGTGTGTGGGCAGTAGGGCTGGGGGTCGGGATGTTTCACTCTTGTATATATTATGAGTTAGATGCTGTTATTTTGGAATTCAGAATTGAGGTGTTTAATAGTAATAATTCATTTTTATTTGTAGTAATTGTACATATTTGCATGTCTTCTTTTAATTCATTTTGATATGTACTAATAACATTTTTTTTACAACAAATGTCTCCTTCAGGTATTAAGGCGAGGATGATGATGCTAGTTATGACGATGTCGTCTGGGCTCGGTGGTAGCGGACGTGACGAGGGCTCCTCGACCCCTAGTCTCCCTAAATATGGCAAATTAGGGATGCCCATCGAGAACAAGTCGGCGCTATTAGCGAGATCCCTCAAGCTGGTAAAGACGATCATCGACTCAGGGTACATTAGTTGGAAGGAGGCGCCATATGAGCTCAAGTTAGCTATTTGGGTGGCACTACAGGTAATATATTTATATTTATATAAATATTTCAATTTCGATTTCAATTTCATTTTATATTTATATTTATATTTATATTTATATTTATATTTATTTGCAACTAATATTGTATTTGTTGGACAGGAGCAATTCAACCTGGATCTAAAGCTACGCGATTCCGTCTTAGAGCAGTTGAGGGAGCAACACAAGACGTGGAAGAAAAATATGCAGACCTGGTACTTTGGGAAGACACGAGAGTCCATTATTCAAAGGCGTGAATCTGTCCCGCCAAAGGAGCCAATCTCATTGGCACAATGACAAAGGTTCATTGACAATGAGATCGGGGAGCGACAATTGGCATCTCGCCAATCGAAAAGGGAAAACCGGGCAAAAAAGACGGACGTGCACAACTCCGGCCGGACGTCTTACGCCGAGGTGGAGCATAGGATGATGGTAAGATTTAATTTTTCTATAACTACATAAGATATATATTCTGCATTATTTTACTTTGGGGGGGCGATACTAATTTTACTTTATTTTATTTCAGGGGACATGGAGTGGTCCTGGGGGTAGGCCACATAAGGATCGATAATTATGTGGCTCTTCGGAGGAAGAAGGGGAAGGACAAAGAGGTGTCCCCACACGTCACGTCCATGATTGTAAGTAATCCGACAATTTACTTTTTGTTAATTATGTTCTAATTTTTTAATTTACTTATTTTACTAATCGTGTTCTTTTTATCGTTTCAGGCAAGGCTTAAGGAAGTGCATGAGTCGCAGTCCGATGCCGACAAGGTATATTTGTCCACAGGCGCACTCAGCCAAGTGCTTGGCTCTGATCGCAAGGGGAGGACAAGGGGGTGAGATCGCGGGTGGCCAAATCTAGGATCATCGGATTGGAGATGAGCGACACCGGGCTGGCTCGAACAGTGGATTCACATGACGCGAAGTTGTCCCGTTTGGAGGCGACTGTCCAGGATATGTACTCATTCGTAAAGCATTCGTTGGGCGAAAACCGTAAGGGTAAAGTGTGACGACCCGGATATGAATATAATAAACCATGTTTAAATCATGCTTACCGTATGGGATAGGGATAATGTGTTATTATAATATATAATATTAAGTTATTGTGTTTAGTATAATCCTACCTTCAAAACTTATGAAATATTGAATTAATCACAAACAGAAATTGTGAAGTCTTCGGTAGGAATGTTCGAGTTCGGGACTAGTTTTGGCCACTATAATATAATTGCTGACTTGAGGTGAAAACTAGATAGTTGTGCATATATGAGTTAAGTTTGTAACACAATAAACGGTGTGTAAAACCGAGGTTCGAGCAATAAGTTATGCTAAAATTATGAAGCAGGGGCAAATCTGTCCATTCGTTAAGTGGTATTTTGTCTTATATGTATAATAAATGGATGAATTTCATTGGTTGGAAGGTGTGGGGGAAATCTTGGCCGACTTAAGCCCCTTGAAATAACCTTCTTCTTCATCCAAACTCATCCATTAGAGAGTTTGGCCTGAAGAGAGAGAAAGGGGAAGTTTAAGAAGAGAAAGGCGAGGAAAAATGGGAGAAAAATCCATAGGAAATTATGAAAACATCCCTAAGGTAATTCTACTTGTAAATCTTGTATATCGTTGGAATTATTGATTTAAAATGATATAAACATTAATTTGTTTACTAAAATTACGTGTTTTGAGGTATACGTATGGATAGATGCGGGTTTAAGCAAGGTTGAACGTGTAAATCATGTATATTGATTTGATTGGAAACCATGTGTAGTCAAACTGCTATAACTTTTTGTATATTTATTGGAATTGGATAATTCTAGTTGTATATGAAAATAGATTCATATATGTATAACATATTCGAATATTATGTAAAAATACCAAGAAATGAATCTTTGGTGATAGTTTGAAGTTCATATATCAAATCTGCCCCAAAGGTGTAAGTATGTACACCAGGTGTTCGATGTTTTGCTTGACATAGAAAATGAACCTTAAAAATTATGAAACTTTAATTTTGTATTGTTCTATATGTTTATGGATGTTGGGTTAAATATCAAAGGAAGTTATGATGCAGAAAAATTATGAAAATTCTTCAAAGTTGACTGAACGATAAAAGAGTCTATAGGGCAGATTTGATTTGTAATAAAGAAATGGACAAATCTTGCTATAGGAAACTTGAAATGGCGTGTTGTCTTTTATACTGGGAACCTAATATGATAGGAATAAGATTACCAAGAAGAAATTAAAGTATGTTTGGGCTATGGATTAGATATGTTAAATATTTTAACATGAAATTGGATGAGACTTAATTTATGATAAATGATTAGAATTGGATGATATGATGCTTATGAGTATGGTCAAGGTTAAGTTATTCTTTGGATTGTTAATATCCTTATGATGATACTAATATTTTAAGACTTTATATGTGAAAGGAAAGAAGAACCGGTTGAATAAATGCCTAACAAAGGCAGAAGAAAAACACACGAAGTGGCTAAAGTGAGTGTACTCAATGTAAAAAGATGTATTATACATGGCTATGGAGATGATCTGAATATCACTCACGGGTAAGTTGTATTACACATGGTTATGGATACGATTTGAATATCTCTCATGGGTAAGATGTATTACGCATAGTTATGGATAAGATATGAATATCACTCACTGGTAAGAGGTATTATACATGGTTACGGATATGAACATAATATTGTTGATTATGCATTTGTTCATTTTGGTTTAGCGAAATGGGAGGTTACTCCCCAACCCGGAATGGGGGAGATTTGTCTATTAAAGACAAGGGGTTACTCCTCGACCAAGAATGGGGGAGAATTGTCTATTGCATACAGGATATGTTAATCATGATTCGAATAAGTTGGTCATTCTTTATGAATGAGCCGGATAAGTATATAATTGATCATTCTTTATGAATGAGTCGGATAAGTATATAATTGATCATTTTTATGAATAAGCTGGATTAGTATATAATTGGTAATTCTTTATGAATGGACTGTATAAGTATGAATATATCATCACGGGGATATGATTTATTGCATTTAATTTTATGCAATAGTGTTGTAGTGATGCATTTGCTGAGCTATTTTGCTAATGGTTCATATGTTCATGTTTTTCAGGTATTGTGATATCACTACCAAATCTAGGATTTCGGTGGGGTTAGAAAGGGATGCATAAAACCATGATTTGGTCAAACGTAAAAGGGGTAATTTAATACTGCTTATCTTTTCAGTAAGTTATAATATGCATAATTACCTTAATAAAAGTGAAGGGCTTTTAGTTTTTTTTATGCATGCTAATAATTGAATAAAGATACTCGTGTTTATGGTTTGAATTAGGTAATTATTATTTGACTCACTTTGACTTTCAAACTTAATTATAAGTAACTGGGTTGAGGTGTGTCAACTTTGGTATCAGAGCCTAGGTTTTACAGGTTCTATGGTAAGGAACGCCTAGATTTGGCAGTGGAAATAGAAATTGTTTTGAGTCATAAGTAAATTGGCTTTTGTTAACTAACATTTGCTAGTTATAAATACATATTGTTGTACGAGATGTGAAATGCAAGGATCTTGAAGGAAAGGAAATGAGATGTTAAGGTTTATTCGAGGATGACAACGAATACAGGTATTTTTGTATGAATTATTGCATTGTTTTATTTGTGGTATGGATAAACATGTCATTGAAGGAAAATTTTTAAAGATAAAATGTGGTATATGAAAATTGTGAAGTATTGAAAGTAATCCCTTCTTATACTGGAATATGTAAACTTGGGTAGTGTCACTTATTAATCCATGGTTTGGTGTGTGCCCATTTATGTGGGAGAGTGAGGTACGGGAACCCATATTCCGTTAAAGGAGGAGATAGTAAATTGTTAGAGTGTGAATAAAATGAAGATTCACATAGTAAGGGTGAAGTGATGATTAATAGTTGTATATGTTTAATTTTAATATGTGAAATGTTCTGAAATTCAATTACAAGACAATATATAATAATTGGTTCGAATATGGGTTCGTATTGAATTATGATAAGTAGAAGAAAATAGTAATAAGAGTTGAGATGTACTTTTTTTAATAGTATAATTACATGTAGTGGATATTACCCTTGTAATATTTTGAAATGCTAATATAAATAATAAAGTTGAGAGAAGGTGTTAAAGAGTTGGAAGTTTAAAAATATTGGGGAGCCCTTTTAAGAGTATGTGTTGTGTATGAGTATGGGAAAGATGCTAATCGGGTTAGAATCTTGACAACTGGTTTGGGTGGATATTGAGTTGTATTTGTCATTGTACGTACGTGTTATCATTAGGAGTATGGCATATAATGAATATGATTGACATTATACGGAGTCACCGAGAAGTATGTGTAAGGATAAGATATTATGTGAGATAGCATAATGTGATACATTAAGGTATTTGTTCAAGTTATTTGAAAGAAAAATGACATATAATAATTAAGATAAGTATTATGGGGTTGGTATGTGTGGTTAAAGTTTCAGTGGTGATGTTATATTTAACATCCATGTTACCAAACAGGTAAGGTGAGCGTATTAATAATATTGCATAAGACTATAATGTTAATAAGGATTGGGGTAAGATTATGATTGTGAAGTTATTGTGTTGGATAAATGACTTGTTAAGGTCATTGTATGTTTAGTTAAAGAACAATCAATTGATACTGAAAAAGGGAATATAGTGAGAAGTTAGATTGAGTTTCTAGTGCATGACTGCATAACATACATGAAGATGAATATGAAATCTTGGTTAAGAATAAAGATTGAGTGAATGATTGTTCAGTTTCGATATATGAATAGTAGTGAGGCTATATGTAAATTAAGAAATTGTAAGGACGAGATTTAACATACTCTTAAACATCAGAAATGATATGGATAGCAGTTAGGGTCAAACACATGTATTTGATGTTGAATGGAGGATGAGAAGATGGCATATAATAAGCTACTCTTGTAATATGATATTTATGAATTAAAATATTGAATGGGAGTTGGAGAAAGGAAATATAAGAAGTTAGTCTTGTAATAGAATATTTATTATTTGTAATATTACACGATAATAAGAATGGACCATGGGAATGAGGGTATGAAGTAATATATGAGTTGGGAATTGACTTCCATTTATAAGAAATCATTAGATGATTATTCTTACGCGTAAGTGATAAATACAATGAAAATGATATGAGAGAAGATTTTTTAGGCATGAGTAAATAGTAATCCCAATTGGTTGTTAAGTGAAATTCCTCCTAAATTTCGGGGAAGAATTTTCTAAGGGGGGGAGGTTGTGACGATCCGGATATGATTATGATAAACCATGTTTAAATCATGCTTACCGTATGGGTTGGGGATAATGTGTTATTATAATATATAATGTTAAGTTATTGTGTTTAGTCTAATCCTACCTTCATAACTTATGAAATATTGAATTAGTCACAAACATAAATTTGTGAAGTCTTCGGTAGGAATGTTCGAGTTCGGGACTAATTTTGGTCACTATGATATAATAATTGACTTGAGCTGAAAACTAGATAGTTGTACATATATGAGTTAAGTTTGTAACACAACAAACGGTGTGTAAAACCGAGGTTCGAGCAAGAAGTTATGCTGGAATTACGAAGCAGGGGCAAATCTGTCCATTCGTTAAGTGGTATTTTGTCTTATATGTATAACAAATGGATGAATTTCATTGGTTGGAGGGGGGGGGCAAGCTTGGAAGACTTAAGCCCCTTGAAATAACCTTCTTCTTCAGCCAAACTCATCCATTAGAGAGTTTGTCCTGAAGAGAGAAAAACGGGAAGTTTAAGAAGAGAAAGGCGAGGAAAAATGGGAGAAAAATTCATATAAATTACGAAAACATCCCTAAGGTAATTCTACTTGTAAATCTTGTATATTGTTGGGATTGTGTATTTAAAATGATGAAAACAATCATTTGTTTACTAAACTTCCGTGTTTTTAGGTATACGTATAGATAGATGCGGGTTTAAGCAAGGTTGAACGTGTAAATCATGTATATTGATTTGATTGGAAACCATGTGTAGTCAAACTCCTATAACTTTTTGTATATTTATTGGAATTGAATAATTCCAGTTGGATGTGAAAATAGACTCATATATGTATAACATATCCGAATATTATGTGAAAATACCAAGAAATAAATCTTTGGTGATAGTTTGAAGTTCATATATCAAATATTCCCCAACGGTGTAAGTATGTGCACCAGGTGTTCGATGTTTTGCTTGACATAGAAAATGAACATTAAAAATTATGAAACTTTAATTTTGTATTGTTCCATATGTTTATGGATGTTGGGTTAAATATCAAAGGAAGTTATGGTGCAGAAAAATTATGAAAATTCTTCGAAATTGACTGAACGATAAAAGAGTCTATAGGGCAGATTTGATTTGTAATAAAGAAATGGACAAATCTTGCTCTAGGAAACTTGAAATGATGTGTTGTATTTTATATTGGGAACCTAATATGATAAGAATCAGATTACCAAGAAAAAATTAAAGTATGTTTGGGCTATGGATTGGATATATTAAATATTTTAACATGAAATTGGATGAGACTTCATTTATTATAAATGATTAGAATGGGATGATATGATGCTTATGAGTATAGTCAAGGTTAAGTTATTCTTTGGATCGTTAATATCCTTATGATGATACTAATATTTTAAGACTTTATATGTGAAAGGAAAGAAGAACCGGTTGAACAAGTGCCTGACAAAGGCAGGGGAAAAACACACGAAGTGGCTAAGGTGAGTGTACTCATTGTAAAAAGATGTATTATACATGGCTATGGAGATGATTTGATTATCACTCACGGGTAAGTTGTATTACACATGGTTATGGATACGATTTAAATATCACTCACGGGTAAGATGTATTATGCATAGTTATGGATAAGATCTGAATATCACTCACTGGTAAGAGGTATTATACATGGTTACGGATATGATCAGAATATTGTTGATTATGCATTTGTTCATTTCGGTTTACCGAAATGGGAGGTTACTCCCCGACCCGGAATGGGGGAGATTTGTCTATTAAATACAAGGGGTTACTCCTCAAACATGAATGGAGGATAATTGTCTATTGCAGACAGGATAAGTGAATCATGATTCGGATAAGTTAGTCATTCTTTATGAATGAGCCGGATAAGTATATAATTGGCCATTCTTTATGAATGAGTCGGATAAGTATATAATTGATCATTTTTATGAATGAGCTGGATAAGTATATAATTGGTAATTCTTTACGAATTAACTGTATAAGTATCCATATATCATCACAGGGATACGATTTATCGCATTTAATTTTATGCAATAGTGTTGTAGTGATGAATTTGCTGAGCTATTTTGCTCATGGTTCCTATGTTTATATTTTTCAGGTATTATGATATCACTGCCAAATCTAGGAGTTCGGTGGGGTTAGAAAGGGATGCATAAAACCATAGTTTGGTCAAACATAAAGGGGTAATTTAAGACTACTTATCTTTTCAGTAAGTTAGAATAAGCATAATTACGTTAATAAAAGTGAAGGGTTTTTAGTTTTATTGATGCATGTTAATAATTGAATAAAGATACTCGTGTTTATGGTTTGAATTAAGTAATTATGATTTGACTCAATTTGAATTTCAAAGTTAATTATAAGTAACTGGGTTGGGGTGTGTCATAAAGGGAAGGAGAAGGCGGTGTGGGAGGAGGTGCGGGAGGACGAGGTGTGGGAGGACGAGGACGAGGATGTGGACCTCACTGCTTCATCGCCGACAATTGCGGACTTTGATGATCCACTTCCCTATTTGGCTCCCTTTAACAGACCGATGTCGACACTTTTTTGGTCGAGCGTGTTTATAATGGACATATTTGATGGCCAACGGATAGGACGGGGGGTGAGGACCTGAATATCGTCCAGGGTGCACTAGTTCATGGACGTGAGCTTCAAGACATCGAGTCCAGGGTGCTCGTCACGCATGTGATGCCCGGGAAGGAGAACTCGCAATTGTGGTTGCGCGAAAAATGCGGCACGACGTATATTAGTAGATGTGTTAATTCTTATATCGTGTGGCCTACTCACCTCCTCAGCGTTCATACCCTAGACATTTAGTGACATTGATTTAAGTTTGAATTGAATTATTTTAAATTATTACATTTGAATTATATTTGGATTATATGGTGATGCATATATTCTCTCTATTTTGAATGTATATTTGCACTATCTCTATTTTATCTGGATATATAATGTTTGAACAGGTACAACGTTGTTATAACAAGTATATATATACTGCTGGGCAGTGGCAGTGGCCATACTGCGCAACAGATTTTGTTTTAATTCTGCCCAAAATTGTCACTTTCATTGACCGTGACAAGTCCTTGACAAAGAAACTTATCACGGACTTGTCACGGTCATTGACCGTGATAATTTTTTTAAACACTGTCACGGTTTTGTCACGATCATTAACCGTGACAATTCGACAGATTTGGTGTAGTGGAAGTAGATATATTAGTAAGAAAAATGGGCAGAAATAAAGCAGTTGGCCCAGATAAAATACCCATAGAGGTATGGAGGACCCTTGGAACTATAGGGATAGAATAGTTAACATGTTTATTTAACCAAATTTAAAAGAAAAAGAAAAAGAAACATGCGAGATGGGTGGAGGAAAAGTACCACAATACCTTTGTATAAAAATAAAGGGGACATACAAAACTGCGATAATTAGAGAGGAATCAAACTCATGAATCACACTATGCAAATATAGGAAAAGGTTATAGAACAAAGATTACAAAATGAGTAAACTATTTTGGACAATCAATTTGGATTTATATCATGACGATCCACCATAAAAATTATTTACTTATTAAGACAGTTAACGGAGAAATGTAGAAGTAAGAATATAAATTTACATATGATCTTTATAAACTTAAAAAAGACGTATGATGGAGTACCTAGGGATATAATATAGTGGGCCTTAAGGAGGAAAATAATCCTTATGAGTTATATTAAAGTTATTGAAGATATGTATAATAACACAAAGACTAGAGTAAGAACTATTTGTGTAGAAATGAATGATTTTACAATTAAAGTGGGTTTACATCAAAGATCGGCCTTAAGTCCTTACTTATTTGACGTAGTATTAGGTGATATTACTAAGGACATACAGGAGGACGTCCCATGGTGTATGTTGTCTACGGATGATATAGTTTTAGTCGACACTTTAAAGGAGGCCTTAACGATGAGAGTAGATACTTGGAGAAATGCCTTAGAGTTTAAAGGACTAAGAATGAGTATTAATAAAACTGAATTTATGGAATGTAAATTTAATAATAAGGCGTCTGATAGCATAGCGTTAGAGATTGAAGAAAAAATGATAAACCAAACTAATATATTTCATTATTTAGGGTCAGTGATACAAAGTAATCGGGATATTGATGAGGATGTTACGGGTATAATATCAATTGGTTGGATGAAATGTAGACAAGTTAGTGGAGTGTTATAGTATGAGAGGATAACTAATAAATTAAAAGAATTTGTTTATATAATAGTTGTTAGGCCAGTGACCCTATATAGAGAGGAATATTGGGATTTAAAGAAAAAACATGAGAAAAATCTCCATGTTAGTGAGATGAGGCTCCATAGATGATAGAAATTACTAGATTGGACAAGATTAAAAATTAGCATGCGAGAAAAAAGTTAGAAGTAGCTCCCATTAGCGATAAATTAAAATAAAATTGACTTAGATGGTATGGACATATGTTTCATGGACCAATAGATGCACCTATAACAAGAGGAAGATTATTGAAAATAGAGGATAAAAGAGAAGGGGGTCGCCCTAAGCTATCATGGGAAGAAATTATTAGGAGAGATCTTAAGGCATTAAACTTGAATGATAATATTCCTTATAATACATTTTCATGAAAAAAGAGAATCCATGTGATCGACCCCATGTGATGGGATTAAGGCAATGATGATGATGATGACCAACTCCATCAATTATTTAACCCTAAGAGTATTCAATTTCTGAACTCATGATGATTTGGGGTTACAGCTCATCCTAAGAACCACTTAGGCAATCTCGTGGGTTGCAACTCTATATTTAAAGTTGCAAATTTTTCACTTCTCCTGGTTCTTCTCGTTTATTTCTCCCTAAAATCTTTTAAACTTTCATTTTCCTTTGACGGTTACTTCCTCCTACACCTTTTCATTTGATTAAGACCGAGACCAGATTACTAAGATACTCGTGCTTATTCTACATATTTCAAGTTGTGGTAAGGCTTGAAACATTATCAAACAATAGTGAAAAACTTTACATATTTTGTGTGGAGAAAGAGTTGATTATGCTCGAAAAATAATGATACTAAGGATAAAAAATTTGGCCATTGAATTATTTTTTAATGTTTTAGACGCTGAATTCACAATTTGTCCTCATCCTTAAATATTCGTCTAATACACTTGACAAATTGTTGATGAGATATTTAAATTTGTAGGCAATATTTTTTAAGTTAAATATAGTAAAAAATTTATTAAGGACCCAAAACTTTACCTTAGGGTCGAATATACAAATTCATAAAATTATATTACCCACCACTATGGCCGCAAATTGAAAATACCCTAAATCTTAACCAAATCAATTTTAACCAAATTAATCGTAACATAATCGATTTTATTTTAAGAATTATAAGTCCGTTGTTAAACTTAAATGTGATTTATATTCTTAGTAAAGGATCAACTACAACCGACTATATGCTAGGTTTGTTTTTCTTGTTTAGGATTAAAAATGAGTTTTAAAGATGCTTCTTACGTCAAATTATCCATTATTAGGTTTAACCGATTATAGAATGAATCGCAGAGTTCGTAGATGGACCATACAGTATATTATTGGGCTTTATTTAACTAAAAGATGGGTTTAATCAATTAATTGGGATGAGGGATGATGAAATCCAAATCAAATCATACCCCCAGTCTAAAGATTAGCTTCAAAACCCAAATAAAATCTTTAACAACGTATCAATGATAGTGAAAATCCATCAGGACGGGTGTACATGTGTATGTGTGTGTGTGTGTGCACGCGCGTGTGTGTGTTCATGCACGCGTGCGTGGAGTTATTAAAGATGACTTATTTAAACGCCATGAATACTTCATCGTAAACATGAAATTACAAATCTGAACGACATTAAAATCACGGTTGAAATAAAACTAGTTGTTCAAACTTTATGAGTTAGATTTTTAGTTGAATCTGTTACACCCAAACCCATAGTGAAGTTGAGTTATTATTTAACCGTGTTGTTATTGATTATTATTTAATCAGTTTTGTGTTGTTTACTCATGTGGGTTTTCAAATCCAATGATTGCCATTTTGTATTTCTGGCCCCAAAGTAGACTTTTGAGGATCAAAGTATATATTTGACCTTATTTTTAAGAAAAAATATGAATGAATGCCACATTAACAATCCGTTAAGTGAATTGGACAAAATATAATGGTGAAAACAAAATGTAAGGTTACTGTTTAAAACGTCAAAAAATAAAGTGGAAGAACAAGTAAATTTTGTTACTTATTTGCATAAATACGAAAAAATTAACAATGTGATATTCAACAAAAATGGACGATCATGCGAAAAAATTCGAACGAGCAAAAAAAATTATAACTTTGATCCCCAGAGACCGATGATGACGGGTTATACTCGATATGTTCATCCCTAGTGATATGTATTTTAAAAAACAACACAGATACCTCATTTGGGGTTTAAAATAATGATTAAAATCCATTCATTTATTATTCATAGCCTGAATAATATTGTTACGTTTGTTGTTACCTAGCTCTCGAGAGAATTGAGGCTTGTATAATTTTTTATTACACGTACTTTTGGTCAAAGTACCAATTTTGGTTATTTTGTTCTTCGGGCATATGATTTATATATATATATATATATATATATATATTCCTTAATTTTCTCCCAAATCATCACTGCCCAGTTTCATGGTAAAAATCCTACTTGGTTGATGTAAATTATCATTGTCAAAAGACTGATAGTTTATATGTTAACTTCTTTAATGGTTTACTTGTCATATCATTAAATTTAATGAATGGAAGGAATACTCAATTACAACCACTACTTCTGAGAGGAAACATTAGGAAGTTCTTCACGTTTTACTGCAAAGACAATTTATTATATTTGAGTCTAACAATGTCCAAGAGTTTGACTCTACTAAATCCTCAAGGTTGACATTAATAATGCGCAATGTGACCGAAAAGAGGATGGGCATGACAATGTTAGCCAACTAGGGCCATCCACACAATACAAGACATCGATTGATCTAAGGACCTTGGGTTAATAAAGCACTTCACAAAACATATTGTAAAATATAGTGTGGATTAGCTCACCAATAAAATCCTTATTTGTTTGAATAACTAATAAATTGCCTTTGATTGGGCTGGTGCAATATAGCCATCGGTATATCGATTACAGCCTTATTTCATTGTTTATTGAGCTTTAAGAACCAAAGAAAATATATTTTAAATGCCATTAAGGGAGATAACAATCACGCTTAATAATGTCGCCAAGATTTTGAGAATCCCTATGGTTGGGATCCTCATATATAGAGATGATAGAGGAAAGGATTTGTCGCCTAATAATGTTGATAACTTATTGGTTGAATGTTTGGAAATGAGCGATGATTAGGTAAAAGAAGATGTCATAAATCTTATGTTGCGAGGTTGAATTTTATTACTGAGATGTGTAGGATAAGGTCGATGATGCTGAGGCCCCTGAAGGAATAACTTGATTATTGTGCATAAGAGTGTAGTATGCTTGGAACCTTAATGGAGTGAATGTGACCAATTAAAATTATCGTCATAAAAGAAGCGATATTTTCCTTTAACTCCCTTTTAAGTACATACACAACAACCTAGATCTATGCGATGAAAAGTTTACTGATTATATTACATAAAATTTTATCTTGAAACATAAGTGATTTAATCAAAATGCGGAATAACGTAAAACTATCACACAACACCAAGTTGCACAATAAAAAAAAATGGAAAAAAATCTTAGGTCGAACGAAATGACAAATGCACTATGGTAGAGTTTTACAAATAGAAACTCACTTCTTATAATCACATAGTGCGCTAAAAGACTATCCATTTTTTCACACCATCTTCTTCGGGGTGAGCTCTAACAATTAGAGAATGCTACACAACTGTAACCAGTTTTGGACTCGTTCAACGTCTTTCGATCCTATGCCATAAAATAAAAATAAAAACTTCTTAAAGTAGAAGAATAGGAGTGGAAATTTCAGAAGCGACACTAAATTGACCCAAAATTGATATTACATTTCATGTTTCCATCGTGTTCATTTTAGGTATTTTTTACACGAAGTCGTGTCGTGTCGTGTTCAGTCAAAATTATGAGTTGTGTTAATTGTGATTTATTCGGGTTTTCGTGTCTATTTATGTTTAATTTGGTATAAAATTTATGAAATCATGTTAGTCACGTTCTATTCGGGTCATGTGCGTGTGAGATAAAAAAATATGATGTCGTATCGTGTTCGTGTTCGAAAAATTCTTCTTGTGTCGTGTCGTGTCGGCTCATGAACCGACCCAAAATATGAATTTCCACCCCTATAGAAGATGAACTTGTTGAGAATTTACCAATGCTTCGACACCGTTTTTTAGCACTATACCAAATAAGTGTTTTTCTCACTTTTCACTTGCAAGGGGTTATCACGGTCAAAACTCATAACAAAAAAACACGAAGATATTGTCACGGTTCTTGATTATAAAATGACTGTGACAATTCCTTATCACGATCATGTCACGGGCAAGGACCGTGATAAGTATATTGTCAATGTCATGTCACGGTCAAAGACCTTAACAACATGGGTTTGTTGTCACAGTTTTTGACCATGACAACAAACGTAAATTAAAACCCTACCTATTTCATTTCAGCGCCTTTTTCACCACTTCTTCCTCTCTCTATCCCTCTCTCTTATGACCATTTCTCTCTCTCTCTCTCTCTCTCTCTCTCTCTCTCTCTCTCTCTCTCTCTCTCTCACTATCACCCTGCCACTACCCCGCCTTAGCCCACTGCTACTACTGTTGCTGTTTCTCTCTCTTATAAATCTGCACCACCACCAATGCCTTAGCCCACCACCACCACTACCTTAGCCCACCACTGCAAATGTATTTTTTTTATTTTTAATCATTTGAACATGTATTTATTTGGATATTAACATATTTGCTTGTATATTAACACATTTGTTTGGATATCGACATATTAATTTGTCATGCACTTGTCTTGATGGTGATATATTTGTTTGGATATTGATATATCCCTTTTTTTGTCATGTATTTGTTTGAATATTGATATATTATTTGGATATTGACATATTAATTTTAGAAATTCTTTCTTGTCTGATAATATTAATTTGTGAAATTATTTTGAATTTGATAATTAAAGTTTATATTTATTCACGAGGACATGGAAATTAAACTATCTATTTTTCTTAATTTTTTGACAGCAATTTGATTTTAGTAATTAGTGGGGATTAGTATGCAATGCATGTTCCTAATTCTGTTATGTGTTTGAATATAAAGTTATATATGATTTGTTAGAATGTCAAATTTTCTAGGTGTTTAAATGCCCTTCCCTCTCTAGCAATGCAAATTATTTTGGATAAAGGAGTTCGAGTCAAATCATCGGGTGAGAGTTAAGTCAAATCATGAAATCTCTCTCTCTCTTTTCATTTGAAGATAAGTCTCCTCTCGTTTGTTCTTCTTATGCCTGCTTTGATAAACCCCAATTTATATCTGCTTTCATATTATTTTTTGGGGTTCTTGAATTTTTGTTGACTGGAGAATTTGAACATTTGGATGGCCATTGAGTTGGGTGGCATTAGGCATTTATAACATTCAGGGTTGTTATTATGTTGAATAGTGACATGTGATATGGGTTGGCCCTAAGCACAAATTTCAATATAAATAAGACAAAAATGAAACATACTTACCATGAAAATATAAATAAGAAATAAATGAAACATACTTACCATGGAAATATAAATAAAATAAGGTGGGCAATATAAATTTTAAAGCATCAATTAAAAGTAAAGTAAAATTATATATAGTTAAGTTAAAGATAGTGCGCATAGAAACTAGCCCTCTAGTTCTTATGCGTATGCATTCAATAGTCCTTAGAACTGTTCGAGAGTCATTACCTCCCGTAATGTCATTAATTTGTATACTTCTAATGCCGTTAGTTTGTATTTTTCTAGTGCTTTGTTATTATCATATGACATTTGAATGCTTTTATTCATTTAGACTTGATCAGTTTTTGTGGATTTGAATCAAAATTGGTTGGTTGGCTAGTGAATATGTTAACTTGGATTTTAATCAGTTTAAGAATTATTTCAAAGTCCATAACATAACCCCAATTTGAAACAATTTTAGATTTGTAATAAGTATTTCAGTTATTTGAAACAATGCTTAGTTTGGTTTATGATATGGTTTGTATTCTTCTAGTGCATTATTATTATCGGATGACAGTTTAATGCTTTTATTCATTTGGATTTGATCAGTTTTTGTTAATTTGAATAAAAATTGGTTGGTTGGTGAATATATTAATTTGGATTTTAATCAGTTTAAGCATTATTTCAAAGTTCGTGACATAGCGCGAATTTGAAATAATTTTTAAATTTGTAATAAGTATTCCAATTATTTGGAACAATGCTTGGTATGGTTTATGATATGAATTTGTATTCTTCCAACATCGTTAATTTGTGTTTTTATAGTGCTTTGTTATTATCGGACGACGGTTTAATGCTTTTATTCATTTATATTTGATCATTTTCTCATATATATATGTTTTTGATAATTATAATTTTTGTAGGAAATGTCTACATCAGGGCGTCAGTGAAGCGGGGGTAAGGAAGGCTCGTCTAATACTAGGCCCCTAAAGTGGGAAAAATTAGGGAGAGTAATGGAGAACAATATGGCCTTACAAGCTAGGGTCATGGAGTTGCTGAAGACGATTATTGGCCCTGGGTACATGTATTGGAGGAAGGTTCCTATGAGCTTAAGATGGCCATTTGGGGGCATTATAGGTACTTGCTCACTTTCTTTTTGTTTAATAGTTATATTTATATTTTATAATTTAAATACTACTAACTTACTTTTTTTTTTGTTTTGTATTTGTTTGACAGGAACAATTCGGCTTGCCCCCACATTTACGCAACTCCACCTTGGAACAATTAAGAGATTAATCTAAAACGTGGAAGAAAAATATGCACGTACAGTACTTTGGCCAAGACCAAGAGTCCATCATATGACTTAGGGACACGGTACCCTCGAAGGAGTCAATCTCATTGTCAAGCTGGCAACAATTTGTTGATGATGAGGTCTCAGAGAGGCAACTGTCCTCTCATCAATCGGGGACGAAAAATCGGGCCAATAAAGTCGACTTGCCCTACTCCGGGCGTACGTCTTACGCCGAGGTGGATCATAGGATGGTAAGTTTTGAATGTTCTTTCATTTTAGTTTTATTTTATTATATTTAGTGATAATTAGGGGTGGCCATAGGACCGAGGCCCGCCAAACTTGCCCAGCCCGCCCAATAAAAAAATAGGGCTTGGGTAAGGTGAATAGATACGCAAAGCGGGCTTGACAAAATTTTGTAGGCTCGATTTTTTTTGACAGGCTTGGGCATGAATTATTAAGCCCGATGAGGCCCGGCCTGGCTCGAGGCCCGGGAATTATATATATATATTATATATATATATATATATATATATATATATATATATATATATATATATAAATAATAAAGGAGGAGGGATTTTTTTATCTTCCCCAACTGACAGTTGAGATTAAATCTGATGGATTTGGTCTTTATCAATTGGTGGCTGAGATTAAATCTCATGGGTGTAAATCTAAGGGTCCTAAATGATTTGCTTTATGATAATGGATTGTACCTTTTTCAGAATAATTTATGATACCATGCTTACTCTCCTTTATGTTCGGCCAAAACTCTTATGTACTATCACTTTCGAGTCAAAGCACTTGGCTTAAGAAAAAGAGTCAGAGAACTCGGCTCAAGAAAAAGGATAGAACTTTAGTTGTTTCTCACTTTTTCTTCATCAATTTCCCTCCCTCATCAAGGAGAGTAGTTGTTTTAACCCCTCCCTCCAATCCATCTCATTTCGTCGAAACTCCGACTTCCCAATCCTACCCTCAACTGGAACAAACTGACCAACGGCCGAAGTTTCGCCGACGGAAGTGGGTTTAACGATACCTTCTGCTTTCGACCACGACAATCATACATTCTGGCTTCGGTCGAAGTTTCGTCGGAGGAAGTGGGTTTGATCGTACCCTTTACTGACCACGTTTCGTTCCAAATGGTGTTTTTTCTAATCTTCATGTTTTTCAAAGTTGGTACAAGATGGATTGTGAGGTGTTCTAGCCTTTTGTGATACTACCTTTATCCCATTACAGAGGTAAATTTTTTCTATGTATCCGTTGTTAATCAAGAGATGTCCTTCACTCACCTATGTGTTCTAGCCTTTTGTGTGTACAGTTTGCTAAATCTTAAGTTTGGCCTTTTGTGTTCTAGCTTTTGAGACAGGTGGGTCATAGGCATGTGTACAGTTTGCTAAATCTTAAGTTTAGCCTTTTGTGTTCTAGACTTTGAGACGGGTGGGTCATAAGCATGTTCCACTCTAATATGGGTTTTTTATTTGGTTTTACAGATCTCACTCTACTTGATTTGCCTGCTCTTTTTCTTTATTTTTAGGTTGCCCTTATATATTTGTCCTCTAGCACTGAATGGAAAGTAATACATCTATATAAAATCCATGGTTCACTGTTATTTGGCATGAAATCTATAGTTTTATATGGATGATTTTTTTCCTACAATGATTTTACTCAAAGTCAAAATACTTTTGTATGACAATGTTTATTTATTTTCGAATCTTATTAATTTTAGGTAAATTAGTTTTCCAATTTTAATTTGTAAAGGAAATTGATGTATTTTATTTCCAAGTTTCGTGTGCCACGGAAATTATTTCTGTGGTTGTTAATTATTACATTTTATGTTTTGGCTATATTCAATCAATTGTTGACTCATTATTTTCTAATAATAAAGTTCTTATGTTTTATTCATTTCAACCAGGTTATGCTTCTAATAATAAAGTTCTTATGTTTTATTCAATTCAACTAGGTTATGCTGATGTTTTAACCATATGGCTCAAGGAAAATGGTCCCATCAGAATAAAGATGAAGAACCCATTTTGCCTGAGAACCCATTTGGTGTAATTTTTATGAAAAATTTAAGGGCTTTTGGTGTAATTTTTGGTGTTTTCAAGTTTGGCTACACATTTCACTTGATAATATTTATTTTTCAAGTTCAAAACCTGGGGGGTGGGAGTTTGGAATTTAAAGTATTATTTTATGAGTTCCTTATAAATTTCCTCTCATACAAAAATAGTTTGGGAGTTTGGATGTAGAATTTTCTCTTCAACATATTGAGCGGAAATAAATATTTATTTTAATCTATTTACTGTTTTGACATTTTTTGGGAAAAAATGGGTTGTGGAAAAAATGTTAATGTTGTTTTTGGATGTGTGTATGGTAAATTAAAAAGTACATAGTGGGCCTCTCGTGATATACAAATATTGCGTTTTTCATCCTCCGAACCTACGCATTTTAGCCCCTTCGGGTATCTTATTCCCTATGTTTATGCTCGTTAACCAGACAACCTCGAATTTCTACGTTAACATGTTTTGCAGAGTTATTTGAGCTTTTGTAGGTAATTGGATGCTAAGTGTGAAGTTCGGACGCGTTCCACTCGATTTTCTTACACAATCGCACGTTCAAGGGCATTTTAGTCTTTTCACAGCTTGGGCACCTGGCCCAACATCTTCACGGAAGTTTTAGTCCTCCTCACTTGCTTCGTGTGGCTGCGAACGGTGCGCGAATCCTATTTATAAAGAAGAAGTTACGGCGATTTCAGCGGAAGGAAAAATAATGAAATCAAAAAAGGAGGAGAAAATGGAAGAAAAGAATGCAGTGTGGTGCTTCTTGGCTCACCCCTGCTTGATCGATCGATCGACGATTTTAGTCGATCGATCGATCCTTCTCTGTAGTCGAAAATTTCCCTTGATAGATCGATCGACCAAAATCGTCGATCGATCGCTCCCTTATTTTCTGTAGATATTTTGCCTTATTTTCTTTCTTCTTTTCTTTTATTCCAACTTACTATAAATACCATTTTTTGTTGTAATATCGGATATTAGGTAAATATACACGATTTTAGATTAGATAGGTTAGGGTTTTGGAGGTTTGGAAGCTCATTTCTTCATTTCTTCTTGGATTGAAACTCCATTTGTTGTGTAATTTGTGCTATCATCTTCCATTTCCATTAATATAGTTTTATTTCACTATTTCCTTGCTTTCGAATTATATTTACATGCTTTCCTAAATAGTTTACATGCTCTGATTTAATTGCTTTCTAGTTTAGATTTACCGCATTTGTTTCCCGTTTTCTTTATCGCGTTTTTAACATGTTTTCTAGGTAATTTAAATTAGGTTGTGTTTGAATGGAACTCACTCGGGTTAACGCGTTGCTTGGCTTGGTGATAGTGTTTGCGGGTCTATTTTGGGTGCGTTTTCCTAGATATTAGACCTAGGAGATTTTACGGGGTATATCATGTATGTCCCGTGCTTACGACCTTTCGCGCGTAATTTCTGGGATATTTGTTGACGCCAAAATCTTATTAGACTTTTTATACGGATTTAGGGGCGTGACAACCCTTGGTTCAATTAACTGTCAAAATGAGACGCATCCTAAATAACTCGTCGACCCATGTAACCATTTTATACAAATTAACTCGGGTGAGGGATATTCGACGCAACCTATTGTTTTACTGCTTTGTTAATCTAGTTTCAATACCCTTGCCTAGATTAATCTTTCCCTTTTATGCATCTTTTCCTTTTTAGTTTGTAATCATATTTTACACTTTTTATTCGGAGTATTAAATCTTCTGAATTCTAACAACTCGTCTTTGTGGATTTTCGATACCCGACTTACCGCTATACTCACCAGTTGAGTGTAGTTATAATTTAGGTTTGTTTGTATAGTAGCGGCGAGACAGAAAACAACGACTGTGCACTTTACACGCGCACACCTCTCGCACGCCTATCAGCCTCTTTCTTCAAATTTTAGAAATGACCGGAATTAATTATGCCTGTCTCGATTATAATTGAGATGGACAATTTTACTTTAATTTGAAATATGACATTCATTTCACATGTATGTGTGTATGGTTACTGAAGAGTGCCCAATATATGTGTGTTTCAAACAAAACCTATTTTTCTTCGAAAAAGCTCCAACTTTTAATTATGCACCAAACCAAGTTGTGAAAAACTCAATTCTTACTTTAAACCAGTTTTATCTTGATTAATCCTAAACATGCATCTAGTGATTAAAGCAAGTAAAGTAAAGTAAAGAATACTCACAACGCCGGATGTACGAGGAAAAAATCCAAAATGGGAAAACAACCTGGGACGGCCCAAGCCAGACAATCACTGTGAACAATGGTTTAACAAAGACAGATTAGCCTTACACTAAGACTCGATCCCCATGGGTCTTGACGCTCCTTCTGATCTTCAACCGGTCTTCAATAGTGCCCACGCAGAAATTTCGTCTTCCACGATACTTGTCCACAACACACGCGACCACGTATGTCTCGGTGTCCACCGAATGGCTTTGATTCGTCTACGATGTCGAACAAGAAGTCCTTCTCTTTTCTTCACCACAAAACCCTTTGATGTTCAATGTGTAGAACAAACAACTTTGGTGCATCAAGATCACGTAAACATATAAGAATGATAACTCGGATCTTTGCAAACACTAAGGATGTGTTTAAGACTTTAAAAACTTAGAAAACATGTGCAAACAAGGTTCTGGTTCGTAAAACTGTTTTCCAGAAAGCATACTTACGAAACTATGTTGAAAACACTATTTAAATAGGATTTAAACGCCGCCTCGAAAAACATGCCATTCGAATGACTTGAGGAACTCGTTCGAGCGACATCCCATCTCGTTCAACGATATTGGATGTCGTTTGAACGACAGCGTGAAAGTTTGACTTTTTGACTTTTTGTTTAAAACGTCTCTTCCAATGAGAGATCCAAAAATGTCACTCTTTTACGAGCTTATCATCATAAAACGTAGGGTAAACCTTTAAAACACTTTTAAAACATTTAAAAATATTTTTCTTTATAAAAATTACATCCTTATCTTTTATAAAATAATTTTAAGCACCAGTAATTATACGTATTCATACCTGAGTGATCTCGGAATGAAATTATACTTGAAAACGATTAAACTTGCACCAATTAAACATCAGCATGATTAATTCTTTGAAGCTTTGCCGCAACGTCTTCAATTTCTTCAATACGTCATACACCGAGTGGGATCGTGACAAAATAAAATTTTCCCTATGACATATTACAAACACAGTTTTGTTCACAGAATTAAGTCAAAACAATACAGGGACTCAATTGGAAATTTATGTCCTTACAAATCTCCGCCTTTGACTATTCCAGAACAAAACTAAACCAGTGAAATGCCTAACCCGACCGTCAAGCCGTATGATGCCTAAATCCCATCCCATAAACCCAAAATAAAAAATATAGGACACGGACTAGAATATGTAGCACCGGCAAAGCATGAACTGTCTGAATGTTATGTAGACTTGAAATCTCGAATCGCTGAAAGCATACCTACACACATGAAACAAACAAACAAATACCCAGTGAAGTATGGAGGAACAAATGATACCAAATTATATTTCTAATACGAACAAATCATTTGAAACATGAGAGCAATTATTTGATACCAATTTGAAACAGATATAATCAAACAATATGTAAATTCAGATATCAATAGAAGCGCTCAAGAAATCTCCCCCTACATCACATACATCTCTCCCCCTTTTTGTCTCGAATAGACAAGCCGGTGAAAAGATAAACCAATTTGGAATATCTAGCATGAGAATATGTTACCAAATTGAATCAAGTTGATACCAATTTTAATAAAATGAAAAATGCTAGATAAACATGAAATAACCAGCTAAATAAGATCATGTAATGACAAATCAATAGCTAGGAAACCAAGGAATCACACAAAGAGTATACGAATCAAATCAAGTATAAACGGACTCGTATGCAAAATACCAATTTGGAACATAAAAGAACCTGCATATAAACCAGTCAGTCCTAAGAAAAATTCCTCATGCAGTACCAGAAATATACCAATTTGAACCTGAGGACTGTAAACCAATCAGAAGCCATTTTTGATTCTGTCGTTCGAACGAGCAAAGGACATCGCTCAAACGAGATGAGGATGTCGCTCGAACGAAGTCATAAGTCATTCGCGCGAGATGAATTGTCATTTGAATGACTTCGCGCGACCTGCCAAAATTTCCCACTTTCCCATAAATATTATAAAGTATTGCCCAGTGAAAAAATTTCCACAAAACTATTCCAGGAAGGGCCTGACATAATCAAAATAGTAGGCTTTCAACACAAAATGCAAAAATTCATAAAAACTTAAAATGCGAGTTACATGCAAACATAGTACCGATGTGCTCAAATATGGATATGGAATGAATGGGCGTGAAATTACAACAAATGAGTCACAATTCCAACACATCGAAACGATCAAGATGCTCTATTTGATATCTATAAATCATCAAACTTTATCATAGCCATATGACAATTAAAGTGTGAGCTTAATAAACTAAACATACTACATGCACACAAATCCAGAATTTTAGCGATTCTGCAAACAATAGCGTCAAATTGCAATGTTCCAACATTAGGATTAGTTGTGCAAACTCGTTTAAATTTTTAATCCATCCAAACTCCCTAAATAATATCATATTTTCTTTGGAATGAACTAAAAAAAATTTGGCCCTTTTCTTAGCATATTGCATTTTCTTTTGGGCTCTTTTAAACGGTGGCTTTCACGACGAGTCAATTTTGAACTCTCGCAGCCCTTTCCCATGAATCACTAATCATTTTTACCAATTTTAAATCCTCACGGTGAACGGTTATTACATGCACACTTCTCCTTAAGTCTACTTACGTATAGATGAACAAGATTGAGATAAGAACGCCTCACCAAATTCAAATATGCAAGAGAAGTCAAACATCCATATAAACTCGTGCATGTGAGCAATGTTGGCATATATACAAAGTCAAATCAAAATGCATATCAACTTCGAAACAAACCCATATAAAAAATGGTTAAGATCATTATAAGTATCGATAATAATGACCAAATGTCCTAGCCAGATGGACAATGAAACGATGGGGGGGGGGGGGCAAGCACACCAATATGTCATATCAAACATGTAAACTCAAAAACAAAAGCTGAAAATCTTTTTGGATTTTAAAACATATTTGACTCAAAGAAAAGCAAAATCTTTTTGGATTTTCAAAGGTTTTCTCAAAAATAAAATCTTTTTGTATTTTTCAAATAAGACTCAAGCAAATGAAAACTATAATACAAAATGATACACATGTCATAATACTAGCAATGAATATATCATGAAGCAAACTAGCATATGACAAACATGGCAATACTATCATCCTTTAGATTTAGCGTGGGAAGAATCAAGTGCACCCAAACTATAATCATGATGTTTAATTCCTAAAGCCACTAAATCCGATTTCCTAACCCAAGTAGGTGCAAAATGACGCATGGGGGTTTGGGTAACCGGTGCAACTTTATTCTTAAACTTCCTAGGAGCTTATCTAAGGTCGTAAAAATAACGCATAAGGTGACCTTTCCTACCACAAAACGAGCAAGTGTAGCGGTGGTGGGAATGATTACCTTTATGTGGACCTTTTCTAACCATCCCAGTGTTTCTCACACGTGCAGGGGGAATGGGAACAACTCTCTCACCAAAACCTATACCTCCCCTATCTTCCTTAATTTGGACGGTGCCTAGGATCTTATCTGACTTCTCCGACCTAGCCTCCAAATCAAACTTGACTCTATACGAGTCTATCAATCTCTCCTCCAACTCGTGAATCCTAGACTTGAGCAAACGTCTAAACTCCTCAAACACTAAAATCTCTTTTTTCAAGGACTCCATAAAACCACGGAGATTTTCTCTCTCTTTTTCCACAAACTCTAATTTCTCCTTAAGCTTATTCTCTCGTGCCCTAAGATCCTCAATCACACTATCATTATTTTCTATGGCACGCTCATTCAACTTAGATTGTAATTTTTAGTTAGCCTTTTTCACCTTCACCGTTTCGGCATACAACTCATTAAATGCATTTTGTAATTCTTTCACATCAACCTCCTCCTCGCCACTCTCTTCACCCTCACTAATACGGGATTCACTCAAAACCTCCTCGGAAGTGTCATTCACATGAGTTGTATCGTCGTCGCTCACATGACATGCCATAAACGCAACAAAGTTACGCTCAATGGAGGAACTCTCTCCCTGTTCCGGTTCACTATCACTTAAGGTGGCATTGTAGACAACGGGTTGCTTGCCCTCTTTCTTAAGTCTAGTAGGGCACTCTTTAACCTTGTGACCGTACCCCTCACACCCAAAACACTTATCCGACTCATCTCTCTTAGGCTTTTCAAACTTATCCTCAGAGGTGGGATCTACTTTGTTGTTCTTGAATTTTTAAAATTCTTGGCATCTTTCGATTGCTTTTGAAACTTAATAGATTTTTTAAATTTCTTTTCCAACAAAGCGACATCCTCTAGATCGAAATCTAAATTTGAAACTTTAATTTCCTCCTTTCGGGTTTTCAAAGCAATACCCTTTTCTTTCTTAGGCACTTGCTTGGAGGTAATCATATCGATTTCATAGGTTTATAAGTCACCTACAATCTCTTCTAGTTTCGTTGACTCTAACCTACCCAAGGAGATTAATATGGTAATTTTCGCATTAAACCTACTAGGCAACGTCCTAAGGATTTTCTTAATGACACGGTTGTCGGGAATTTTCTCACCTAGATTAAACGACGAGTTGGCAACATTGGATAACCTAGCATAAAACTCATCAAAGGTCTCACTCTCTAACATCCTAATGGTCTCAAACTGTGTAGTGAGATTTTGAAGTTTTGACACCCTAACCGTGCTAGTGCCCTCATGAGTGAGTGCCAAAATAACCCAAGCCTCTTTTGATGTTTCATAAGTCATAATTCTATTATATTCTTCCTGTGTGACATGTGAAGAAATAACGTGCAGACCCTTAGAATTATATTGTGCAAGTCTTTGTTCAGTTTCGACCCATGACTCAACAGGCTTTAAACTAGTGACCTCACCTATAATAGTGACAGGGAGTTTCCAACATTTATCAACTGCAAGCCAAAGACGCTCATCAATAGATTTTAAAGCACATCTCATTCTCATCTTCCAATAAGTGTAATTAGTGCCATAAAAAATAGGAGTTCGAGAAAATTCATTATATCCAGAATTCATCTTTGAAAAAACACGGGATCACAAAACAAATAAAAATATTTTCTAGCTCTGATACCAATTTGAAGAGTGCCCAGTATATGTGTGTTTCAAACAAAACTATTTTTTCTCCGAAAAAGCTCCAACTTTTAATTATGCACCAAACTAAGTTGTGAAAAACTCAATTCTTACTTTAAACCAGTTTTATCTTGATTAATCCTAAACATGCATCTAGTGATTAAAGCAAGTAAAGTAAAGTAAAGAATAATCACAATGCCGTATGTACGAGGAACAAACCCCAAACGGGAAAACAACCTCGGACGACCCATGCCAGACAATCACTGTGAACAATGGTTTTATAAAGACAGATTAACCTTACACTAAGACTCGATCCCCATGTGTCTTGATGCTCCTTCTGATCTTCAGTTGTTCTTCAATAGTGCCCACTCAAAAATTTCGTCTTCCACGATACTTGTCCATAACACACGCGACCACGAATGTCTCGGTATCCACCTAATGGCTTTGATTCGTCTACGATGTCGAACAAGAAGTCCTTCTCTTTTCTTCACCGCAAAGCCTTTTGATGTTCAATGTGTAGAACAAACAACTTTGGTGGAGCAAGATCACGTAAACATATAAGAATGATAACTCGGATCTTTGCAAACTCTAAGGATGTGTTTAAGACTTTTAAAACTTAGAAAACATGTGCAAACAAGGTTCTGGTTCGTAAAACTGTTTTCCAGAAAGCATACTTACGAAACTATGATGAAAACACTGTTTAAATAGGATTTAAACTCCGCCTCGAAAAACATGTCATTCGAACGACTTGAGGAACTCGTTCGAGCGACATCCCATCTCGTTCGAATGAGATTCGATGTCGTTTGAACAATAGCGCGAAAGTTTAACTTTTTGACTTTTTGTTTAAAACGTCTCTTCCAATGAGAGATCCAAAAATGTCACACTCTTTTACGAGCTTATCATCATAAAACGTAGAGTAAACCTTTAAAACACTTTTAAAATATTTAGAAACATTTTTCTTTATAAGAATTACATCCTTATCTTTTATAAAATAATTTCGAGCACCATTAATTATGCGCATTCATACCTGAGTGATCTCGGAATGAAATTATATTTGAAGACGATTAAACTTGCACCAATTAAACTTCGACATGATTAATTCTTTGAAGCTTTGCCGCAACGTCTTCAATTTCTTCAATACGTCATAGACCGAGTGGGATCGTGACAAAATAAAATTCTCCCTATGACATATTACAAACACAGTTTTGTTTACGAAATTAAGTCAAAACAATGCAGGGACTCAACTGGAAATTTATGTCCTTACAGTTACCAACCCTTTCTCTATCTCCCCCATTGTACTATAATAAGTTAAACTAATTTAAGGGATACTAAATTTTTAACACAAAAAAGACATGGTTCTCTTTAATGATATCTCATGTAACAAAAGCTTTATAGTTAATCTGGACCAATTAAATAACATTTTATAAGTCATAAAATTGAATGTAGAAAACCCATTCATGAACTATGAATAATTTTGAAATAAATATTATTTTTTAAATATTATTTACTAATTTAATTTAGTTTTTGGATTCAGCTTTTTAAAAATAAGAGAGGTTAAATATTGTTTAGGGAACTTAATCATTTTTTACTTTGTGAATTTATGTTTGACGATAGAAGTTTGTGTTAAAAAGCATGTGGATAATTGGTAATTTGCAATAATCATTTTTTATTTTGTTCGTGTACTCTGAATAATTGATTATTTCAATGTTATTTCGATTAAAGATTTTTTTAAATAAAATCCAATGGTCCACACATTAACATATTAACGGTTCACACATTATAACGTAACATCATCAGCCCCTATCATGTGATTGCATGTGCCTTAGTTTGCCTTTATTCACTATTGCGAAACATTTAAAATATTTTTTTTATATCCGTGCCTTCGACACGGGTACATCCTAGTATATATATATATTTGTCCAAGCAATTTATAAAATTTTCCCACTTTATATATTTATTTATAACTTTGTAGTCTTAAACTTTACACACACACACATACAAAGTTATAAAAAATATATAAAGTGGGGAACTTTTATAAATTGCTTGGACAAATATATATATATATATATATATATATATATATATATATATATATATATATATATATATAACGGTAACTGGCCATATATATATATATATAAATAAATAACTTTTATAAATATATATATATAGAATTTTTTATTTAAAAAAATAGCAACTGGGGGGTAATGAGCTTTCAAATCTGGACGGGCTTGGGATTACATAATAAGGCCCGATCTGAGATCGAGCGGACTTAGGATAGCTTATAATTTTATAAGCCCGACCCAAGCTCGATCGGGCCTGCCCAGGCCCGACCCATGGCCACCCCTAGTGATAATTATATACTAATTTACTAATTTTGCATTATTTTATTTCAGGAGTCGGGGAGTGGTCGTGGGGGTAAGCCACACAGGCTCGATGCCTATGTGGCAATTTGAATGAAGAAAGGGAAGGATAAGGAAGTGGATACGAACGTGGCCACCACTATTGTAAGTTAAAATTAAAAACAAAATTATAATCACATACTTTTTTCTTAATTTATCTAATCATGCATTTTTTGGTTGTTTCGAAAAAAGTTTAAAGAAGTGCATAACTCCTATAGTAAAGTCGACAAGGCATCTCTAGCTATGGACGCACTAAGCCAAGTGCTCGGGCTGGATCAGAAGGGTTGTACTCGGGGGATGAGCTCTCGTGTGGGGAAGTCGAGGCTCATTGGGATTACGTGAAGCAACACCGGGCTGGCATGCAAGGTGGACGAGTTGACGACCAACAATACTGAAAAGTTCGACAACTTGGAGAGAACAATGTAAAAAATATTTTCATATGTACAACGTGCTCTTAAAGTCCAGTTTGAGTCCTGCTCAGGAAGGGGCAAGGAGAAAATGGTGGATGAGGGGACCACAGCTCTGTCTTTCACACCCTCACCCTCACCTTCACCCTCACCGATACCTCATTGTCTTCATATGATATATTTTCCACCCCACCCATACCCCCTCGTCCTATGGCCTTTTTCAATAATTGGTTGGCCTACTGTGTATATAATAGACACATGGGGTGGCGATAGAATAACTAAGAGGTTGAGGGACCCAGATACATGCCTAGATGCTATGGTGCATAACCGTTTGTTGCAATCGCACGAGGCACGGGCCCGACTCACGGATGTGTATGTGGGAAAAGAGAATGAACCTGTGTGATTGAACGAATAGTGTGGCGTTTGTTCTATTGAGGATTGTCTCAATTCTTATGTAGTATGGTCAATCTTCCTCTTTCAAAGTGATAACTAATGAACAATTATTTATAATAATTTGATTAACAATTGTTTATTATGAATATGAATATTAAATATTGGATGTTGTTTAATATTTATTCTTTGATAATGATTGAATGAATGTTGAATGGCCTAGATCTTATGAATGAATGAATCTTGGTTGAGAAAATATATCATATACTTGCTGTAGCAGGTTATAAAATACTGTTGGGAATTGACAGTGGCCATATTGCCCAACAGTTTTTTTTTAACAGCTGCCCTGTAATGTCACGGACTTTGACCATGACAAGTCCGTGTAAAAAGAGAACTTGTCACGAACTTTGATAGTGACACGTCCGTGACAAGTTCTAAGTTGTCACGGACGTGTCACAATCAAAGCCCATGATAAGTTCCATTCGTCACGGACTTATCACGATCAAAGTTCGTGACAAGTTATCAATTGCCACGATTAAAATTCGTGACAAGTTATCATTTATCAAGGACATGTCACGGATTTTGATTCTGACACGACCATAAGAAGGAAAAGTGTGTCACAGACTTTGACCGTGACATGTTTGTGACAAAAAATTTGTCAACTTTAAACATGTCACGAGTTTTTACCATGATAAGTTCGACTTGTCAGGTTTTTTACTGTGACCATTCGCCAGTTTCGGTGTAGTGTACGATGTGAGTTTTTCTAAAGTTTTTTAAAGTTTTATGAATATTTTGGCTTACTCAAACCTCACAATGTATTTTTGGGATATTCGCACTAGTCTATCAATAACAAAATTATATGTATACTTGTTCAAAAATTAAGGTATAAGTTTGTAAGTTTTAATGGGACTTGTGATCAAAATTTGAAAACAAACATCCAAAAAAATACAACGATAATTGTGAAGAAAAAGTTATGAATTAACTCTCAAGAGTGTTTAAACTTAAAAACAATTATCTTAAAAAAAAATCTTCTTAATCAAGTGTCATTTCTCTATAAAACAATCCTCAAAGCTTTTTCCTTTAGAGTTTGACAAAATATGGCTCCTATGATATTATTCTCTCCATATATATTGAGTTATTACGAGTGTGGAAAACAAGCACAAGACATGTGGGGTAGATGGCATTACGAGCAAAATTAAACATTTGAGGTTTGGAAAGATTTGGCCGTAGATTAGACTTCACGGTTTTCCAAGATGTAAAGTAGGAGATACATAACATATATCTACTTTAGAGACAAATCCCGTGACTTACGAAGTACCTTCGTTGAAGCGGATGTTTTACTTCGTTAAAGAAAATGGTCAACAGGATCGCGAGGACAAGGCATGCGTAAGAATAAAAACTCTGGTTGAGCACGCGACGAGTGAAAATAATCCTTCGCTGACGTGAAGTCGTGTTTCGCTTAGGCGAATGGTCAGCAAAAGCTCGATACTTGGTCAAGGCAACTAAAAGCTATGAAAGTTTTATCCTTAATCAAATGTACGTATGATATACACATGAAAATAACCTTTAAAGTATATCTTCTATATGAAAAGTATATTTACGTATATCATCAAGTACCCAAAGCCAAACCAACACACACACGCACACACACACACAAATCAAAATTTTATTTTACGAATAAGTTAATAAGAATATAACAAAGTGTTTACGTCTATTCGAATTCCGTTTACCTCAATCGACGTGGCAATCCAACATTCATAATTATAAAAGATACTGAATGAGACTGAAGAAGGTTTTCGGGGAAAGTGATGCTTTTGTAAGAATAACCTCAAGGACAATACTTAAAAGTATGTTTCATAACCGTTATGAGAAAATTTAAGTGATGCTAAAAAACTTGAGTATACATATACTCTCACGTTGCATGAGCATATTTATCATATATAATTGGGTGCATCGTCTTTCATGATAAGCTAAAAAGTAATATTTCGTTTTACTACCTCCAAAGTCTAAAAATCCCTGATAAGGTGGGGATACAATGTGGGGTATGAGTGTCCTTTCAAACTTGTATCGTCAACTATACCTTCTTATAAATATAAAGGCAGACAACTGAGTGGTTATTTCTTTTAGTTACAAGTAAAAATAAATATTATAATTTTTTTTATATCTCGATATGATTGAAGTTTAAAATAATTTGTTAAATAATGTTGGTTATATTGTCGGCATGGATATTTGGGCAATTCATTATTCAAAGGGCATGCCAGGAAGGATTGTTTAGTGGGTATCGCAACCAGTCTCCCTGAAGAATGTAGTCTCGTGGCTTATTTTAATCCTCGGGAAAATTGACGAGATGACTGCTAGTAAAGTAAGTGGTGATACAATAATTATGTTGTGGTGCCATATTATGTATTGTGATAATTTCATTGTGTTTTACATGGCTTTAGGCATGTTATGATCTATGAAAGTATGAAAAATATGCGTACACATTCTGTGAGGTATTGTTTTACAACGACGTTCTAATATGTTATGATGTTGCGGAGCCATACTACATAGAGTGCATTTTGAGGCAACTGGGTTGTGTCCAAACCATTCTTATGATGCTGGTAAAACCAATCCATTATTATTGATGATGCTGGGAATCAGCACCACCGGGTAAGGTGTTTCCAATGCTCTATATGTATTTAACAATGGCAGCACAGCTATAAAAAGAGATAAGAGAAGGAGATGAGGATATGAGGAGATCAACACCGGAATATAGGTGGTTCAGCCTGTCTGGCCTACGTCCACAGTGAGTGTGTGAGTAATATCACTGAAAGATGGCACTAATGACCATGGGTACCATTCCCTCAAGCTCTCTCTCTCTACAGTATATTTTGACAGGATTTTTGCTAAGGTTGCATGAATGAGATCCTTTTGCAAGGTAGGGGATGACCCCTATATATAGTGTTTAGGGGTGTAATTTACCCCCCTTGCATGCAGTGAGCATGTGTGTGATATCCTCACCAATGTGGGAATGCCACCTGTCCTTGTCACATGTAAGCAATGATGATGAAATATTCTCCCTCATGTGGAGAATAATCTTATTACAACTGATTTGTGCCCAGGTGTCTTTATCCAAATGTCAACAGATGCTCGATAGTCATGTTGGTGAATGACCTCGGCCTGGGAGAGGCTGAGCTGTAGAGGCTTGGTATCCGCTTAATCCGGGAAGTGTTATAAGGAGTCTCGGCCTGATCTCAGCCGAGACATCATGCTGGGTCGGCCCCAGCCGAGGTAATAATGAGTCACTGCTGACGATTATTAGGGCTTTTGGTGACCTCGGCCCAAGCCGAGGCTGAGCTGGTTCCATGGTGGTTGTCAAGGTTCCCTGACATCTCAGCCCAGGCACGATCGAGGTTTCCATACCCAAGTATATGTGAATGCTGTTGATGCCTATGATACGCGCAGTACCCATTAGAAGTGTAGATGGCAACGTCGGCCTGGGCTGACCCTGGTCTGGTCGAGGGATGATACCGTGGGCCTCCGGCCTATCTTGGGTTGGTCAATGTCTCGGCCGAGGGTGGTGTCTCTAGACCGAGGTAACACTTGGGGCATATCAATCACCCCCAGCCCTTAGTCACATGCTAGAGCAAGTGGCTAGGGGATTGCTTCACCTCCGAGGCCTGTTCGTCCCAAGGTTAACACCTGCGTGACACCTGTCCCAGGCTAAGGCTTTCCCACCTGTCTTGCGTGCGCTGTCAACTGTCCCTTGGGTTTCTCAAGGCAATGATGGGCCTTGGGAAGCGTGCCCAAGTATTTAAGGGTTAAATCCCACCACTTTTCTCTTTCTTCTTCATTTCTCTCTTTCGCGCGCACTGTTTCTGCAAGTTCTCTCCAAGCCTTCTTCACCCCGTTGCTCTTTCGGCAGAGGATCTCCCTTAGTTTCTTGCGAGATTTCTCCCTTTCATCCATCAACTCATCTTCAGGTACCTCTCCCCTTCCATTTCCTTTGTTTTCAGCATTTGGTTTAAATTTTCCGGTGAGATTTTTGAGTTTTCCGGTGGCTGTTTGAGTTTTTCGGCGAGATTTTTGGGTTTTCCGGTGGCCTGTGTTTATTTGAAATTCCTTAGTTTGATCTTTAAACCCCTTTATTTCACAAGCCAATCGTGTTTGTGAGTTGAGTTTTCCTCAAGTTTAGGGTCGTTCGAAGTTTTGGGTCGTCCTCTGATGCTCAGACCCCTGTATCAGCTTCTTGAGGACTTCCCTTCCTTTAGAGAGAAGACCTTAGAGAAAATTAGGCAAATAGAGAGAGCTTAGGAAGAAGCTCGTAGGTCACAGGAGTTTCCTGTCAGACCCCTATTTCCCCCACCTCTCAAGGTGGTATATCCTCATCCTCCTGAGAACTTCTATCGAACAGACGTCTCTGCTAACTCATTGCCGATGTTTGAGTCTGAATCCTCCACCTCAGACCCCATGTCTGTGGACTCTTTCCAAGAGGCCATGGACTTCACACCTCGGACTGGTCAGGACCATGACCAGGCCGAGGTCTCTAGTCGCGTCTCGTCCCAAAATGGCACAAGTACCTCAAACTCTTCTTCAGAGGTTGAACTTGTTGAGCCAAGTGTGGTTGTGCCTCCCATTCTAGATGTTATCCCTCTATCGGCCATTACCGGGGCCGAGTTTGCTCAGAGGTTCCCTGGTCACACGTCCACATCTGCTCCCGCCGACGTTGAGGTTGATGACGATGATGATGGTGAAAGTGAAGTTGATACCTCTGAGGAGGACGAGTATGAGAGCACAGTCACTGAGGTGGATCTATTGCACTTCAGATACTTATACTCCATCAGTCCCTCAATCAAATTGAGGAGACCTCTGAGGGAAGAGAGGGCCTACCACGGCCGAGATGGAGAAATCTGCTTGTATGAGCAGATGTTTAAGTTAGGGTTTCGTCTACCTATTCACCCTGTCATTAGGTCCATTCTTTCCTTCATCAACTTGGCCCCCTCACAGCTCTCTCCCAATACTTGGAGAGTTATTATAGGGGTCATCGTCTTATGGAGGGAAGTCCACCACTCTGACCTCCCGGTTCAGGTCTTTGCTGGTTGTTACGTTCCTACCTCGACCAAAAATCATCCGAGCTATTATCACTTCGTAGCTCGGAGGCCTGAGAAGAAGATGCTCCTGGTCACTCAGACCTCAAACCACAATTGGAAACCCCGGTATTTTTTTGCTTCAGGGCCATGGGAATTTGGCTCATCTGTTCCCTCTTCCACCTTTGAGCCGAGGATACCCCTCAGATGGGGCAAGGTCTCCATGTCTGCCAGGGCCGACCCTGGCCTAAGTCTTCAAAATATAAAAAAGGTGAAGGCCCTGCAAGGCTAAGGGGCACATGGTTTGTTTGTCAAGTTCGAACATCTGCTGACCCCCCAGTATCTCTCGGGGACGAGCCTAGGTGGAAGTCCCTTTGTTGACTTTGGTAAGGATTTTTCTTTTTGTTCCAAGTCTAACCTCTGATCATTCATGTTTGATTTCTAACTCTTATCTTTTCACTTTTGCAGAGAGACCACCAGGTGTTACAGACGAGTTGTGGGAGATGACAGCTTCAAGTTTGGCTAGACTTGCCAAGAAGACTAGTTTGAATGCTCCTCCATCTGCTCCCTCAACATCCAAATCCAAAAAGAAGGCCCCTGAGATCCCGGCCTCTGAGGATCAGAAGCCGACCTCCAGGCAAAGAAGGGCTTCAGACACTGCGATCCCTATCACAGCCGACACCTTGTCGGCTCATCTGGACCAGCTGAAACTTACCGATAGCGTGGTCGGCCACAGCCGACAGGCCATGGACGCCCTTGCCAACATGATGACCGAGGCTGATAAACGTTTTTACAGGGCCATGGACACTTCCATGCTTGTTGAGTTCGGCCTCCACAGGGTCGCCCAGGTATGACTTGTTCCTTTTGTCCATAATTTTTCAAGTGCAACGTCTGATGTTACCCCCATTTAACCTCTTCATTATCTGCGCAGGGTGCCACTGCCATGTACCAGCTATCTAACTGGGCCATAAAGAAACTGCCTTTCATTCAGAAGGGGCAGGAGGCTGAGAAGGTTGAGAGCACCCTGAGGGCCGAGGTTGACCGTCTGAGGTCAGAGTTGAAGAACGCCGAGACCAAGACCCAGAGCTCTGAGAATAAGGCCCAGGGTCTGGAAAAAGATATCTCTGCACTCATCCAAAGCCACGCCAAGGCCCTGAAGGACAAGGACGATGCTCTGCAGGGGAAGGTCAATGCAACTGTGAAGGCTGCCCTTGCAGACGCCTCAGAGACAATAATTTCTGACTACAAAGTCTCTGAGGAGTTCGTAGGTTTTGGTTTTGAGTACCTCGAAAGAGGTATCAAAGCCACTACCAGATGGGCCGAGGTCAGAGATAAGGAGGTTGGCACTATAAAGGCCTCCGACTTTGTGGGCCTCAGCTTCGCCGACCCTCAGTTTGCCCAGGCATTGCAAGAGATTGAAGACGAGGCTGCTGCCCCTGGTCAGACTGCTACTCTGGAAGGGACTGATCTCGGAGGGACTGACCCTGCTGATGATGTGCCTGAGGTGACCAATGCTGATCGGGTCAACCCAACCGAGGCTTCGAATGTTCCTCCCTCAGATGTTTAACTTGGCCTTGTATTTTGTATTTTTTGACTTGTAACTCTGAACTTGTAATTTATCAGACATCTGAATGATATGTAATCTCCTCTTTTATTGAATGCCAATTTCTTCCTTTATCTTGACCTCCGAATGTATTTGAATGCTATATGATCTCTGAAGTCATTACTTAATATGATGTGGTCATAATAAATATCACCAAATTAATGATGTTAAGGGTCTGAGGTAATCTAACCCAGGTGTTTGAGCTCAGACCTCGTCACCACCGAGTGATGTTATGAGGGTTTGAGGTCATTACCTAAGAGGTTAGCCTCATAATAAATATCACCAAATTAATGATGTTAAGGGTCTGAGGTAATCTAACCCAGGTGTCTGAGCTCAGACCTCGTCACCACCTAGTGATGTTATAAGGGTCTGAGGTCATTACCTAAGAGGTTAGCCTCATAATAAGTATCACCAAATTAATGATGTTAAGGGTCTGAGGTAATCTAACCCAGGTGTCTGAGCTCAGACCTCGTCACTACCGAGTGATGTTATGAGGGTCTGAGGTCATTACCTAAGAGGTTAGCCTCATAATAAGTATCACCAAATTAATGATGTTAAGGGTCTGAGGTCATCTAACCCAGGTGTCTGACTTAGACCTCATCACCACCGAGATGTTATGAGGGTCTGAGGTCATCACCTAAGAGGTTAGCCTCATAATAAATATCACCAAATTAATGATGTTAAGGGTCTGAGGTAATCTAACCCAGGTGTCTGAGCTCAGACCTCGTCACCACCGAGTGATGTTATGAGGGTCTGAGGTCATCACCTAAGAGGTTAGCCTCATAATAAGTGTCACCAAATTAGTGATGTTAAGGGTCTGAGGTAATCTAACCCAGGTGTTTGAGCTCAGACCTCGTCACCACCGAGTGATGTTATGAGGGTCTGAGGTCATTACCTAAGAGGTTAGCCTCATAATAAGTGTCACCAAATTAATGATGTTAAGGGTCTGAGGTAATCTATCCCAGGTGTCTGAGCTCAGACCTCGTCACCACCGAGTGATGTTATGAGGGTCTGAGGTCATCACCTAAGAGGTTAGCCTCATAATAAGTGTCACCAAATTAATGATGTTAAAGGTCTGAGGTAATCTAACCCAGGTGTCTGAGCTCAGACCTCGTCACCACCGAGTGATGTTATAAGGGTCTGAGGTCATCTAACCCAGGTGTCTGAGCTCAGACCTCGTCACCACCGAGTGATGTTATGAGGGTCTGAGGTCATCACCTAAGAGGTTAGCCTCATAATAAATATCACCAAATTAATGATGTTAAGGGTCTGAGGTAATCTAACCCAGGTGTCTGAGCTCAGACCTCGTCACCACCGAGTGATGTTATGAGGGTCTGAGGTCATCACCTAAGAGGTTAGCCTCATAATAAGTGTCACCAAATTAATGATGTTAAGGGTCTGAGGTAATCTAACCCAGGTGTCTGAGCTCAGACCTCGTCACCACCGAGTGATGCTATGAGGGTCTAAGGTCATTACCTAAGAGGTTAGCCTCATAATGAATATCTGGCCTAAAGAACAAAATAAGAACTTGATATGGAAGCTGATCTTTATTAATAACCTTTTCTCGATAAGATGGTACAATTACAAATTACAAATCCTATACAACATCATATGAAGTATCTCTTCAGGTGATCAGCATTCCACGGGTTAGTGAAAGGTTCTCCCTCTAGGTTCTCTAGCCTGTACGTGCCAGGCACAACCTCTTCCGTTACTTTGTAGGGGCCATGCCAGTTCGGGTGTAGCTTGTTTGTCTTCTGTAGGGTCTTCTTGAGCACTAGGTCTCCCACCACAATGGGTCTTGACTTCACCCTTTGATTGTAGAATCTTGCTGCCCTCTGCTGATAGGTTGCTTTCCTGACCTCTGCGTCTTCTCTTCTCTCTTTAATGAGATCCAGGTCTAGCCTTCTCTTCTCCCCATTGCTGTCAGGGTCGTAGGTCTGAATTCGATGAGTTGGCAGTCCTACCTCCGTTGGTATGACTGCCTCTGAGCCATGTGCCAACATGAATGGGGTTTCTCCTGTAGGTGTCCTTGCCGTAGTTCTGTAAGCCCATAGCACAGCGTAGACCTCTTCTATCCATCTCCCCTTCGCGTCTTCTAATCTCTTCTTGATTCCATCTAAGATGGTTTTGTTCGTGACCTCGGTCTGGCCATTTGCTTGAGGCCGGCCAGGAGATGAGAAGAACTGTCTGATCCCCACACTTTGGCAATACTTCTCCAAGGAGGCATTCTTGAACTGGGTCCCATTATCCGAGATGAGCGTGTTTGGGAGGCCATACCTACATATGATGTTCTTCCAGATGAACTGAAAGGTCTTCTGCTCCGTAATTGTTATCATTGGTTCTGCCTCTACCCACTTTGAAAAGTAGTCAATGACAACTATCAAGAATCTATAGTTGTTGACTGCTCTTGGCAAAGGTCCCACCAAGTCAATTCCCCACACCGCAAACGGCCATGGAGAAGAGATTGACGTCATAGGCTGATGGGGTTGGTGAGATGGTAGCGAACCTTTGACATTTGTCACACCTCTTCACGTAGTCAGCAGCGTCCTTAGACAAGGTAGGCCACCAGTATCCCTGAGTGACGATCCTCTTGGCTAAGGGCCTTCCCCCTATGTGGCTAGAGCAAGAGCCTTCATGAACCTCCTCTAAGATCCGGGGTACCTCCATGGGATGCACACATCTGAGGAGGGGCAAGAGAAACCCCTTTTTATACAAGACGTCTCCTACCAATGAGAACTTGGCCGCCCTGTATCTCAATTTTCTTCTTTCCAGCTTGGACTCAGGTAGCTCCCCCTCTCTTAGGTATCTGACAAGCGGGTCAATCCACGAGTCTCCTAGGTTCACATTATGACAAGGGCTACATACCTCATCCTCCTCGATGCTTGCTTTTCCTAAGACCTCGATTGGAATGGTCCTTCCCAAATCTGTCTTCATTGCCGAGGCCAGTCTTGCCAATGCATCAGCGTGGTTGTTGCTCAGCCGAGGTACTCTCTTCAGCTTTTCCTCTTCAAAATACTCTAGCAACCCTCTTACCTTCTTTAGGTATCTGGCCATCCTCTCATCTTTGGCCTCGTATGCCCCCAACACTTGATTGACAACCAACCTTGAGTCACTATGAAGTAGGAGTCGCTTTAATCGAAGGGTTGTTGCCAATAAGAGACCTGCTATCATGGCCTCATACTCAGACTCGTTGTTGGAGGCCTGGAAGTTGAACCTCAAGGCGTACTCAATGTTGGCGCCATCTGGAGCCGAGAGTATTAACCCCGCGCCGCTTCCACTGTCACAGGAAGAGCCATCAACGAAGAGGCTCCATACGTCTGCATCTGATGAGAAGACCCCTTTTCTCATAACCCCCTTTTCGAAGAGGTATCGATCCTCTTCATTTTCTTCTACTCTGCTCCGAGTTTTGCCCGGAACAACCTCTTCTCGGCCTCGGAAGACGTACGGGGAAGTCTCTTCCGAATCTCGGAAAACACTTCGGTTCGTTTCTTCGCCGCCATCCAAGCCCCTCTCTGTCTCGGCCTCTTCGCAAGTGAACTCTGCGACAAAGTCTGCCAGGGCCTGCCCCTTGATGGCTGTCCTGGGGTGATAGGTAAGATCATACTCTCCTAGCTCGATGGCCCAGGTCATCAATCTTTCGGACTTTTCAGGCTTGTGCAGAACCTGCCGTAGTGGTGAGTCGTTGAGGACTATCATAGAGTGAGCTTGAAAGTAAGGCTTCATCTTCCTTGAGGCATGTATCAGTGCATAAGCCAACTTCTCCATCCGGGGATAGTTTTGTTCAGACCCTTGAAGGGCCTTACTATTGAAGTACACAGGTCTCTGAACCCCATCCTCTTCTCGTATGATGGTCGCGCTAATGGCTGACTCAGAGACTGCCAGGTACACAAACAACCTCTCTCCCGCAATGGGCCGTGACAGCAGTAAGGGAGACCCCAAGTAGGACTTAAGTTGATCAAACGCCTTTTCACACTCTTCGTCCCACTGGAAGGCCTTTCTCAGAACTTTAAAGAACGGAAGACACTTGTCTGTGGCTCTGGAAACAAACCTGTTAAGGGCCACCACCCTTCCAGAGTCTCTGAACATCCTTGATACTCCTAGGAGTCTTCATGTCGAGTAACGCCTTGATTTTCTCCGGGTTTGCTTCAATCCCCCTCCGATTAACGATGAACCCCAGGAACTTCCCGGCTCCTACCCCGAAGACACATTTTGCCGGGTTGAGCTTCATTCTGTAGGAGTCCATGACATCAAAGGTCTTCTCAAGGTCCGCTACGTGAGTACATGCTTTCAGGCTTATCGTTAGCATATCATCCACATACACCTCCATGGTCTTACCTATCTGTTCCTCGAACATTCTTATTGACAAGACGTTGATACGTTGCCCCCGCATTTTTCAGACCAAAGGACATTACCTTGTAACAGTATGTCCCCTTGTCAGTAATGAAGGCTGTCTTCTCAGAGTCCTCGGCATCCATGAATATCTGGTTATAGCCTGAATAAGCATCCATGAAACTCATAAGCTCGTGCCCTGCCATTGCATCCACCATCTGGTCTATCCTAGGTAAGGGATAGCTGTCTTTCGGGCAAGACCGGTTCAGGTCTGTGAAATCTACACACATCCGCCACTTTTCGTTGGCCTTAGGTTAGATGACTGCATTTGAGAGCCACTCCGGATAAGTAACCTCTCTTATGAACTCAGCCTCTTCCAACTTCTTCACCTCTTCACGGATGACCTCATACTTCTCTCTGGAGTAGATCCTTCGCCTCTGTTTAATAGGCCTAGCATCTCCGTCCACGTTGAGCTTGTGGGTCATGATCCCAGGGTCGATGCCAGGCATGTCTGCATGACTCCACGCGAAGACGCTCTGCCTCCTCCTAAGGAAGTTTATCAGCTCTTCCTTGATCCCTTGCTCCAGGGCCTGGACGGTTTTTTCCGGCTCTTCCTCATTGAGGACGATGGATTCTACCTCTTCCGCGGCCTCGCCCTTCTTTAATTTTGTTTCATCTCTGGGATCAAGTGTGTCAATGTTGTAAGTGGCGGTTGCTCTCTTATGGGCCTCTCGCTCTTCGGCCAAGTTGAAATAACACTCCCGCGCCGTGGTCTGGTCCCCTTGCACTTCCCCTACCCCATAAGGAGTCGGGAATTTTAGCATCTGGTGGACCGTTGACGGCACGGCTTCAAATTCTTTGAGGGCCACTCTTCCGATGATGAGGTTGTAGGCCGAGAAGACATTTTCGTCCATAACAAAAAAGTTTATCTTCTTGGTCAACCTCTTAGGCCATTCATCTCCCATCCGTACATCCATTTCATACATGCCCAATGGGTGTACCTTCTCACCACTGAAGCCTATCAATGGGTGATGGTAGGGCACCAGCCTTGCCCTGCTAAGACCCAAGCTCTTGAAACAAGGCCAGAACATCACATCTGCCGAGCTTCCCCCATCTATGAGGATTCTCCCTACATCGCACCCATGCACCCCTGTTGTTATGACTAAAGGTTCATCATGGGGGGCTAAGATGCCCTTGAAGTCGAGTCTGGAGAACCCCACTACGAGGGTGTCCATGTCCACCTTCTTCCTCTTCTACACTGCGTCAGAAGACGTTAGATTCACAACCTCAGGTTTGACCACTGACTTGGCCTCCGCTACATGAGCTTGCCTGTCTGCTACCTCAGAGCCACCTCCTGCGAATCCCCCACATATGGTGCTGACACCAAAGGAGATCATTCCGACCCTCTTCACTGGGGTGTTGTCATCCTTTGGTGGGAGATCCGGGTCATCTCCATCATCACCCTCTGAATCATCATGCCTTCTAGTCGGGACATCGCCGCGGCACCTGTCATCTCTTCTCTTACTAGGGTCTTCTCTTCCACCCTTCGGGGCCTTGCCATCCACATACTTTCTCAGTTTCCCGGATTTCAGCATCTTCTCGATCTCGTCCTTCAGAGCGAAGCATTTTTCTGTGACATGGTCGTGATCCTGATGGAAATCACACCAGAGGTTTTTATTCCTCTTATGTGGTGGGGCCTTTAATTTTTCTGGCCACCTCAGAGCCCGGTCAGTCTTGATCTCATTAAGGATGTGCTCACAGCTCACAGTCAGAGGAGTGTAATGAGCGAACTTGTCGTCTGCTGACCTCTTCTTCCCCTCTTTCTTGCCCTGGAACCTCATAGTGCTACCACGGTTCTCCTCCTCATATTTGGCGGCCATTGCCTCTTCCGCATTCATCACTCTCCCCGTTGTTGCCAGCAGCTCTGCCATAGACTTAGGAGGGTCTTCCGCCAACTTCCATAATATCTTCCCCTTCTGGAGGCCTCCTATCAAGGCGGTCATGGCTATGCTCTCTTCATAGTCTTCCACCTCCAACTTCTCCTTGTTGAACCTTGCTATGTAGTCTCTTAGGCTTTCACCCTTAGCCTGTTTGACATACAAGAGGTGGGTAGTCTTCTTTTGAGGTCTTACCCCAAAGCCGAAGTGATGAACTGCTCTGCCAGGCCCTTGAAGTTTTCAATCGAGTTCTTTGGAAGAGAGGTGAACCAACTATGAGCTGCCCCTGTCAAGGTCCCTGAGAAGGCCCTACACTTCATCTCATCAGGGATCGAGTAAATATCTGTCGCCGACTGATACATCTCAATATGGTGCACTGGGTTAGTGCTGCCATCGTATTTAGGAGTCACTGTAGGAGGCTTGAACTTAGCTGGGGTTGGGAACCCCACTATCCTAGCTACAAACGGGGAGCCCTCCGAGTAGCCCCTTTGTAACGGGTCCCTGCTCTTTATGAGGTACCCTATCTTCTCTTCGAGACGTTGGATTGAGTCATTCCAGGGTCGTCTCTCATCAACTTGGCCGAGGTTATCCCCTGCCACTTCCCCACGATGGACAGAGGGTTCCCCAGCCACACGTTGACTATTGACCTCTTCCTGCTCCCTGTCTCTTCTCTCCAAGGGTCGGCCTTGATCTGACCGAGCCTGCCTATTCCCTCTTTGAGAGCCTGCCGCGCTCCTTGACCTCGATAGCCTTTGCCTCAGGTCATTGACTGGGCCCAGCCTTTCAAAGGCCGACCCTCTGCTCAACCTGTTAAAGGCCGACCCTCTCTGATGTCTTGTTTTATGTTAATAAACGTTACCAAAAGAATTGGTAATATCATTTTCTTTCCAAGATGTCTTGTTTACTATTAGTGTTGTGTAACAACCCGAATTTTTTTTAAATTGAAAATTTTAAATCAATTTTGAAAATCGGAGAAAAATGAAATTTTGGATTTTATAAATTTTATAATTTAAAATGTTGGTTTTTAGATTTGAAAAATAAATTTTCAAAAGGAATTGGAATAGGAATTAAAATGGAGTTTTAATTGAATTTTTATTATAGGGAAGAGTCCTAAAAACATAAAATTCTCTAAGAGTCCTCAAAACATAAAACCCTTTACAAAAAAAAATATTTTTAGAAATCCTACCGTCCGATCAAGCTTAATTTTTCACAGCAGTCCTGTCTCCCCGATTGCTACAACATATTAAAATTTCAAGCCATTCCAATGATCCGATCGTCCGGAATAATTTTTTTAGTGTTTGTATCTGATTAAAACTCTTTTCTTAATCAAACTCTTAATCCTTCATATATCAACTAATTCGTGGCTTGGCTTTTCAAATCACTTTTTCTCAAACTTTTCAACTAGAAGACCTCTCCAAAATTACTCCCTTTTATCTACAAACTATAGCCCGAAACTTATTCAAGATTTCAACATTAGATTATAAGTCTTTTTTGATGTTTTCTCGAGTTTCGGCTAAAACGAGATTTGATTATTTTTGCGAGAGGAATGTGATGGTATGTTTATATTTTGAGGCTAAATTTATGTGATGATTCATGTGATGATGAGGTATAGAGTTTTACACAATATGCTCTTTAATCAAGCGAGTGTTATTCCCGTTGTTTTCTTGTGATCATTGACTCATATTTTAATTGCTAAATTCAATTGGAATCTGGAAATTTTGGTTGTAATCTGATTTTGATTCGTGTGGTACTATAATGTTGTTGAGCATGTTGTCATGAGATTTTAATATGGCAATGAGGTTGGGCACCCGCCAATATTCATGTTTCGGATACTTGATAACGTATGGCGCGGTATGGATTCTCTTTGTATATTGTGGGTTTTGTTTAGATGCTCTATACCTGGTTATTTGTGGATTTAGTTAGTTTTATCGTGGTATCGCTCCGCCCCACTCTCCCCGGGCGCGGGCATGGTGTTATTCAAGGGTTCCTACGTATTTTATCCAGATTAAACAAAAAGGGGAAAAACATGCAGTTTTCCAAGAGGGGTAGATCGATCGAGGAAAGCGGTCGATCGATCGATCGATCAAGCAATTATTCTGAATTCAGCCATTGTTATATGCGGGTGTCCTTCTCCAACCTCAATCAAAACTCCATTAACGATTCCCAAACTCCCAAACAAAATTACTACTGGTCATATATACCTATATACATGATTTCCTACGCGAAACATGTACAAATTCATCAAAGTTATTGATTTAATGGCGTAAAACATCATAATTATCAAGAACCCTAATTTTTCATAAAACTTCCATCCTTCTAATTCTTTTCCAGATTTCTTGCTTCTAAATCCATACAATTTCGTGGGTAATCCTCTACATAAGATTGAGATTTCCAGAATATATCTATTCCCTCTAAAACATGCGATTTAATTCTATAAATCATTAAATTCTTCCATGAAACATGTGTTTAACAATCCTATTCTAACATGGGTGAAACATTAACTAAAAGAAAAGAAAGATGAATACTTGCCTGGGATTTTAATGTCTGATTTGATGATGAAGAGGATATGGATGCGTTCCTCGTCTTACGATTTATGTTTTAGCGGTGGTGGCGGTGCAATTGAGTGAGTTATAGGCCTTGGATTTCTTGGAAAACTCTTTACCTTCTTCCCTAAAAGATAACTTCTAATAGCTGATATATCTTAAGGAAATTCGTGGATTTAATTACCTTAAAATACAAAATGTCTATAATACCCTCCCGAGATGTCAATTAGGCCTAAAAATGCCCCGAGATCCAAACTAAACCCCCGGGTACACTTTTCTGACTATCTTGACCCTTACGGACAATTTGACGCACTCGTAATGACCATATGGGTGACTTATAATTTATTCACTTTTATAATAATAATTATGGGTCGTGAGCGAACCTAATTTGGTAAATGGAATATTTATATATATGACTGTCTAACTATGTACATATATTAGTTATTATATTTGTGAATAATCATACCCGCGCTACTTGCTATCACGAGGGTTGTCACGCCAGGACAGTCTTATCTCGATGAGACCTTTATGGGAGATATTAACTTGTACCCTAGAACATAGAATTCCTTGGTACATGATATCTGAGAATGATAGTCAGGCGGTCCTAAGAGAAGTGAGGAGTATGTGCTGACCTCTTAGTGACTTGGAACTATGCTTCGTCTCCATTTTGTGTGTTTTCTGTTAATACAGTTCGAGAGTGATTCCGAACTAGTATTTCCCTTAGTACGAGTGATACGGGGACTTGATATCAGAGTATGCCAGCACCATAGATTTTATGTGGGGTGCCGATAGTATACATATATTATATGCGTGACTGAAATATGTATACTTATAGATGGAAACTTTATACTGTGCGTATAAGTAGTTAAGTAATGAATAAATGCTCCAGCTCAATAATAAGTGTTCGGGAACTTTGTAACGGTACTGAGTTGTTCTAAGAAACGTAAGAAATATGAAAGAGATTAATTTTCTAAAACTAAATATCATAGCCTTAGTACTTCTCGGGATAAAACTTTATGGAAAATAAGTTAGATAGACTTATGAGATTAGTAGTACGGTAGGCGTGCACACTAGATGAGAGGTGAGAATTCTCAAAAGAGTGTCGCATACTAACATGGTTGTCACATTAGCCAGTAAGCATTTTAAATACTTAATAAACTATTTTAAAACTGTTTTACACTCGGGCTCTGACCCGTCTTTTGTCATTTATCTCTCTCTTGTATATATGTATGTATTTTAGGTGCCAAGCCACAGGGGCGTCATGCATAGATTCTTTGGACTGAACGTGCTGCAGCTTATGTGGGAGTTGCAGGCCCTTGCTTTAGACGACCTCTTCATTGATTCAACTCCCATTTTAATTCTTCATAATTAGGGCACGTATCGCCCGATTTCCTATTCCGTTTGAATTTGTCAGATATTTATGTTTATTTATATTTCCAGTATTCAGTACTCTTTGAGAGTTAACTATTGTCAGGATGATTTCATTTATGGTTCTGAAACTTGGTTTGGTTTATCTATATGGATTAAATTCTTGTGTGTTAATTTCCATCCTTAGCATTTATGTGATTCTTTAACTATTGTTTTAAAAAAAAGGTTTTGATATTGAAATTTAATAAAATGAAAATAAGACTTTAAATTATTTTGACACTTTGCTTAATTATTTAGGGTGTTTAAATTGAAAATAATTATTTTGCGATAGTGATGCTAAGAATGAACCAACCGTTCACCTTGATTTTAATTTAATAAAGGAATGATCACCCGGTATTTAATTAGGTGGGGGTGTCACATGTTGTAGGACTCTACTAATGATTACACACAGTGGTTTTTGACAATTTACATCTAATTGTCCAAAAACCATCCAATTATCAATCTGGAACCATAACTTGTAAGCACCAGATACTTATTGTATGTAATCTTCAATTATTTAATTGTGACAATGACTAAATGATTGTTTTATAATGGCCGACGAAGTCCAGAGGACGATGTAATTATTGACGTCTGCGAGTGGGAACGTGCTTATGTTGTAACAATGCAAGAACACGACATTTAAGCATATGAAATCCATTCAATTTCAATCAGAACATGTCATTAAAGATGAAATTTAATGAGGAACAAAAGGCAAACACCAGATGACTGAGAAGTATAACCCAAAAGAAAATAATCAAAAAGAAAGAAGATTTGAAAATGTTTATGTATTGTTTGGAAAGGCTTGCCATTTTAAAATCCGCAATAGTGTAATATTAACAACATGGTTATTGTAGTTATTAACTTTAATGTAATTTTTAAGTTATATTTTGTTATAAAACTCTAAACTATTTAATTTATGGTGTTAATGAAAAGCATTATATTATATAGCAATTAACTTTAATGCAAGTGTTAATGATGTTAGATAGTAATGAGTAATTTAATTTTGTTATAGAAGTTTGAAATGTTTGTTTATGTTGGAAGAATTTGTATTGGGGGATTTATGTCGGAAGAGTTTGGCACTTTGGCTAAATCATAATTTTTTCCTTTTTATCGTTGTTTAGGTGATGATAGTGTAAGGACTTAATTTTATAAATGTCCGGGGTAGAATCTAGAAATTTTTTATTTTCCCTAGATCTCAGTTTGTATGTCTGATACCGCTACATTCGTCACGTCAACACGATCATCCTCGACGGCCTTTATCCGAATCCATGCACCCATCATCTTCTCAGGTGCATCATGCTACATGCGACGTGTTGCTCAACTGTTTCCCACTACTCCACTACGCAATATTGGTAAAATGATTTAATGGAGTTGTTTATTTTTGAATAAATATTTTGGAAATTTTTCAGAAAATATTTTTTTTCGAAGTCTGAATTATTTTTATCAAAAGAAGAATTTTTCTAAGTGTAGACACGGAGTGCCTCGGTCGACGAGCTCGTTCAAACGATCTAGCACTGTCGTTTGAGCGAGATCAGCATCTCGCGCGAAGTCGTTCGAATGACACGTGTCCTTCGTTTGAGCGAGATGCCTATCTCGTTTGAGCGACGTCGCCGCCTTGATTTTCGTATAAATACCAGTGTACTTTCTACACATTTTTTAAGTCTTTTCACAACAAGATTTCCGCGAAAAACTGTCCAGAAAACAGACTTCACTTTTTAAGGTTTTACACCTTGTTTATTCAGAGAAACACTCCGATCTACGTATGTGAATTGTTAAACCTTCATGAGGATCGTTCTTACTCATCTGGAGTAATTTATGGAGAAGTCGTTCTCTTCTTCATTGTTGCCCACCTGGAGTTCTTGCGCGAGATTCCAACCGAGACATAGAAATCGACGCCTGAGGGTATTTCTTTATCGCTCATATTTTCATTGTAATCCGCGTAACCGTTTTTACAAATTATAGTGAAAATAAAACGGTTTTACCCATTTGGGGGATTTTTCCTCATTTGTGTGTGATTAATTATTCTTGCGTGATCATATTGATTTCAATCACACCTAGATGCATGTTTTAGGATTTAATTAAATAATTTCTTAATTTGAACGCAAGCGCACTCTTCAAATTGGTATCAGAACGGGTTACGCTTGTTTATCGCGTGATCCTGATTTTTCAAGGATTTTTTTTATAAAATTTGACTTCTCACGTTGTAAAATTGGTATCAGAGCCAATTAAACAATTATACCGTGCAATTTTTCGTAAATTTTTTCTAAGATATCAAATTTTTGAAAAATTGATTTTTGAAAACGGGCGTGTTCATAATGGAGAAATTATATAATAAAATGTCAGTTTTTGACGGGACTAATTATGCTTACTGGAAAGCCCGCATGAAATCTGCTTTAAAGGCCATTGATGAAAGAGTCTGGATTTTGATTGAAACAGGGTGGACACCTCCCTCGATCACTGATGAGAACGTGACTAGTTTAAAATATGTCACTGCTTGGACTGAAGAAGAATGTAAATGGCCATCTTTTAATTCTAAGGGTTTAAGTTCTATTTCTGGATCCGTCACACCTGACGAGTTTCGATGCATAATGACGTGCACCACGTCAAAAGAGTCACGGGACATTTTACAACTTACCCATGAAGGAACTAATGCTGTGAAAAAGTCTAAACTGCAAAATCTAACAACTCAAATTGAAATTATCACCATGCTTGAGTCTGAGTGTTTTGATGAATTCTATGCTAGATTATCTGATATCGTAAACACTAGCTTTAATCTTGGTGAACACATTCCTAATGTTAGAGTTGTTAAAAAGATTCTTAGATCACTGCCTAAGCGTTTTATCCCTAAAGGCACTGTGCTAAATTTTATGGGTAATTTAAACACGCTTAAATTGGAGGAACTTGTAGGAGACTTACAAACGTATGAAATTATTGTGTTTCCTAAATTTGTCAAGCCTAAAGATAAGGTAATTGCACTTAATTCCCAGGAGAGAAAGAGTGAGGGGTCGTCAAGAAAGAGAGTTGAGTCATCTAAAAAAAGGGAGATAGAAACGTCAGATTCTGAGTGTGACTTTGATTTAGATGATTTGACACTGTTTGCTAAAAACTTCAAGAAAATTCTCAAATTCAAGAAAAATGAAAATTTCAAAGATAAAAAGAATTTTGAGAAAAATAAGTAAAATGAAAAAGATTTTAAAGACCCTCCTAAGAAAAACAGTGAGAGATGTTATGAGTGCGACGGTAAGGGTCATAGAGCTCTTGAGTGTGCTACTAAGATGAACAAACTTTCCAAAGAAAAGGGTAATACTGTCCTAAATGCTACCCTTAGTGACGACAGTGAGGTCGAGTCGATGGACTCTGAATATGAGTCACCGCATAAGTGTAATTTCACCTCATTCATGGCTAGTCATGTGGGTACTTCTAGTGCTCCTCATGATGATGAGGATGCTGCTTCACACGGACACCTCGACAGTGAGAACGATGTGATTGAGGGGGAGGTTGATGCAAGTGAGAGCGAGAGTCATCTCCAATGCTCCTACGCTGAGTTATATACTGAGTCATTTAAAACTAATGAGCGTAACAAAGCGTTAGAATTTAGGATCACGACTTTAGAGAAAGATTTAAGACTGTTTGGAGAGAGAGAGAGAGAGAGAGAGAGAGTTAGTGTAAGAATGAAAAAGAGAGAAAAGACAAACTTAAAAAGATAAGATGTTTTGAGTGTGATGGGACAGGGCACAAGAAATCTGAGTGTCCCACTAGACTTAGGAGAGAAGGAAAGAAAGATGCCATGTCCACTACCCTAAGTGATAGTTAGGATGAAGATGAAAGTGTGATCCGAAATGGTTTTAGGAAGCTGTTTATCGAGACCATGGAAAGAAAAAGGTCAAATATGGTCATAGGTCTTCGGATTTGTGAGTTGAAGGAAGAGAATGATGAGCTAAAAAGAGAAAAATGTGACTTGACCAATACGGTGTCTAGTCTAACGACACGTGTATCCCATCCCTTGGATGATCTCAAACAATCACGGGAGGTCCAAGTCTCATTAGAGAATGCATCTGAGATGGTTAATAAAATGGTTCCCTATCCCGTTTTGAATGAGGTTGGAAAAGGTAATGACGGTGCATTCACTACTTTTAATGCGCCTGAGCCTACACCCACTTTGGTGAGTGAGTCTCATGGGTGCCCGTGTAGGAAAGTTCATCCCAAAATTCTTAATAAATTAATTCCTATACCGATTTATGTTTGCTCCCACTGCAAGAAGCGAGAACATCTTAAGGAGTTTTGTTCTAAGTTATTTTTTGTGCCATATCATACCACTTCACACGTCCCCGCACATGCACCCATTCATGATACTTTGCTTACACATAATGATAGAGAGTTTGCACATATTCGCGAGCAAGTGAAATTTTTTATCAAGACCACACATGATCTTATAAAGTTGGTCCAAAAGATGTCACCATATTTGGAAAACTCCACCGCTCTTCCTGGTTGAGGTCTTGACATGTCTACTAGCATAGGGTGATTTACATAATGTCACTTTTGCCTATTGCTAGCTTGTACCATTAGTTTGTTTTATTTTCTGATTTTTATGTTTTTTGAAAAATCCAAAAGGATTTTCATTTTATAAAAATTTTAGAAAAGCACAAAAAGAATTTTGTATTTTATTTGCACCTTTTATGGATGAGCATTTAAGATAATCGAGTCACAAATTTCATTCCATTTATCCATGTGACTGTTTGATAGTGATTTGAGACGCTACATCATTGCATCCACGTTCTTTACATTGTTTGGAGTCTATGGGATGTGATTAGTTATATCCTTTTACATGTTTGGCTCCTTATTTCCTTTATTGCACACATGCATGGGTTTATTTGATTATTGTTTTTGTCTGTCACATATTATCTTGAGTGTTTCCATCTCAATTCTATCTATACAACGAACCATATGCGATAAAGCTTGACAAGATTGGAATGCATGTAAAAAACCGTTTGGTGAGATTATTATTATTTTAAATGGTGAAGGGCTACGAAAGGTAATTATCTATCCTTTGTGATTAAGCCACCATTAAATCGGACCTACAAGATTGAGGAATTTTATTATCCGGGGTCCAAAGAGGTTTAAAAGAGCCCGATTTTTTTAAGGTAATAAAAAGAAATTCATGCCAAATATGGTCCATTTAGGGTTCACCATTAATTCTCCAAAGTTTGATAATTTTGATCACGTCTATTCAAAATATATATTTGATGGAGTTTGGTTGGAGAATTTAAATGGGTTTGCACTTCCTTGAAAGTCCTGAAAAAGCATTAAATCATTTTGGACGTTATTGGAGTGGAAATCATTTTGAGCTTTGATTTGTTGATTTGATTGAGTCAATGTCTCATATTTCCATCTTTTTACACCTAAGAAAGATGTTGAGTTCATTCGTTAAGAGTATCCGATATTCATCGTGCACATATGTCATGTTTGCATGCATTGATTTTCCTATTGAATTTGATCACACCCCTACATTTACGCTATCTTCGACTTGGTTGTTTTTGTGTTCTTTCATGGTGTGATCCTTTGTTGTATATTATGTATGAAAAATTTTGAAAAATTCAAAAATAAAAAGGTGTTTACCATGTGACATTTTCCATATTTATGCTTCTCATATATGTCTATTTGGGGACATCATAAAAAGGGGGAGAATGAATTATGGGGGAGAATTTTTGTTGATTTATTAATGATTTGCTTAAGCTTAATTGATCTTTGATTTTAGCATATCATTATATTTCAAACTGTTGCTTATCACAAGTACTTGCTTTATCTCATGTGTGTAGGTACAAAGTTGATTTAGTGGATTGCACACCCCGATGAGAAAAACTTTGGGAGATCTAAAGAACTAAAAATTTGAAGATGCTGAAGTTTGATTGAAGACATATCATTTAGTATTCTCAGTTTGAGGGTTTATTGGGGATATTATATTATATGTCATTTATTTTATAGAGATTGCATATTTTGGATTTTTTATATATGTACCGGCATAGACATACGGGGAGATTTGTAAGGACGTAATTTTATAAATGTCCGGGGTAGAATCTTGAAATTTTCTATTTTCCTTAGATAACAGTTTGTATGTCTGATACCGCTACATTTGGCACGTCAACACGATCATCCTCGACGGCCTTTATCCGAATCCATGTACCCATCATCTTCTCACGTACATCATGCTATATGCGACATGCTGCTCAACTGTTTCCTTCCACTCCACTACGCAATATTGGTAAAATGATTTAATTGAGTTGTTTATTTTTGCATAAATATTTGCGAAATTTTTCAGAAAATATTTTTTTTCGAAGTCTGAATTATTTTTATCAAAAGCAGAATTTTCTAATTGTAGAAGCGGAGTGCCTCGATCGACGAGCTCGTTCAAACGAGCTAGCAGTGTCGTTCGAGCGAGATCAGCATCTCACGCGAAGTCGTTCGAACGACACGTGTCCTTCATTCGAGCGAGATGTCTATCCCGTTCGAGCGCCACCGCCGCCTCGATTTTTGTATAAATACGAGTGTACTTTCTACACGTTTTTTAAGTCTTTTCACAATACGATTTCTGCGAAAAACTCCCCTGAAAACAAACTTCACTTTTTGAGGTTGTACACCTTGTTTATTCACATAAACACTCCCATCTATGTATGCGAATTGTTAAACCTTCTTGAGGATCGTTCCTACTCACCTGGAGTAATTTGTGGAGAAGTCGTTCTATTCTTCATTGCTGCCCACCTGGAGCTCTTGCGGGAGATTCCAGCCGAGACATAGAAACCGATGCCTGAGGTTTCTTTGTTGCTCTTATTTTCATTGTAATCCATGTAACCGTTTTTACAAATTATAGTGAAAATAAAAAGGTTTTGCCCCTTTGGAGGATTTTTCCTCACTTGTCTGTTTTGTGTGTGATTAATTATTCTTACATGATCATATTGATTTCAATCACAGCTAGATGCATGTTTTAGGATTTAATTGAAAATTTGAGATTTAATTAAATAATTTCTTAATTTGAACGCAAGTGCACTCTTCAGATAGTCAAATTATATTATTGTTAAATTTTAATTTATTAGTAAAATATAAGTAATAGAAAGAACTAGTAATGTGTAGTCAATAATAATAGAAAAATTGATGTGTAGACAATGCTAATCACAAAATTTAATAACTAAATTAGAAATACATAAAAATGACCAACAAAAAATAACAGTGATTTTTTATTAATCACATCAATGCAACCCCTTTACAATTTTCCATGATAGTATTTACACATCATCTCAATAACTACATATAATATCAATAATTGTGTTAATATTTGAACACTATTAATTACACGTGTAAAAAAAATCCCCCAAACCATCTCTTATCCAGTAAAATCAATTTGGGGTATCCCGTTCAATAATTTATTTGGAATTGATTTTGTCAAAATCGACAACTCTCTTAGGGTATTTGTCAAAGAAACTATACATGGTGCGTCAAATAGGTTCCTAGAAGCCTATAAATAGGTCTTTCTGACACAGAGCTTTGGGCACCCAAAGCTCACTTCTGCTCGAGTTTCCTAAAACCTTATCTAAAAAGCCTAACGTCTTATTTGCTTACTTCCCCATATCGTTGTTAATTCCGACCCTCAAGACATACTTCTAAGATTCAAAAAATACCCCTTCTTTTCGAGGAATATTTTGAACTCCAAGTCAAAGTTATCTCCAAGAGAAAGGTATTATTCATTAGTCATTTTTACACCTCAGTCCAAGTTAGTCTAAAAATAAGTTTTCTAGACTCGTTATGACTTTATGTTCCGGCTTCATTAGGAGGCCAGTTATGTATTTAAATATCCTTTTGTATGCTTCTGTATCGGTCAAGGCCAGCTAGGGTCTGACACTTATACATATTTAAATATACAATTTATGAGGCCCACTTAAGTCTCGTATATATATCTATATATTTATATGTGTGTGTGTGTGTGTGTGTGCTTTCCTCACCAATCGTGGCACATTAGAGCTCGATGTCATTATTCATTAATTGAATACATAAGTGTTGTATCGTCTGGACGACCCCCTGAGGAAGAGTGTGCCTCATGGACATGTCTCTAAACAGAATCGCCATCCACCAGAAGCCCTTTCCATCAGTCTCATCCTAAGTAGTCTCGGCCTCAAAGACTACTCCAGACAGCCTGTCAAGAGTTATCTCAGTAAGCAGAGGCGCTCCAATCTCGGTCGCTTCTAGAATCGACCTTAGACGACACCAAAGTCCGCCTTAGACAACATCAGAGTGTCTCATTAACTATCTCGCCAGATTAGGACATCGGTCTCAGATGTCTTCCCAGTCTCATCTCGGCTCGACTAACCAGAATGCTGTCCGATTATAGTAGTCTTGGCTGGCCGAGACCTTCAACCTCAGACATTTCATGCTCGCATGGAAATCATAACAGGGGTATTGTAGACATATCCTCTTAAAATCCTTATGGAAGATCAAATAACCACGTGGGGAGAATATTCTTCAAAATAGTTTATGTGCTCATCTCGACTGCTGTCATACTATAAAAGCAGGTTCTATAGTTGCTCAATGTGTTTTTTATTTGGCTTATCGCGTTACATATACACTGTTCTATCATGACTGCTTCTACATAGTAGAAGACAAAGTTAAAGACTTGTGGGAAGATTGAAGAATCGTTCGTCTCAACAATATTCAGAAGAATTATGGTAATTTGGTAAAACCTTTATTTTTCCCGGGGATTTTACATTTTTAAGAGTTTGCATTTCAAAATGACTTAAAATATTTTTTAAAGAAATTATGACAATTTCGATGACTCCTTAAAATAAGTTTTACTTGTCATTTCAATGAGTTGTAAAATGTAGTTATAACGAGTTTTGTGGTTCGAACGAAATCTAGATCGATGCCTTATGGCCAGTTTCGGAACCTCGTTTAAAACCTCATTAGAAGTCATTCCAACGAGAATGGGTAGGTCATTAGAACGAGGGTTCCCACGATCGAACAAGATGATTTTACATCAAGTACTGAAATGTCGTTCGGACTATCGTTGGAAGCCTGATCGAACAGGAATGGGTAAGTCATTCGAACGAGCACGCGATGTTGTATTTTTTAATTAAATAAGTTCGAAATATCATATGTTTATTCTTTTATAGCATACTTACTTATAAAAAGAGATTCGGGATTAGAGTCTTGAAGAACTCCTTTACAAGCTTATCCGCACCCTTTTAGAGTTTCATTTGTGATCAAACTCTTCCAAATATCATCCCAAACCCTTGGAAATTTAGATTTCACTTTATCAACTCAAGAAGAACACTTTCATGTTTAACAACCCTTTTAGAGTTCATTTTGGCAGTTGGTTTATGGGGCAAAGGCTATACTGCTGAAAAAGAAGCCTGATCAGTGAATACCGAGGCAGTACTGGACTGTGTCGTTGTTGCAGAAGATTTGAAGAACTGTGCATCTGTGACACCCCACTTATTAAAATACCGGGTGGACATCCCTTTATCAAAATAAACATTGGTCTCATATGGATTATTCTTAGCATCATTGTCGTAAACATTTTTAAAGTTACTAACCACCTTGTAATTAAATCAATCGGTGCCAAATTTTATCTTACATTAATTAACAACATGCGAAAATACATAATAATTAAACCATCCACACAAATAGATAACTGAATCCAACACAGATAAATAATATGAATAAAGAAGAGCGAATCAACTATCGGTTTAACAATAAACTGAAATAATAAACTGGACACACAAAGTCCAATAAATATATGAATACTAAATCTGAGGGCGAAATCCCCAAAAGAGTACTTGAATACAGTCCCTACACTAGGAATAAATGAATGAGGCGTTTATAACCAGTCCTGGAACTTCCACATGAGTTGTAGCTACGCACCCTTGGATAAAATTCGCAAGCTGGGCGTCACTGTGACCGAACACCTAAAACATTTTTTAAAAGATTTTGACAGGGGTCAGAGCCCAAGTAAAATATTTTGAAAATATTTAACAAGAAGTTAAATTACAATTAATTATATATACATGCACACTTTTTATATTTAAGCTAGTGTGGCCCTCTCTTGAGGTATAACTCACACCTCATCTCATGTGCACCCTTAACGCTTGCCTTCTAACCTCACTAGTTGCGCTTCCCCACCTAACTAGCCTTATTATACCTCATTCTATCGCACTACTCTAACCCGAGTATTCTTACTTTTATTATTAAGTTATTTACTCATTAACTTATTAAATCAGTTCACTATATTAAGCCATATAACGTTCACACTAGTTATATAGGAACCCCCCTTTTAATTGTATAACTTTCACACTAACTATATAAGAAATACAATCACACTTATGTATAAATCCTGTATATAATTACCTACTCATATCATATACGTACTAGTATACTACAATATCCACACACATGTCGCGTATAACTCACCGGATGCTTTCTTTAAAATGCTATCATATTCCATGTATGCTCACGCTAACCGGATTACCTCAAGTTGGACTCACTAGCGAGCTTGCATAAAAATATCGCAAACGTAGAGCAGGCGGTCATATTCCCCCTCGAGAGTGAGACCGAATCATACCTAAAGCGTCTCACCTCGAAAAATAAATCACACAATAAGACAACAGGCGATATGGCCTGGGGACTATACTCTCCCAGCATTCACTAGCTAGGGGACTCGCCCTCCTCGCGCAACCTCCTATGATAGCACTAGAGGGAATGTATTTATAAAATATCTAACACTGATATTTAACGAGCACACAATCATGTATATATATATACTATCACACTATCCGTGTATATATAATTAAATTAAACCCGGCTAACCCGTGCCTAGCACCCGTAGCACTAGCCAAAATAATACCCAAGTCTATTCTCGACTCTCAATTCAATTAATTTCACCTCAATTAGTTTTATTAAAGTAGTGTCACTCAACTACAATACCCAGACTCACCCATCCGGTCCGTATTTTCACCCTTTAGAATTTATTCAACAAATTCCATAATTAAGTTTGACATTCTTTTTAAATTTAATATTACTTAATACCCATCTCCCGAGGTCCTAAGTATTATCCCCCATTTAATTTTTACACCAATTAAAATCTTAACGAAAATCCCAAAAGAAAACTAGGCAAAAAAGTTATCACTGTAAAAAATCCCCACCGTTGTTCGAACGAGACCCTGGGAACGACCGTTCGGGTTCAACCCTCTTCTTATTCTTCCCCACGACGCTGGCTCGGCCATTAACACACAATTAAGCTTCTGGATTTCTTCCCAGTCTCAACCTAACTGAAGCTAATCCAAAGTACACTTTTTATATGGATTATAATCATCTTAATAACTTTAAACATCCTTGATTATCATAAAATATTATCCAATTCCTGAATTGGGTTTTACGGTTTCATACAATTATCTTCTCAAAATTTAATTATATTATTCGAACTACACAACATCAACTAGTGGGTTTCTCACATAAATTAAAATCCTACAACATTAAATCATATTACAACATCAATTGAACCTTTAATTTCCCTAAACTGCCCAAATCATCAAAACCCACTCTTCTTATAATAACCCACCCAAAACGGATTTTCAATCATACTCACTAAGATATGAATTGAAATACTGCAAATTAGATTAAAATCAAGTTAACCCCTTGCCCGATTAGATTCGTAGGGTCTAATTCCTTCGAAAATAGATGACGAATTGATGGAGAACACACCCAATTCCTTTTGGTTTGGCTTCCAAAAGCTCCCCCCACTTTCTACCTTTTTTCTTCTCTACTGATTAAGGGTTTAACTTTTGAGTTATGTCTACCTAAGGCTATTTTTTTTCCCGAACTTTTCGATTTTTTCGATTTTCGATCCGATTTTTTTCGAATTTGGAATGAAATTTTAGTTTGCCGATTTTCGATTTTTTTAAAAAAAATTGGATCAAAAATCGAAAATAATTCTGAATTTCCAATTTTTTCTATTCGATTTTTTCAAAACTATGCCGATCCGATTTCTTCTAATTATTTCTGAGTTATTTTCAATTTTTTCGAAATTATTTTTCGATTTCTTTACCGATGTTTGTAAGTTTCCCATATCCCACATCGGTTGGAAGAGGGAGAGGGCTCCAAAATTTACCCTATAAAGGGAGAGTGTCCTCCCAACTTCTACACAAATGAAAAAATGGGTCAAATCCTCATATATTTACATGTTGGGTTAAGCCATTTTATTTGTTTATTTAAGATGAGAATTTCGAGTAATCGAAAATCCATAAATTATTTTTCTAAAATTTTGGAATTTCCAAAATTTTTGGATTTTGAATATATTTTGTGAATTTTCGATTTTTTTCAATTTTTGCCCATTTTTTCGAATTAGGATTTTTTTTTTATTTTTCAAAAAAATAAAAAAATCGGAATAGTTATTTTATTTCCGAAAAAATCGAATTTTTTTTCGAAGAGGCATTTTTCGATCCGATTCGACTGAAACACAGCCCTATGTCTACCACTAACTCCCTAATTTAGGTTTAATATTATTCATCTCGAAATTAAGCTTATGAGCCAAGCCCAAATGACTCGAACACCCCCGTGTGGGACCGATTATGCCTAAAAATATTTCGAGACCCAATTACTATATCGGGTACTCTTTTCTGACTATCTCGAGTCATTCGGAATCAACCATGCACTCAGAATCGTCATCTAAGTCACTTTACCAATAGTATCCATCTCGACCCCAATATAGTCTATACCCGACTCCTAGTTGAGATACAATAAAATCCCGTCGTTTGACTCACTTCGACTTGGGATGACAATTGAACCTGAGTCGTAGGAGCCCCTCCCCTCCCCTAATGAGGCGGGTTTTAAAACCCGATTAATGAATTAGGAGCGAATATGAGTTTAAAAAAAATCCATTTATTAAATGGGGCGGGTTAGGAGTTTGTTTAAATAAAACTTCCCCGCCCTGTTTAACTTATGCCTACATAAATACCTTTTATATGTATGTTACAATTAAACCGTGTATATATATATATATATATATATATATATATATATATATATATATATATATATATACACACACACACACACACGCACACACACACACACTAAAAAAACCTTTATATGTATGTTAATTTTGTAAAAGGTTGAAAACTTGAATTGATAATTAGGGGACGATCTCACATATTGGAATACGAATCATTGTAGACCTCTAATACTATAATGTAATATTTTTAATTTACTATTTTTAAAATTATATCGACCTGTAGGAGCCCCGCCGCCCCACCCCGCCTCGTTTATTAAATGAGGCGGGTTAGGCTTTTTGAAAAACCGCCCTGTTGCCATCCTTAACTTCGACGTATAATAATAGTTACCTATTATTTACTACACACTTAGTAAATTTATTCCGTTTACATTAATCATTATCTCTCCCGATTAATGTATAAATAAACACATAATAATAAATTCAATTAAATTACGACACATTTGTAATTTAAAATTATTCGAATTAATTAAATAATAAATACGTAAACATATGGGGTGTTACATACTTCCCCAATTACAAAGGAATTTTATCCCCGAAATTAGGATGTACCTGCGGTGACTAAATTTGGATTCTACTCTCATATATCGTTTTCCCGCTCCCACGTCGACTCGTCAACATTGTAGTGCCCCCGTTAGACTCGAACCAAAGGTACCACCTTAGACCGCAGCTTATGCTCACTACGATCAAGTATCGTCACTGGTCTCTCCTTATAAGAGATATCTGACTGTAAATCGATCTCCTCTAACGGAACGTACCAAAAGACCATCTCGCTCCTCCGATACTTCTTTAGCAATGACACGTGAAACACATTGTGAATCCATTGCAGTTGGTCCTTCACACCCAACCTATATGTAGGTGGTTCCACCCTCTCAATTATCTGAAAAAGCCCACATACCTCGGCGTTAGCTTCCCTTTCTTGTCGAACCTCATGACCTCCCCTTTCAAAGGTAAGTACTCGCAATAATTTCTGACAACTCATGTTAGACTTATAAAATTTGACTTATAGTGACGTAACTCTCACGACGTTCCTGAACTGTACGAAACTGACATAGATTAACTCAATCCTTTTCGACAGACCATAAATCATCTTAAGTTCGAGAAGCTTGTTATTTCGCACTCTTAACCAAACGAAACTTGGGTGATCAAATTTTCGTGTGACGCCTCAGAAGGTGTCACGCAGATAATAAATCGCTACAAGGTATCAGGCGTAGCTTTATTAACAGTAATTAATACCCCCAATTACTCACGAATCCAAAATATGCATTTCTTGCATTTTCCAACTTCTTAGTCACCTACCGTCTACTCATCGACGTACAAGTGACATGTCTAGATCAAAATGTAACTCCGTCCCTCTTGACACTATCTATCAGAGGTAGAATGGAAGGGTTTCATCCTAAACCACAAAAATATTGGGCGGTGCCTTGTTCCGGTTAATTTCTCCTCTCTAGTGATATTATAAGCCGCTCCAATTAATAATAATTTTCCTATTTCGGTTAATTCATCCCATAAACCCGGAGGAACTCCTCACCTTTCTGCGTATCCATCCCGTTACTAAAACCATCAGTCTATTACAAAAATCCTCCTTGGTAACCTCGACCAACCTTTTTCCATCTTTAAATGGTGTAACCTAGAGACAACGTCACCATGTCTCATTCAACAACAATCCTCATTCTTAACTTTTCTCATCTCGTGGAACATATTACTCCCTCTTTTTTCGGAATATACCAAAAATCATTGCCTTTGCGTTTGCACCCAATTATGTGCATTCCTTAGGAATTTTTTTGCCTGGTCGTAATCAACATCTTATTTGTGCGTAACCCACTCTAAGCATTTGACTAAGTGAGACTATGCTCCACTTTCCCAAAATTGCGGGGTTCTCCCTTGTCGAGGGATATCATTTTACATGTGCCTCCACCGCCTTTCAACTCACCACGATTGTGATAGCTCGCCTTGATATACACATAGTCGGACTATCTTCTTTTCTCAATAAAGTTCAGTCTATCATACCATTCCACCTATGTTTGTATCTGTCCCATCGGCATATATTCGAAATGTTGGTAATCACCTCCCCTTATTTTGGACGATATTGGAAGTCAACCTAACCAGGGCGGCCATACACTCTATAATCCGTGCATATTTATACAAACATCACAAACGTCACATACGCAACATATTTGTCTCAAGTGCATTCTCGACTTGGCTATATCACACGGGTATACGCGATCGCCCTGCAAATCCAAATTTAAATTCTCAAGATTACTCCACCCATCAACTTGTGGGGCAAAAGTTTTTTCAATGCTTCATACACAACACTACCCGGCTCCACTGGCTCTATATTTTTAATAGCTCTCATCTTAAAGTGTTTCCTCTACACGTTTAATAATTAACATTTAAAACTGATGCACTAGCATCCAATAATGTCTCACCGCTACCAACATTTATTAAGGTCCCAATGTGTAAAATCCCACGACGAAACTTAAAAGAACTTTCCCCAATGCACTATTCCCTAGCATTGTTGATCATCGAAATCCGTGGGTCCAATGCACATAGCTAAGATATCATAAATTCTGTCTCCTGACACATAAATCAAATCCTCTATGCCCATGTATCTCAAGGCGTCACAGGATACGGCGCTCTCACTATCACTAAGCTCTCAGCGCGTAAACAACAATGAGTTGAATCTCTCTGCTTAATGCTAAACCCAATATACCTCGAATCACGTCGGTAAAAGTCCCCATGCACTGGGATCAAACGTAACGAGATAAGTATACTCACCAAAGTCTACAATACAATACAATATATATGCAGGCTCGACCCTCTTTCAGGTGATGGGTCGCAAAATAAAATATCTCACCCCGGCATAGCGAGTACGATAGTCTTAGCATACAGTCTACTACAGCTCAAAACCTAGGCATCCAGTCACTACACAAGATAATAATATCCTATCCTCTCATAACCCACATAAAGAGAAAAAACTACCACATAATGTAAAACATCCTCTTAGTGTCCACACATGCTTCCCTCCAGATGGAACTAAAGAGAGCCCCGTTACTCAACGCTAAATATATACACACTATAGTAAAATTAACGACACCTCTACTAAACCCGTTTCATATGAGAATATAATACTAACAAACTACTGTGACTCGCTCGTGACATACAAAATAGACCCCCATCACCCCGGGATAAAACTCGTACTTTTAATTGCCAATATCACTTGCACTTTAAGTGGTTCCTAGATATAACACCCTCATCCCAATCGAATTAAAAACTTCTTATAACTGTTGCCCCTACTGGGCATCCCGTTCTTGTCCCCCAATTAGCTGGGGACAAAATCCACACATGTGTTCTTACTCTTTACACATAAGACACCTCTTTGTGTCATTCCCCTTTCTCTAGCCACACTTACTATATTGGGGTTATCCTTCTCGCAGACCTGGTAGTCTTGACCCTGATTGCTACCCCCGTTGTCCCTTTGGCTCCGCTATCCCTATGGGACTCGTTACTGGCCTTTACGACCCTACTATATCCACCATCACCTGGTAGAAATTCTATTGATCTCAATAATTACAAGGGGTCATGTACTGGGTATCCCCTCCCGTGGTGCCTCACTAACACTCTTAAATTCTGTATTGCCCTTCGATTAGATTCTCCAACTCTTTTTGCTCCCTTCTCATGGAAGCCTTGATATCAAATTGTAAATGTACGACATTAACGACAATGGTACCAGTTGTTCTAGTCGGATCTCCCATCCATGCTTGTATATTCTACCCATGAGTCCATTATTAATCTTAAAGACCTTTTCATTCTCCGTATCTACCTCATCTGGTACGAAGTTCGCTAAATACAACAACTTCCCTTCATGACTGACCATTGTACGACCCTTTTGAAACAAGTATTGAAATCTCATTTGCCTCTCTGTTTAAACAGCCGATGAGAGGATTTGTGTGGTCAAAACGCACCCCAAATTCCTCATTATTTATGGCATCTCTCCATTGTTATGGTGACCGACTCCTATCACTACAACGCCGCTCCTATGAGATAAAATTTCTCCTAAAATTTAATCATGGGTGCCACTGCACTACACCCTACAAAATTGCCTTTGGATTATCTCTTTTCATTGACCCATCATACTACCTCTCTTTCGCGAATCCTTACGGATGGATCCTCAGAAGAGTTATTCCGACCCCCCCACCTTTACCGACTATGCTGGGTGAGTCTGAATTTGCACCACTGCTTTCTACGACGGTTCTTAAGGAAACTACTGTGCCCTAGTGATTATCCCAACATCATCTGCCTGAACAATAACCATGGTGACACTATTGCGATCATTGTCTTCGGAATATTCCATGGCTTCTGCTGAGCCTCTCCCCATGCAGTCCTTCTAATGGCCCTCGTTGGTCGTCCACAATTTTTTGGTATACGAAGACCAATCAAACTCGTATATGAATCGAATAAAATATACTCAATAGGAAGAGAACGTAAGTCGCATACATAGAGGAATACAACAATCCTATAATAAGACTCTATATCGAAGAACGCTACATTAAAATGTAAAAAGATGCACATATCCTATAGACACTGGGACCTGATGCTCTGATACCATTTGTGACACTCCGCCTATTAAAATATCGGGTTGCCAGCCCTTTACAAAATAAAATGTTGGTCTCATATGACTTATTCTTAACATCACTGTCGAAAACATTTTTAAAGTTACTAACCACCTAGTAATTAAATAGACTGGTGCCAAATTTATCTTACATTAATTAACAACATGCAAAAATAAATAATAAGTAAACCATCCACACAAATAGATAATGGAATCCAACACAGATAAATAATATGAATAAAGAAGATAGAATAAACTATCGGTTTAACAATAAACTGAAATAACAAACTGGATACACAAAGTCTAATAAATAACTGAATTCTAAATCTGAGGGCGACATGCCCAAACGAGTACTGGAATAATGTCCCCGCACTAGGAATAAATGAATGAGGCGTCTATAGCAAGTCCTCCAACTTCCACATGGGATAAAGCTATGCACCCATGGATAGAATTCTCAAGTTGGGGGTTCTCGTGTCTGGACACCTAAAATGCTTTGGAAAATATTTTGACACGGGTCAAAGCCCAAGTAAAACATTTTGAAAATATTTAACATGCCGTTAAATTGCAATTAATTAAATATCCATGCACACTTTTCATAAGTAAGTAAGTGTCGCACTCTCTTGATATATATAACTCACTCTCCCTCGTCTAGTGTTCACACCAAACGCTTGACTTCTAACCTCACGAGTTACGTTACCCCACCTAACTAGCCTTATTACACCTATTTCTATCGCACTACTCTATCTCGAGTATTCATACTTTTATTATTAAGTTATTTACTCATTAACTTATTAAATCAGTGTGACACCCCGACTAATTTAATACCGGGTAGCTACTCCTTTATTAAATTAAATCAAAATGCCAAGTTGGCTCAGTTAATAGCATCACTGTCGAAAACATGTTTATAATCACTAACCACCTAGTATTTAAAAGTAAGATGCCAAATTTTAAATTAAGTCTGATTAACATACAGTAAAAGGATAATGAAAGAATAACAACCATTCACCATAACGAAGAAATAGAATAACCAACAAAATAATAATAAGTCCGGAGGAAAACTCCTCACAACAATCCCACAACTGAAATAAGTAAAACAATGTATCCTGAATTAATTACATGCCGAAAGTCTGAAAATCTGAAATAGGAAATGTTTCTAATAGAAATGGGCGACATGCCCTACAACTGATGAAAGCTGAATATAGAGTCAAGATAGATGAAGCGTCTACTGGAAAAGTCATGTAACTTCCACAAACAGCTACAGCTCGTTACCTGAATGAGGATCCTAAGCATGGTGTCCTTGTGGCTGGTCACCTAAAATGTTTTTTTTACAAAAATAGATTTGAAAGCAAACGGGTCAGAGCCCGAAAGTGGAGAGTATTTTAAAAATAGCAAGTGCTTTAATGACATTAAAACAATGAATGCAAAATACATGTTAGGACGTGCACTCGCATGAAATACTCACCTCTCAACTAGTCGTGCACTCCTAACGAATAACACCCATCTAAGTGATATTTATATCTAACTAAACTGACATGAGTTCTATCCTTCCTACTCGGTTCTCATTATACATTCTAACGTCACCAATTAAGTAGAGGGCTTTACTTAAACTCAGATTCTCAATTATTAGCAATACGATTCATTACAGGTTATCCCTTTATAGTTACTCAAAGCGTTTCTGTATTTATACTCACAATACCAACATGAAAGTTCTCATTAATTTAAGTGTATATTATTCACGTCATAAATATACAATACAAGCACCCCGAGACTAAGCTGCGGTGCACACATACTCTGCTATCCATCCCGGTACATCACGTACATAAGGATCACGCATTCCGAATCTCTCAGGAATCGTTCTCAGATAACAACAATCACAAACAATGGAGGCGAACACAGTCACATCACATGCGTTACGCACATACCTACGCTCCCACGATCAGCAGACTTATTAACATCCCAATAAGTCCTTTTCTGACCTATGTTCTCGAGGTATCAATCTAAATCCCCCCGTAGGCACACAAAGATTAGATGGCCCTAAGCGAACGCAAACCTCCCGTGATAGCAAGTATGGTAGGTATGTCATACACATAAAATCATATACATATACTAAGTATGCACACATCTTAGTAATCACCATAATTTATTTGTGGTACACTTCTCATTCTCGTACCTACTTATAATGTTACACAATTCACATGTTCCCGGTTAATTCAATTATTTAAGCCGACAATAATTCTCGCATCGTAATACCCACTCATGCCCTATTCCACAATTTCCATTCAATTCAAATCACACTTCTATGTTTTACTCCACAATATATCCCAAATATCCCAACTATATCAATTTATCATCAAGGGAATGTTATCTCTACAATTAAACAAGGTTACGGGACACGCGAAATCAAAACAGGCCAAAAAAACCTAAATTGTCAGCTCGTTAGAAGTCTCGTTCGAACGAGGCTGTTCGAACGAGAGTTCGTTCGAACGAACTGGGCATCTAACGAGATCTCGTTCGAACGAAAGGCATCGAATGAACATCCCCCTCATTAAAAAGCAAACTGTCACCTCGTTAGAAGCTCGTTCGAACGAGCTCGTTCGAACGACCTGGGCAGGTCTTCTAACGAGATGGCAGTTTCGAGCCCAGAATTTCTAAATCGTTTTTCACCAATTTTTCTCGCCTCAAAACTCCTCCAAAAATTATTCCAACAATATTTTAAGGTTTCTCAACATTCCTAAACATTCTTAGGTCGTAATCTAACACATTCATGGGATCAAATCTTCCTATACAACACCCAATTATTAAATCTCCCAAAGTTTCCCCCAAACCTTATGAGTATGAACCCTAGAATTTAAAGTCATCAATTTTCCATAAATAAATTCTATTTTTACATCATGAGAAGTTGTATTCCTTTTAGCACCATCATCCAATAACATTCTACATGCAATCCCTAATTCATAACTTGAATTTCTATCTCCAATTTCATGGGTTTTTGTCATTTTCCCAAAACAATGTAATTTTTACAAATTTCTACGCATGAAAGAAGCATTCGAAGTAAATAACATAATTAAACCACTTGCCTTATGTCTTTCTCTGATTTTGATGTTAAATTGATGAATTTTTCTCTCTCTCTACAGAATTCTCCTCTCTCTCTCTCTACAAGTTCTTTTTCTCCAAGGTGACAATGGTGGTTAAGGTTGCCCTAGGAAGCTCTTGAAACTAATTCTAATAACCCCCGTAGCCCATTAAGTCATTAAGTGTAGTTAGTGGGTTTAGTGGGTAAAGGTTAAATCAGATATTAATTTCTAATTTTCGTGGGTTTTATTTCCCAAAATTTCAAAATTACCAAACTACCCTTTTACATTGCCGGTATGGCCTAAAAATGCCCCGGGACCCAAACTAAACCCTCGGCTAGTGTTTTCTGACTATTTCAACCCTTCCGGACGCGTTGGCGCACTCAAAACGACTATACGGTTAATATAAATAAAATTCACTTTTTAATTAAAATGATTATATTTCTGACGCGACTGTCACACGCGTCCCAACAAAATTTCCAAATTACCGTATTTCAATCTCACGACAAATTTCATAATTCAATATTCATATATAGCCATATATACTCATTAAAATCAAATAGCAACTCGCATCTCGCTAGTATTTTTATCCGGATTAATTTCCAATTAATACTCATTTAATTCAATTAATCCCATAAATAAATATCATAAAAATACGGGGTATTACAATCAGTTCACAATATTAAGTCATATAACGTTCACACTAGTTATATAGGAAATCCCTTTTTAATCATATAACTTTCACACCAGTTATATAAGAAATACAATCACACTTATGTAGAAATCCTATATATAATTACCTACTCATATTATTTACTTACAAACATGTCGCGTATAATAATAATAATCCATGCCCGAGTAATAGCTCACCGGAAGCTTTCTCTAAAATGCTATCATATTCCAGGTATGCTCACGCTAACCGAATTACCTCAAGTTGGACTCACTCATGAGCTTGGGTAAAAATATCGCAAACTTAGTGGGGGAGCTCATATCCCCCCCCGAGAGTGAGACCGAATCATACCTAAAGCGTCTCACCTCGAAAAATAAATCACACAATAAAATATCAGGCGATATGGCCTGGGGACTATACTCTCCCAGCATTCACTACCCAGAGGACTCGCCCTCATCGCGCAACCTCCTATGATAGCACTAGAGGGAATGTATTAATAAAATAACTAACGCTGATATTTATTGAGCACGCAATCTTATATATATATGTGTAATACCCCGTACTTATAAAGGTATTTAAATCACACTGTGGATGTAATTTGATAATTTGAGGAATTATTATGAATAGTAATTTTGGGATTAATGAGTGAGATTAAATAAATTCAATATTATAAAGTGAATAGTTAATATTAGTTTTCGAGTGAGAGATTAATATTTACGTGGATCATATTTCGAGACTAAGTATATGAGTAGATTATTTTTATTACATGTCGCAGTTGGGTAAAGCGACAAAGGAAAATATTTTAAATTGGAAAACACGCCTATTGAACGTGTTGGGTCAAAATAGTGAATTTTAATTAAGTGACTCAGATGGAGATTTCGAATGCTCCATTGGATTCCGAATGGCCGAGATAGTAAAAATAAAGTACCCGGAGGTAGTATTTGAGTTTCGGGCATTTTTGGACTAGTAAGGACTCGTAAATAAGTACACGAGTCATTTAATAATTGGGTATATACCCAATTTTAGATTTAAAGAGGTGGCAACCCTCATTTCCCCCAAATATCAGCCCTAAGAGAGAGATAGAAGAGAGAAAGAAGAGAAGAAAGAAAAGAGAAGAAAATAAGAGATTTCTGGCCAAAATTCGCGGGATTCGACTCGTGGTCGTCGGATTTAATCCACGGGGCAAGTGTTTAACTTGCTTTATGATTTAGTGTGTTTAATTTCTCATAATGTTGTTGGTATAAAACTAAAGATTTTTGGGTTGAAATTTCGTGGATCAAACGGGTTTTCGAAAGATTAAATATGATATAACTCGATTAATAACCAATTTGAGAAACTTGGAATTTATTGAAATTAATTGTTGAATATGGGTTCTTGGATGATTAGAACCCTTTCTATATGTGAATTTATGGTTGTTTGAGGTTGGTTGATGATGAGAGAGGAGATAAAAAGCTTGGAGGTGTTTTAATGGAGGTTTGGATTTTTGGAGAAGAAGGTGAATAGTGACTAGCGTCACTTTCGGACTGTTTCGGCTAGGAACACATCCGATTCAGCTCTCGGTCAAAACACGAAATTTGTAGATATTTTCGATACGGTCGTGTGAGTGCCAACCTTGCAATTTTTTTTTTCGATTTGATATGATTTTTCCAAGAAAGCAGTTCCGGGGTTAATCATTAACTCGGAAATCAAACCGAAAATTGGAAAAATAAAGGCTAGAATTGTTTGGAGATAAATATTTGGGGTTCCTAAAAATAGTATGGGGACTTCTAAATATTTTTTTTAGTAAGGCGTGTACTTTGGGTTAGTTGAATGTAAAATCCAAGATTTACCCGAATACAATTGTTCGTGAGGAATAATACTTAAAGGGGCATTTAGGTGTGATTTGAATAATAAATAAAAGAGTACGTATTAGGGATAATATTTTAAGGGTGTGACTGTTTATAATAATATGAATGAAAATATTTGAGGTTATTGGTTATAGTTATAAGAGTTTGGAAATTATAGCCATAGTATATTGAGAAGAGATATATATAATATATATATATACGATGTCGTTAAAGTATAGATATTATGAGACGAATGAATATATCGGAATTGTTGATATTATCATTGTGCGGTGAGAAAAGCTCGGAAATATAATATTGGGGATTAGTAAAAAATTGATAAATGCGTAGGATAGTCGAGATATAAATATACTACGTAGGGAATTATTATATGGGTGGTGCGTATGCCCTGGTGTTATTATATACATGGGTTAAATAATTACCTATGGGAAATTATGTATAGGTGAGATAAGTACCTATCGTTATAATATAGTTGTGTGAATACCTAATTGATGATATATTTATATAAGTGAAATGTGTACCTATATTATTATTTATTATGTGTATGACATACCTACCATACTTGCTATCACGGGAGGTTGGCATTCGAAAGAGGACAATCTTATCCTGTGTTGCCTTCAGGGGGATTTTAGATTTGGTACCTTAAGAACATAGGACTGTGATGGGCTTATTTGTGAGTCGATAAGTCTGCTGACTATGGGAGCGTAGGTATGTGCGTGGCCCATGGATATGTGAACTATGTTCACCTCCAATATATGTGATTTGTATTGTTACAGTTCCTGAGTGATGTGGAACATGTGATCCTTTAGTACGAGATGTGCTTGGATTGGATAGCAGAGTATATGTGCACCGCTATTAAGCCTATGGGTGCCGAATATGGATATATGTATTGTGATTAACATATATGTATACTTGAGATAATCCACGGATGCTTAGTAAATGAAAATGACTAAGCCACTTTTATTGTAGTTCGGTGGATGATTAATATACTCGTTGCGTATAGTATATTGTTTATATATATGAGATGAGATATCATATAACCTAACCTTGTATATGGTGAAAAGAATGAATAAAGTGTGATATTACTTTCGGTAAATGAATATCCGGATTTATATGAATATGAATCTTAGGTTCTAATGAGAACTATTAATAAATACGAGATGGTATAAATATGGTATGTACTGAAAGACTAATGGATATCGATGATCAACATTGTCACGTAGGAATGTATCGGGGGAATTCCTTGTTTGGATTTTGCTTCGCGAGATACCCCACGCACGAACGTAACGTAATGTTGGGAATGAAGAGAAGTTTAGTCTTGAGTACTCGAATTGATGAGGATTATTAGAAGGTGGGTAATTACATTAGTTAGGCAGGGTAGCTTAAGTAGGTTGTTTAAAAAGGTATGAGATAGTTGTGCACTATTAGAAGAGGGGTGAGGTGTATCTCATGTGAGAGCGATACCAGTTTAAATATAAGAAATAACATATTTTTAAAATATAGATTTTAAGCATTTGCTAAAATATTTTCAAAACTCGGGCTCTGACCCGTTTCTCTATTTTTCCCTCTTGCTATATCTATATATATGTAGGTGTCCACAGAGGGACGCCCGGATGATGATTCTTTCGATTCAGACATTTGCTGCAGCTGCTGTGGATGTAAGCAGGTTTATATTAGACGCTTCTATCATTGAGATCTAAATAGGAGGTATTGTAGCAACATTCGGGCTTATGGCCCAACTGTACTCATTTATTCTTTTATCGCCTTTTAGTGCGGCATTAGATTTGGTTGTATTATTATACCGAGTGTTCGGTTATTTTATTTTATTTCATTTCAGTTGCTGCATATAAACTTTTGTAATTGTTTTATTTGAATAGTTTGGTTAAAAATATTAGTTAATTAAAAATTTGACACCAGCCTAATAGAATATTAGTAATAAAATTATTTTTCGACAGTGATGCAAAGAATGAACCATATGAGACTCCTGTTTTAAATTGATATATGAGTGATCGCCCGGTATTTTATTAGGCGGGGTGTCACAGGTGGTATCAGAGCATCAGTATCTAGTGTCCTCAGGAATCTATGCGGACGTACTACGCTTTCAGCGTTGCTTTTGATTTGATATAAAGCCTTATGATTAGGATTTTTGATATCCTCTTGTGAGATTTTGTTCTCCTGCCATTATGTAAGATTATAGTAAATCTTTTGTGCGCTCATTCGGGATTCGTGTGCTGATCAACGAAGGGCGACCATGGAAGACCGTGGTGAGGGCAGCAGGAGGCGAGGCTTAGTTAGAGCTATACGTTGATGTTAGAAATGAGGGCCGCGGTAAAGGTCATTTTCCTCGTCATATTATCATGGGTTGCTGCAACGACTACTAAAATATAGTAGTTAAAATTATCAAGAATCGTTGTACTTGAGAATGGTGCTAAACTTGAATTAACAAGTAGAAGGCTCGGAAGCTCTCGCTTACAGTTGGGTATGGAATTACCCATATGTGAAAATTTGAGATTTTTTTTTTCACTCGTTGGAGCAATGTGAAATGGTGGGAACAATGGTCACCATATTTAGAGGAACTTGATATTTTGCTCATAAATTAATCTTACAGATGGTTTTAAACTGTAAATTCCCTTGATTTATAATAAAGTGAATGCAGTTTATAGGTTATTCACATAAGAATCAGACAGAGACTGACGGTGAATAAAGAGTGACATGGTTAAGTGAACTTAGTATCAGTGTAAGGTAGGTACAATGGAGAAAGAGGCTTCTCCAGTGGAATAATAGACTCACTAGTAAATTGAACTTACGTAGAGTGAGTTATAGTTGTTTTAGTGCAAGGTGCGAAATCTGCAATGAAAAATTAAAGTTGCGAGACTTTGTGATTTTTAAGAGTCTAATGGGATAAAGACTCTTGGGCTTCGAATTGGAATTTCGGATGTAATTGGGATACGAGCTACTTGTGATAAGCTTAATATTTATTTATATTATAAGTAAGTGAATACTTATGGGATTAAGTCGAATATGTATATTTGGGAAATATGGGTTAATGTTACGAGAGATATACGCGATTAGCCGGTATATATATATATATATATATATAGATACACGAGCATATTGAGACGTATATATATGATATGTTTAAATATATCTATATGTGATTGGTATATTTGTATGAAACATACCCTCGAGTGCTATCATGGGAAGTTATGCATTTTGGGTGAGGTCCCTGGCTCGAGGAGCATGGAGCGTATAGTCCCCAGGTCATACCGTCCATTTTATATTATGTGATTTTTATCTGGAATGAGACGTGGTGGGTATGTTTCGTTCTCATTTTCGGGGAGGAACTATGATCGCTTCCCATTCGTTGTGATTTTGTTTTTACCAAGTCGGTGTGATAGTCCGACAGCTGGTACCCATGATGTGTATACGAGCATATTGAGACGTATATATATGATATGTTTAAATATATCTATATGTTATTGGAATATTTGTATGAAACATACCCTCGAGTGCTATCATGGGAAGTTATTCATTTTGGGTGAGGTCCCTGGTTTGAGGAGCATGGAGCGTATAGTCCCCAGGTCATAGCGTCCATTTTATATTATGTGATTTTTATCAGGAATGAGACGTGGTGGGTGTGTTTCGTTCTCATTTTCGGGGAGGAACTATGATCGCTTCCCATTCGTTGTGATTTTGTTTTTACCAAGTCGGTGTGATAGTTCGACAGCTGGTACCCATGATGTGTGAGTAATTCCCTGGAAGATGATAGCATTGAGAGACTACATCTATTGAGTTATAGCTCTGAGGGATGGTTATTATACTTATATAGTGCGTGATATATAAGTATGGATATACTTAATGTGTATAGTACAATGTATATATATTTATATAATATGTGAAACATATATATACATACATAATAAAGAATGGAATGCGAGATAAATTCTGGATGAGCTCGCCTTGATTATATGTTTAGATGGAACTTCGATGAGGAGATGTTTCATTACCGTGATTTGAGTGCATGGGGACCTTATAGATATAAATTAAGGTATGTAGGATTTATAGTTAAGCTGGGAGTTAAGCTTGTTGTTGTTCGCGCGAAGGACTTAATGTTAGTGCAAGCGCTTATGGTATGGCTCCTTGACAAAATTGAGAGTTCTGACCATATTTTATTGATAGATGAGATGGGGTTATCCTGGTTGCATATCTGAAGCTAACAATACACTCCACGTACGAATCTTAACGACGTAGGGAGTGGACATATGTTATAAAATGCAAGGATGTTGGTTTTGATGATAAGTCACCTAGTGTAAAGGAAACACTATTGAGTGAGAACCATTTGATGACTGTATAATTATATTGAGATATAAGTGCTATGAAGAAGCACTGAAATTTATAGCCAGACTTTGAATATAAGGGAAATTGTGAGGAAATACATTTTGGGTATGATGTTCATAATGCTTTTGTAGAGAGTAGGTGCCCTAATTAGTTGGACTTTCCATTTGGACAAGATGGAAGGATATAGTGGTAGAAGTACATTAGTAGGTTAACAAGGTAGGATTTAGAACGTCCCGTTGGTGTCCCTTAGACCGCTATATCTCGATGACCAACGAAGCGAGGGAGTAGTGTATCGAGAAGGTTCCTTGTTTGGATTTCGCTTTGCGAGACGTCCCACGCACGAAACCAAGGAAATGTCGGAAGTCGAGAGAGGCCTTGGGCACTAGGGATATAGTTAGAATAATACTCATATTACGTGTGTTAGAAACACCTTAATCTTAGGACTACCACGAAGTAAGGGCAATAAGACTACCGACACTGATATATGAAGGCTATTGTGAGTTAACCACAAGAAGATCGATGAGATAATCTTGAGAAGGATTGAATTTTCAGGTATCGGGAGAGTTAAATTTTGAATTATTCAGGTTAAAGGATACCTAGGTGTTAGTACCAGGCCGATGAAATGATGGCCATTATTTAGAGTAAGTGTAATGTATCAAAACATTTACAATGGTGGTGCATATATACACGAATGATAGGGGGTATGGGTACCCTGGTTAGTTAATTCTAAAAATGTTCGAGATAGAAGGACATACAAAATAAATAAATGTGTAGAATATATGCCTGAGGGACAACTAAAAACAAGGTTAAATGGTATGACGTATTGAATATCATGTGAGAATGACGATAATTCAAGCATTTATGTGCAACGACAGCTAGCACACCCAAGATGGGTTCAAAGGTTGTGGAAAGTCATTTAAAAGATACCTCTTAATGAAAAGGATACCTAATTATTGTGAGAAAATATAGCGAAATATTACGCGAATGAGTGTTGAAGAGTGGTTTGTACATGATGGTATTGTTAGACTACTCCAAGGAAATACGGAGTATATGTGGTACCAAATTCCGGAAGAGTATGTGAGAATTAATACTTTAATTATTCGGTATAGGGAATATACCTTGGAGATTACGAGAGAGATAGTAATCCGAATATTTACACAATACGTAGCGACGAGAATAAAAATATGTATGGTAAGTATGCAAATAAGTTGGGAGAATACCTATAAATTTTAATAGAATGTGTGTATGCCTATTATGTGATATGATTATTAAGAGCACTAATGGGTGTTAACCCGGGGGTGCATGATTAGTATATATAGAAATAGCGATGATGAGAATATATATATGAGCATACGCCTTGAGATGGCTGAAATATAGTGGGAGACCATTGTGTTGGGCTATATCTAAATTTGGTTAAACTAGGACGTAATGTATATACCGATCCTAGATTAGTGGTACAGGCTATATCCAAATTTTGAGGACGAAATTCTGTTGTAAGTGGGGAAGTATGTAATACCCCGTACTTTTAAAGGTATTTAAATTACACTGTGGATGTAATTTGGTAATTTGAGGAATTATTATGAATAGTAATTTTAGGATTAACGAGTGAAATTAAATAAATTCAACATTATAAAGTGAATAGTAAATATTAGTTTTCGAGTGACAGATTAATATTTACGAGGATTATATTTCGAGACTAAGTATATGAGTAGATTATTTTTATTACATATCGTAGTTGGGTAAAGCGACAAAGGAAAATATTTTAAATTGGAAAACACGCGTATTGAATGTGTTGGGTCAAAATAGTGAATTTTAGTTAAGTGACTCAGATGGAGATTTCGAATGCGCCATTGGGTTCGGAATGGCCGAGATAGTAAAAATAGAGTACCCGGGGGTAGTATTTGGGTTCCGGGCATTTTTGGACTAGTAGGGACTCGTAAATAAGTACACGAGTCATTTAATAATTGGGTATATACCCAATTTCGGATTTAAAGAGGTGGCAACCCTCATTTCCCCCAAATATCAGCCCTAAGAGAGAGAGATAGAAGAGAGAAAGAAGAGAAGAAGGAAAAGAGAAGAAAATAAGAGATTTCTGGCCAAAATTCGCGGGATTTGACTTGTGGTCGTCGGATTTAATCCACGAGGCAAGTGTTCAACTTGCTTTATGATTTAGTGTGTTTAATTTCTCATATTGTAGTTGGTATAAAACTAAAGATTTTTGGGTTGAAATTTCGTGGATCAAACGAGTTTTCGGAAGATTAAAACGGATATAACTCGATTAATAACCAATTTGAGAAACTTGGAATTTATTGAAATTAATTGTTGAATATGGGTTCTAGGATGATTACAACCCTTTCTATATGTGAATTTATGGTTGTTTGAGGTTGGTTGATGATGAGAGAGGAGATAAAAAGCTTGGAGGTGTTTTAATGGAGGTTTGAATTTTTGGAGAAAAAGGTGAATAGTGACCAGCGTCACTTTCGGACTGTTTCAGCTAGGAAGAGCGTCGAATCAGCTCTCGGCCAAAACACGAAAGTTGTAGATATTTTTGATACGGTCGCGAGTTCCGACCACGTATTTTTCTGATTTTTTTCCGATTTGATATGATTTTTCCAAGAAAACAGTTCCGGAGTTAATCATTAACTCGAAAATCAAACCGAAAATTGGAAAAATAAAGGCTAGAATTGTTTGGAGATAAATATTTGGGGTTCCTAAAAATAGTGTGGGGACTTCTAAATATATTTTTTTAGTAAGGCGTGTACTTTGGGTTAGTTGAAGGTAAAATCCAAGATTTACCCAAATATGGGTGTTCGTAAGGAATAATACTTAAAGGGGCATTTAGGTGTGATTTGAATAATAAATAAAAGAGTACGTATTGGGGATAATATTTTAAGGGTGTGACTATTTATATTATTATGAATGAAAATATTTGATTTTATTGGCTATCATTATAAGAGTTTAGAAATTATAGCCATAGTATATTGAGAAGATATATATACATATATATATATATATATATATATATATATATATATATATATATATATATATATATATATATATATATATATATATATATATATATATATATATATATACGATGTCGTTAAAGTATATATATTATGAGACGAATGAATATATGGGGTTTGTTGATATTATCATTATGCGGTGAGAAAAGCTCGAAAATATAATATTGGGGATTAGTCAAAAATTGATAAATGCGTAGGATAGTCGAGATATAAATATACTACGTAGGGGATATTTATATGGGTGGTGCGTATGCCCTGATGTTATTATATACATGGGTTAAATAATTACCTATGGGAAATTATGTATAGGTTAGATAAGTACCTATTGTTATAATATGGTTGTGTGAATACCTAATTGATGATATATTTATATAGGTGAAATGTGTACCTATATTATTGTTTATTTTGTGTATGACATACCTACCATACTTGCTATCACAGGAGGTTGGCGTTCAAAAGAGGACAATCTTATCCTATGTTGCCTTCGGGGGGATTTTAGATTTGGTACCTCAAGAACATAGGACTGTGAAGGGCTTATTTGTGAGTCGATAAGTCTGCTGACTATGGGAGCGTAGGTATGTGCGTGACCCATGGATATGTGAACTATGTTCGCCTCTAATATATGTGATTTGTATTATTACAGTTCCTGAGTGATGTGGAACATGTGATCCTTTAGTACGAGATGTACTTGGATTGGATAGCAGAGTATGTGTGCACCGCTGTTAAGCCTATGGGTGCCAAATATGGATATATGTATTGTGATGAACATATATGTGTAGTTGAGATAATCCACGGATGCTTAGTAAATGAAAATGACTAAGTCACTTTTATTATAGTTCGGTGGATGATTAATATACTTGTTGCGTATAGTATATTGTTTATATATATGAGATGATATATCATATAACCTAACCTTGTATAAAGTGAAAAGAATGAATAAAGTGTGATATTACTTTCGGTAAATGAATATCCGGATTTATATGAATATGAATCTTAGGTTCTAATGAGAACTATTAATAAATACGGGATGGTATGAATATGGTATGTACTGAAGGCTTAATGGATCCCGATGATCAACATTGTCACGTAGTAGTGTATCGGGGGGGGTCCTTGTTTGGATTTCGCTTCGCGAGACACTCCACGCACGAACATAATGTAATGTTGGGATTGGGGAAAAGTTTAGTCCTTAGTACTCGAATTGATGAGGATTATTAGAAGGTGGGTAATTACATTAGTTAGGCAGGGTAGCTTAACTAGGTTGTTTAAAAAGGTATGCGATAGTTATGCACTATTAGAAGAGGGGTGAGGTGTATCTCATGTGAGAGCGATACCAATTTAAATATGAGAAATAACATATTTTTAAAATATAAATTTTAAGCACTTGCTAAAATATTTTCAAAACTCGGGCTCTGACCCGTTTCTCTATTTTTCTCTCTTGATATATCTATATATATATAGGTGTCTAGACACAGGGATGCCTGGATGATGATTCTTTCGAGTCAGACGTTTGCTGCAGCAGCTGTGGATGCAAGCAGGTTTATATTAGACGCTTCTATCATTGAGATCTAGATAGGAGGTATTGTAGCAACATTCGGGTTTATGGCCCAACTGTACTAATTTATTCTTTTATCGCCTTTTAGTGCGGCATTCGATTTGGTTGTACTATTGTACCAAGTGTTCGATTATTTTATTTTATTTCATTTCAGTTGCTGCATATAAACTATTGTAATTGTTTTATTTGAATGGTTTGGTTAAAAAGATTAGTTAATTAAAAACTTGACGCCAGCCTAATAGGATATTAGTAATAAAATTGTTTTTCGACAGTGATGCAAAGAATGAACCATATGAGACTCCTGTTTTAAATTGATATATGAGTGATCGCCCGGTATTTTATTAGGCGGGGTGTCACAATATATATATATATATGTACTATCACACTATCCGTGTATATATAATTAAATTAAACCCGGCTAACCCGTTCCTAGCTCTTGTAGCACTAGCCAAAATAATACTGAGTCTATTCTTCGGCTCTCAATTCAATTAATTTCACCTCAATTATTTTTATTAAAGTAGTGTCACTCAAGTACAATACCCGGACTCACCCACCCAGTACATAATTTCACCCTTTAGAATTTATTACACCAAATTCCATCATTAATTTGACACTCTTTTTAAATTTAATATAACTTAATACCCATCTCCCAATGTCCTAAGTATTATCCTCCATTTAATTTTTACACCAATTAAATCCTTAAACAAAAATCCCAAAAGAAAACCAGGCAAAAAAACCGGCACTGTAAAAAATCCCCACCGTCGTTTGAATGAGACCCTAGGAACGATCGTTCGGGTTTAACCCTCTTATTCTTCTTCCCCACGATGCTGGTTCGGCCATTAACTCGCAGTTAAGCTTATGGATTTCTTCCCAGTATCAACCCAACTGAAGTTAATCAAAAGTACACTTTTTATATAGATTCGAATCATCTTAATAACCTTAAATATCACTGATTATCATAAAATATTATCCAATTCCTGAATTGGGTTTTACGATTTGACACGACGATCTTCTCAAAATTTAATTCTATTATTCGAACTACACAACCTCAACTACTGGGTTTCTCATGTAAATTAAATTCTTACAACATTGAAGCATATTACAACATCAATTGAACCTTTAATTTCCCTAAATTGTCCAAATCATCAAAACCCACTCTTCTTGCAATAACCCACCCAAAAATGGATATTCAATCACACCTACTATGATATGAATTGAAATAATGAAATTATATTAAAAGCAAGTTAACCACTTACCTGATTATATTCGTAGGTAGATAACGAATTGATGAAGAACACACCCAATTCCTTTTGATTTGTCTTCCAAAAGCTCCCCCCACTTTCTCCCTCTTTTTTTCTCTACTGATTTAGTTTTTTTTTAGTTATGTCTGCCATTAACTCCCTAATTTAGGTTTAATATTATTAATCCTGAAATTAAGCTTATGGGCTAAGCCCAAATGACCCAAACACCCCCGTGTGGGCCAGGTTATGTCTAAAAATGTCCCAAGACCCAATAACTACCTCGAGTATTTTTCTGACTATCTCGACCCATCCAGAATTAACCATGCACTTAAAATCGTCATCCGAGTCACTTTACCAAATATGTCCATCTCGACCCTAATATAGTTTGTACTCGACTCTTGGTTGAGATACAATAAAATCCCATCGTTTGACTCACATCGATGTATAATAATAGTTACCTATGATTTACTACACACTTAGTAAATTTATTCTGTTTATATTAATCATTATCTCTCCCGATTAATGTATAAATAAACACATACTAATTAATTTAATCAAATTATGACATATTTGTAATTTAAAATTATCCAAATTAATTAAATAAGAAATACAAAAAAATACGGGGTGTTACAACATCATACTTAGTGAGCTAAGTAGTTTGTAAGTCGTATCATGTCTATCAAATCTTGAATAATGTTGAATTAAAGGTTTTGCTCGAAATGGATTATTTCCTACTTCTTCGCGTTAGCTTGCGTTATTTAATCTTGAACACATCTTTGAATGCACGCTAAATTAATTCAAAGATAAGAGTTATTAAAATTGAATTTTTGTGTGGTTGGCCTAATACAGGAATCAATTAATGGAATCCTCGCATTCTCAAATTGTTATCAGAGTCGGTTAGACTAAAATATTGTGTGATCCTTTTTACAAAAGAAAAATTTGGATACTAATTTTATTTAATTGGTAATCTTTAAAAATTTGGATTTTAAGAATAATGTTTATAATAGGCTTCCTATTTTTTATGTGTCAAATTATGCATATTGAAAAGTTATAATGGGGTCTGCCTTAAAATCTGTTGATAAAAGAGTCTGACTCATTTGTGAAAGAGAGTGGACACCACCCACCGCGTCAATAGTGATGCCATAGGTCCAAAGCCCGTCTCTGTTTGGACAAAAGATGACTTTAAATGGAACAACTTAAACCCACACGGCATGAGTGTCATTTCTGGAGCCGTCAACCTTTATGATTTCCACCGCATCATGACGTACACCACGTCTAATAAAGCTTGGTATACCCTCTATCTCACTCACGAGGGTACTAATACTATGAATGCTTCTAAGTTACAGAACCTCGCCACACATTTTGAGACTATTAACATTCTAGAGTCCGAGTCATTAAATGAGTTTTACGCGCATTTATCGGACATAGTCAATTATAGTTTTAATTTGGGTAAGAAAATTCTTGAAACACATGATGTGAAGAAGATTTTGAGATCTCTGCCAACCCGTTTTATCCCTAAATTCACTATCCTGATTTCGTTAGGAATTTTAGATACGCTCAGGTTAGAAGAACTCGTTGGAGACCTTCAAACTTATGAGATTTACATATTTCTCAAAACTAAAACTAAAAAGAAAAAGGAAATATGGATTACTTTGAAAAATCAAGGTAAAAAGAAGAAAGATTTTTTTTTATTCTGAGTTTGAACTAATGATTTAGCCCTTTTTGCGAAAAAATTTAAAAAAATTCTCAAAGTTAACGAAGAAAATTCTTCCAAATAATTTTTTATTTAGAAAAATAAAAATGACAATGAGGGCAAAAATGTTTATGAGAAAGATAAGGTGAGATGTCATGAGTGTGAGGGTAAGGGGCACAAGGCACATGAGTGTCCCACTAGGCTAAAGAGACAAGGAAAGAAAATTGCACATAAACCACATGAATATAACTTCATTGTATTCATGGCCAGTCATGTTAGTACTTATAGTTTGTCCCATGTCGATGAGGACATTTCTAAATGTGAGTGCCTCAACAATGTTTCGAATCATTAGGGAGAGAGTGAGAGCGAGGAAAAAAAATTGAGTTAAGGAGAAGGTGGACTACAAAACCCCTTTCGTGATCTTTACATCGAGACTTTAAAAATGAAGAATATTAATAAAGATTTATCTATTAGGGTGTGTGATTTAGAGAAATAGGTGAATGTTTTGAGAGAGTGTGGGGTGTTGGTGAGTCAACTCGATAAGGTGAATTTTTCTTTGTGTGAGCGGTTAAGTATTGTCTGGGGGAATAAGACCTATTTGACCGACACTGTGGCTAGTCTTACTAGAGATCTTCAAGTTCTATTGAAGACTCTTGAGAAACTTAAAGCCCGTGTATCCCAACTTGAGATTGATCTCGAACGTGCTCGAGAGGTTAAGGTCACTTTAGAGGACACATTTAAGAAGGTTGAAAAGATGCTCCTCGGTACCGCATTAGGTAACATTGAGAGGCAAGGAATAGGTTATGACAGTGCATGCACTTTCTATGTCACATCCGACCCGGTTCTCGAGTTTATGGTGGCTCTTTATGGGCCTCAACCTAACCCACCAAGGAGACCTAACCTGCCAAGGAGAGCTCGTCCTAGGCATTTTAAGCATGGTAGACCCAAGCATGTGTATATTTGTTAGCCGGTTCTCGAGTTTGTGATGGATCCTTATGGGCCTCAACCTAACCCACCAAGGCGACCTAACCTACCAAGGAGAGCTTGTTTTAGGCATTTTAAGCAAGTTAGACCAAAGCCTATATATGTTTGTTCTCATTACAAACGAAGAGGTCACCTTAGAGAGTTTTATTTTAAGCCAGGGAGAGTTTCTCATATGCGTGTTCTCGATATGATCCCACTTGAGCTTCTACACATATTCCCACATGCATTCCCACAGGTGTTACTCCACATTCTCCCGCATATCACCATAGAGATTTTATTAATTTTTGGGAGCGAGTAGAGTGTTTAGTCAAGACTTTAAAATGTTTGATGGAAGAATTTCATAGGATGGCTTCTCCTTTTGAGAAATCCTCCGGGCTTAATGATTGAGGTTGAGACGTGTTTCTAGAATAGGGTGATTATCATGTTCTTATCTTATATCCCTATTGCTATATTTTATTATCATTTTATTGATATGATTTTTCTTTTTGATATATTTTGATAAATTCCAAAGAGAGTTTTGTTTTTCAGATTTTTTTTTGAAAAATTCAAAAAAGATATATGGTTTTTAGGAAAAAAGTTTAAAAAATCGAAAAAGAATTTATTTTGATAAATTTTTTAAAAAATATAAAAAGATTTTTTTATTTTCGATTTTTCACCATATATGGATGAACATATAAGATATCCAGATCACCCTTACATTTAATCCATTCACATGACTTTTTTGTATTACTTTGAGATATGACTTTGTTTCGTTAATGTAATTAATAATGTGTGGATTTCATTACATTTCTCATTGATGATTACTTTCTACATGTTAGACTCTTCATCACCTTCATTTCACACTTGCGTGGCCTTTTTGAACATTGTACTTACTCGTCATGTGTTAAATACGATATTATGATCTCAATTCTTCTTAATAGCGAACCAAATGTAAAAAAAAAGTTGTTCTTGTACGAAGTTGGGATTTGTTTCTCGAAAAATATTGATAAATGTTAAGTGATGAAAAGGGGTTGCGAAAGAGAGAAATACTATTTGCTTTAAAAGCAACCATTTGCAAAAAGGAGCTTGAAAACATTAGTGGCACACAAAAACAGAAGTGCCAAGGCCATTTTGTTTATACTCATTGATGTTTCGCTACATATGAGCATTATGGTTTCTTCAAAATATTTGAGAGTGAATTCTTAAATATGAGAGATTTTGAGGGAGTTATAAAGTAGAAGATCAATGGGTTTGCATAAAGGACTTTCTTGAAAAGCATTAAATAGTTAGGCGTTAATGTTTTGAGAATCATGAAAATTTATGGCATAATACATAAGTCGAGTCAATTTCAATTGAGCTCAACATTTTTACGCCTAAGGTAAAAATTGAGTTCTTTCTTTAGAAGTATCTCCTGACTTCGTGCACCTATGTTGTGAATGTTTATGTTGATTTACCTATGGAAAATGTTCACACAATTACGTTTTGTTTTCACGATTCGGATATTTTAAGCAACTCCACCTTGGAACAATTAAGAGATTAATCTAAAACATGGAAGAAAAATATGCACGTATAGTACTTTAGCCAATACCGGGAGTCCATCTTATGACTTAGGGACACGGTACCCGCGAAGGAGTTAATCTCATTGGTAAGCTGGCAACAGTTTATCGATAATAAGGTCTCAGAGAGACAATTGTCCTCTCCTTATTCGGGGATAAAAAATCTGGCCAATAAGGTCGACGTGCGCTACTCTGGACGTATGTCTTATGCCGAGGTGGAGCATAGGATGGTAAGTTTTGAATGTTCTTTCATTTTAGTTTTATTTTATTATATTTAGTGGTAATTATATACTAATTTACTAATTTTGTATTATATTATTTCAGGGGTCGGGGAGTGGTCCAAGGAGTAAGCCACATAGGCTCGATGCCTATGTGGTAATTCGAATGAAGAAAGGGAAGGATAAGGAGGTGGATCCGAACATGGCTGCCACTATTGTAAGTTAAAATTTTAATTACGTCAAAAAAATAAAAAATTATAATCACATACATTTGTATTAATTTATCTAATGATGCACTTTTTTGTTATTTCAAAAAAAGCTTAAAGAAGTGCAGAACTCCCAGAGTGATTTCGATAAGGCATATGTGGCTGCGAATGCACTATGCTAACTGCTCGGGCGGGATCACAAGGGCTATACTCGGGGGATGATCTCTCGGGTGGGGGAGTTGAGGCTCATCGCGATTACGTCAAGCAGCACTGGATGGGCACGCAAGGTGGACGAGTTGTTGACCAACAACACCGAAAAGTTTGACGACTTAGAGAGAACAATTCAAAAAATGTTTGCATATGTAAAGCGTGCTCTTAAAGGCCAGGTTGAGTCCTGCTCAGGGAAGGGAAAGGAGAAAGTGGTGGATGAGGGGACCACTGCTTCGTCTTTCACACCCTCGTACTCACCCTCCCCGATACCCCCCTCATCTTCATATGACATATTCCCCACCCCACCCATACCCCCTAGTCCGATGGTTGATATGAACAATGTGATATAGCGACTTTGAGGCCTACTATGCACGCCTCGTATTCAGTCATATTATTGGTGGAGGGAAACTATAGCTTGATGGAAATGGTAGTGTGAGAGTCATTAGTGGCGATCAGGAGTAGGCCTGTAAACAGGTCGAATTCGGACCGGATCAAGCCAATCCAAATCGGTTTATGTTAAATGGATTCGGATCCGATCCGATTATCTGTTAGGGTTTCGAATTCAAATCCGTTATTCCGATCTGTTAATCCGATCTGATCAAATTATAATATTATAAATAACTATTATAAATTTCAAAATACAGTATATATTATAAATAACTATTATAATATAAATTACTATTATAAATAAATACAATATATATTAATATAGGACTATTATAAATAACTATTAAAATAACTATTTAAAATATTAATAAGTTTCTAAATACAATATATATATATATATATATATATATATATATATATATATATATATATCGGATCGGATTATTAACGAATTGGATCATATGAATCCAAATTCGCTCCATTTAATAAACGGGTAATCGATCCATTGACAGGCCTAATCCGTGTAAACGGGTCAAATTCAAATTCGTGTGAACGGGTCAAATTCAAATCCAAATTCAAATCCGTGTAAACGGTTCAAATTCAGATTCGGATAAAATTCGATCCATTGACAGGCCTAATCAGGATTATCCTAATGCCATACCCTTTCTTGTTAGCAGCGCCATCAAAGAACATTTACCACCGGAGGTCTTCCTTGGAGGTGCAAAGGATGTCTTCGTTTGAGAATTCAGAGACCCAAACATCAAACTCATCCATAGGGTAGTCAGTAAGGTAGTCAGAGATGGAACTTCTTTTTATGGCTTTCTACATGATATACACAATATCGAACTCATCTAGCAGCATCAGCCATCGGGCAATTCAGTTAGATAGGACGGGTTTCTTGAGCAGGTATTTCATAGGATCCATTCGGGACACTAGTCTGATGGGAAAAGCGAGCATGTAGTGATGTCATTTTTGAGTGACTCGGACAAGGGCAACACATGCTTTCTCCAAGGCAATGTAGTTGACTTCATACCCGACCAATTTATGACTGACATAGTAGATAACCCTTTCTTTGTAAGATTTTTTGAGGTATTGGGCTAGCGAAACCTAGTTGCGGTGTCTGTTAAGGTCAAGTATAGGAGTAGAGGAAGACTAGGCTGCAGTGGCATGAATACGAGAGGTTCGGTAAGGTACATCTTTATTCGGTCAAGGTCTTCCTGATAGGCTTCATTCCTGACCTTGGTGGAACCATTTCGTAGGAGTTTGAAGATGGGTTCATAAATCGAAGTCAACTGGCTGATGAACCGACTAATATACTATAATTTTTCTAAAAATCCCCAGACTTCCTTCCCTGTTAGGGGTGGTGGCATTTCGAGAATGGCTTTCAGTTTGGTAGAGTCTTCTTTAATTACCATCTCACTAACCATGAATCCCAAAAGCTTTTCTTTAGTGATGCCGAAAATGCATTTTTGTGGGTTAAATCGCATCTTGTATCTCCGTAACTGTTTGAAGAGCTTTCGGAGGGCGAGAACATGAATTTCTCAAGTATTATACTTAATGATCATATCATCCACATAGACCTCAGCCTCTTTGAGTATCAGACCATGCAAGATGGTTGTGGCAGCCCTTTGGTCGGTAGTCCCTGCATTTTTGATATCGAATGGCATAACCGTGTAATAAAAGATTTCCCAAGGGGTGATGAGTGCGGGTTTTTCTTGAAGATCAGGGTGCATTTTGATTTAATTGTATTCGATAAACCCATTGACAAAGGACTTGCGAGCATGATTTTTCATGTTGTTCAAAATTATGTCGATGTTGGGTAACAAGTAATCATCTTTTGGAGATGCTTTGTTCAAATCCCGATAGTCGACGCACATGCAGACTTTCCCTCTTAATTTTTGCATCGGTACAATATTGGCTAGCCATGCGGGATATTCAATCACCTGGATGAATCCTACGTTTAACTATTTCATCACCTCTTCTTTAATCTTGTGCCGCCATTCGGTGCTGAGCTTTTGCAGTTTCTGTTTGACTGGTTTAGATTCTGGGAGAGTTAGAATCTTGTACTGAGCGATCTCAGGATCGATGTAGGGTATGTCATCATAGGACCATGCGAAGGCGTCCATACATTCCTTCAACAGTTCTTCGAGTTGCACGCGTTCATTATCATTAAGGTTGGACCTTATCCTAATCTCACGTAATTGGTTACCAGAACTGAGATTGATAACAATAGTTTTATCCTCCTTAATTTGAACGTGATTATGTTGTTTGTTATTAACCTTATTAAGATCGATTAAGAATTATTTATTTGTGAAATCATCATCATCAAAAGTTTGATTAGAATTAAGACAAATAATGTAAAGCTCAACAAGATACTCAAAATCTTCATTTATTTTAGTCTGAGGGAAAAAATAACGTTAAGAACCTCATCGAAGGAGGTATCAATTACATTATTATCAGAAAAAGGAAAAACAACAAAAGATGAAGAGATTGGATAAACATCTGGATTGGGTTGCATTTCAGCAGCTGGAATTGGTATAACACTTCAGTTGAGGAGGGGTTCATTAGTAGCCTTAATTAGAGTGGATAGGGTCTGACCATGCAAAACTTGAGTGGATCATATAGAGTGTCAGCCCCAGTGTTTACAAATTAAATCAGTCCTCGGAGTCACTTCCTTCGAAAACCTTGACAACAGCTATAGTTTCCTCAATGAGAAGTTGTACATGATGTTAGGAGTCATCGACCCAGAAGTAATTGTCTTGAAAGAAGATCTCGATTCCTGGATTTATCTTCTTGTCCACATGATCATAACATGGTTCAGGAAAACTCCAAAAGGGAAAATTTTCACCCTTTTTGACGAATGTTTCGTTCCAGGAATCCCCTGAAACAGTCTTGGCACTTTATAAACTTCTCTTCAACGGGATTTGGCGGAGAATTTTGAGTCTATATGATAACAGTTGATAACTCAGGTCACATGGAGGAAAGGTTATCGTCAGTACTATAGGTTCAAGGATCCCCTATTATCGTCATCCAAGCCCTAATCCGGGCATAAAGTGCATATTCTTTAACCTTTATATTACATTGACATTATCGTGAGGTTGTACTCTGAACATACTTGGTCTTTGAAATCATCCCCTGCTGGGAGTAGAAGTGGTTCGACTCGAAAGTTGAAAATAAATATGTCACATGCTGTATTTCTAGTATAAGATTACTGGAGCCTGATTTCTCATTATTATCATCGTCGCCCAAGATGGTGATGACCTCCCCCTTGGAAAAGCAATTTAGTTTCTCATTGAGAGAGGAAGATACTCCATTGATGCTAAGAAGCCATGATCGACCAAGTAATAGATTAAAACAAGCAGGTATGTGGATAATTTAGAACTCGATAACGGGATTAATAGGGCCAACCCCTATTGTGAGTGTTATGGATCCCATTACCTCTTGATGAGAGTTGTCATAGGCACGTGCTGCGGAGGAAGTTGGATCAAGGTCGTTTACTTTTAAACCCAGGCGGTTGAAGGTTCTTAACGGGTAAACATTGAGTGATAATTTATTGTCGAAGAGTGAGAGCAGGACTGTCTTCCCTATTACCTCAACAGAGATGTTGAGATCAAAGTTATGATTAGGATCAAACTTTAGGATTTCTTCTTCAGATAAGAAAATCAATTTAGTACAAGTTAAGGACCCGACTAGGTTCACGGCATCTTCTGGAGTGGTGGAAGGAGGGACTATGGACCGAGTACATAATTTTATCAAAGCATTTTGGTGCAACTAGGAAGACATGAAGAGTCCCCACAAGGTGATGTTGGCCTGAGTTTTCTTGAGTTGATCGAGGACTTTGCTCTCCTTGATGGTAATTTCTGGCATGGAAAGTTTCTTGGCAACTCCATTTCCTTTATCTATCCCCGCTCACCGAGGATTCAGACTCTGGTAGTGTCTCTTAAATCTTGTCATATGATTTACGATGGAGGGGAAGAATAAAAACCCTATTTCTTCATTTATTTTGGGTTATATGACCACTTTGGTGATTTCCCGTAGTAGATCTTTAAAAGATATCATTCCATACACACTGATTACCGATCTAACATTTTCTTGGCTTGGCTTTTCATCTGAGCTATCAAACTCGTCCCCCCATCTGGTGGCAATGATGTCATTTTTCCATGAGAAGTGATTGCATTCTACAACCTCAACGACTTATTTATATAGATCCGCCCACTCAGTAGAAAGGTGCAGAATTGAAGGGACCAACCGCCCTTGTTGCTTTAATGCATCGATTAACTCAAATATATTGCAAATATCATTGGCCTGTCAGAACAAGCCTGCCATAATCTATATTGCATCGTCTAAATTGACTTCGTCAATGGTACAACCCAATTATCTAACTCTCGAGTCCACTTTCGGGCTTTCGTGAACAAGATCTCAAACTTCTAACAGTCAATGGTCATTTCAGAGGATAATTTCACCCTAAACTCTAAAAGTTGGTTAAGTACTGCCCGTAATTTTATATCCTTTCCTCTGGACCGGGTACGAACCATATACACGCTCTTGTGAGAAGCGACAGAGCTTGGATGGAAAAACAGGTAGGGCGTAAGAGAAATTATAGGCAGACGTTAAGGGGTTTAGGTGAAAAAATAGGTACGACGGGTGCTTTGCTGGGCACAATTTAGGTCGATGGATCAAATTTCAAGTCATTCTCTAGGAATATGGAATTTATATGGTTTGGAAGTGGATAGTAAGTGGTGTTGGGTTTGGGAATGGCTAGTGGGGCGATGACACCCCGGTCAATTAGACCTTGGATTACATTTCGAAGGTAGAAGCACTGATTAATGGTATGGGCGACGGTTTGGTGAAAATCACAATGGGCATCGGGTTTGAATTTTTTTTTAAGTGGGTTTAGTGGTGGACGAGAGTTCAAAGGTTTGATGAGGTTTCGGCTCAACGGGGATTAGTATAATTTAGAGAGGGTATCATGAAGCTTGACTTATTCTTTTCTAACTAGACTAGCACGACTTTTTAGTGCCGAAAAGTTAGCAGGCTGATAGATATAGTTGATGGTTGAGACTTTAGCAGGGTTCTCGTATTTTCGTATAATGAACTATTAGGATACTTTATTTGGCTCAAATTCTGTCTTGGATATACTTTCTTCAATCTCCAATCCTCCTTCCGTGGATCTAAAAAATGTGGGTAATATTATCCTCCCATCGTCGCTCGAACATGGGGTAAGAAATTTTTCTTCACAATACTAACTTACTCCTCTTCGGAAGGCCAGTTGGTTATGGTGGTCGCTTTCTCCCGCCACCTTGCTATAAAATTGTAATAGTTTCTTTGGGGTTCTGCTTGAGAAGTTTTAGATCATGGTATATAATCTATAACTCCTCGCTGTATTTGTACTGCGACATGAATTCATGAGCAACATCCTCCCAATTCTGAATTTTGGATTCCTTGAGGGATGGAAACCAATTAATAGCGTTGTCCTTCGAAGTCTATTGAAACATCTGGGCCATTATTTCCTCCGAGGTCCCTAGGAGAGTCATGGCTCAGTGGTAGCTTCGCAGATGAACAATTGGGGGCCCGCTACCCCCGAACTTGTCAATGTTAGGCATCTTGAACTTTTTCGACAGCCTTTTTTAAGGTAGGGAGACATATTGGTGTAATCCATGTAGTTTTCGGAGATTCGAACCTAGTCAAACTTCTTGGTTAACGGCTTAAGGTCCTCATTGACCTTGTTTAACTCTTCTTTCTTCGTATCGATGGGTACTTACAAGTTAGCCCCTGGATGATTAAGATTCTCATAGGGAGCTGAGCTGGTGGTGGCCCATTGGCAGGAGGGGCACATGGAACATATTACTATTCTTTCGGGACCCAAACAGTCTCAAGCATGGGTGGATCCGTAGCCCGAGGGAAGAGGACCTTGGGCAATTCGGGTCAATTTGACGGAAGATTGACGCCAATAGGGAGCCAGACCAAGGGTCGGGTATGCGATTGACCTGAGGAAAAAAATGATTCGAAATTATCTTTTCGGAAGACAAAAGGAATAATTAATTTTTATTAGAAAACGGGAAAGGTTTTTGACTTTTTTTTTGGAAAGGGGAGGATAAAATGTTTTGGGTATTTTTTTGATAGGAGGAGGGAAAAATGTTTTTGGTATTTCGATTTTTTGAGAAAGGAGAAAAGAAAGGAACGAGGGAAGAATCTCAACATTATTATTATTATTATTATTATTATTATTATTATTATTATTATTATTATTATTATTATTATGATGATGATTACGATTATGATTATGATTATGATTATGATTATTATTATTATTATTATTATTATTATTATTATTATTATTATTATTATTATTATTATTATTATTATTATTATTATTATTATTATTATTATTATTATGTTCGCACTTGTATTAGGTTTACCTAAATGTAAAAAGAAATATCGGACGGGACCCGAGCCTAAGAAAATTGGGCTTAAAAACTATGTAAAACATGGTTTGACTTGTTGCTAGGCTCATGGACACGGTCCCATTTTGAAAAAAGGCAAAATCGCACGAAAATTTTGGGCACCATGCTCACTCGAAATTTCGACAGAGTTTCTTGTATTAACGGGGAAAACGAAATATGAGTGCCCTAGGTTTGACGCCTATACGAGGGTATGCAGTTGTTGGGTTAGTGAAATGGTTCCCCCCCCTTTGGCATGACTTCCATGATATACGTAGGGGTGTGTAAAAAAACCGACCAAACCGACAAACCGATAAAGCCGAACCGAAAATTTTCGGGCCGAGTTTTTTTGAGGGTCAGTTCGGTTCGGTTTAATCAGGTATAAAACCGACAGGGTCAGCTTGGTTTTCGGTTTTGGCATAAAAAAACCGATTTTGAACCGAACCGAACCGAATTAATTTTTATACTTTTTAATTTTATATTTTATATTATATTTATATTAGTGTTGACATATTATATTATATTTTTTAATTTTATATTTATATTAGGTATTAAAAAAATATATTTTTTATTAAAATAAAGGAAAAAACCGAACCGGCCCTGTATAAAACCGGCCCTGTCAAAAAACGACTGGAAAACCGAACCGGCCCTGTCAAAAACCGACCCGATTCGGTTCGGTTCGGTTTTTCAACATTTTGGTTCGGTTCGGTTCTCCTCCTCCAAAAACCGACATGGTCGGTTCGGCCCAAAAAACCCGGTCAAAACCGAACCGATCGACCCGTGAACACCCCTAGATATACATCTTGCTTTTGAGGGCAATCGGTATGCGTGGACAAGCCATTTGATATACCTGAGGGTACGTGGATTGCCTCACTATATACCTCGTTGGGACAGTACATGTGAGAGAGATTTCGATATACTGGACATACGTGAACGAGTTGCCTGATATATACCTCCCGTCGTGAGTTCGGTCAAGCGATACGATGTGGGGGAACCGTTCTATATACGTCAAAGGTACTAGGCCAATGGAAGGTGAGAGTCATATTGCTTAGGCTAACTGCGCCTTTTCGGAACAGCGCCCATCACAAAGTGATCGCCCAGTATGGGACAAAATTTTAGTGAATAGCCATGCTCTTGGTGATGTAGTGTGCAAAATTCATAATTCTTTAGTTAGTATGTTATGGAGAGAGTATTTAGTTTGGCATGATGAGCACTTATAATAATAGGTAAGAATGTACAAGTATCATCAAAAGTAAATCTAGCATGGAGCATGTAGATTACACTAGGCATGGATATGTAAGAGTGAGTGATGTGTGAATATCTATAAGTGAGTGTGTGGTAGTGAATCTAAGAATGGATTGACTACAAGTGTCATGTGATATGTGCAAGTGTGCATGGATATATATAAGTGTGATAAGTGGAGGTGTGTGCTAGTGACACCTAAGCATCGATATTCTAAGTGGTATGTGAAACATGTGGGTATAAGTGACCTTATATACAAGTGTAAGTAGTGTGAGGTGAACATGGAGAGTATTTGCAAGTATGTGAAGTGAAAAGTGAGTGAGAGGTGATATAAACATGAGGTAGACGTATACAAGAAGTAATAGAAAAGAAAAGGGAACATACAGGTAGGTCCATACGCACACAAGCAGAAAATGATAACACCCATGCAAATAAAGTCTAGCCCTCTTAAGTAAATCCCCAGCGGAGTCGCCACTATGGCCATCCCTCCCTGATTTTTTTTCTCTTTTTCCATCTCGGGGGCCGGTGGCTCTTATGCGTGATGGAGAGAAAGAGAGAGGTCTTGCACCCTTCCTAGGAATGCTTAGATCGTTGTTGATGTTGGGTGATATAAAGAGAAAGAGTCGCCAGTCTATTATGTACAAAACACGGACGCCTCGAGAGAATGACATCAAAGACAAACTGATGCTTGAGAAACTAATTAGATCGGAGGTTTAGGAGCTAAGTTAGGGAATAAGAAGGTGTTAGGCACCCATCCCGCCCTTTCGGCCTCTCATGGGCTTATGTTACTATCTTTCTTAATTTCTTCGTGAAGTGTGTGCATGTATATATATAAGTAGAGATAAAAATTGCTTGACTCACGTCATGAAAAAAGACGGAGTGAGATCATCGATAGGAATGTTCCCAAAATAATAATTAAAAATATTATATGTGCGCTTATCAAGATATTGATCATTATGATGAAATGATAATATGTGTTGGATAAGACTCAAATATGAATCACAAATATGATATATGTAAATAATATATGGATAAAATAAGAAAAAGAGGAAAATAGGACTCGAGTCTCGGGTTTTATCCTGAGTTGCCTACCTAGCCTATAAAGGCATTAAAGTCCACGTAGTTCTCATGCGACACGAGGATGGGGTTTATCCCATAAATTCAAACAGGGATTGAATTTATAGGTGTAACCTTCTTTTTCTTGTTTTTTTTAAAGATAACTGTTGATACCAAAATTAATATGCTGATATAGACGAATCATAAGAAGACATGTGTCGATCTACATGGCACAATAACAACGGGGAAGTCTATTTCCACGACCAAACCATACTCACTCCGAGCAACAAGTATACTCCGAGGAACTCTAATACTTCGAGGAACTCCAACACTCCGAGGAACTCCAACACTCCGAGGAACTCTTGAACAACGAGCAACTAAGGCGATCCGAGCTGCATCTCGACCACAGCATTGATTGCCAGATAATCAACAGTTCAACTATTCATTGAATGATTATCATACAGACGTATACTCTTAAAAGGGCATTAATTGCTTACCCTTTCACATGTACAGCCTAAGGGCTATAAATACATTATGTCACCCTCATTCAAAGGGATTGGAATTTCTTGATAGAATTACATATCGAGAATTCCAAAACACTTGGCAATAACAGAAATAGTGGATGTAGGCCATTCTTATAAGACTAAACCACTTTAAAGTTCTTTGTCTCATTTTACATTTATCTGTGATTAAATAATTAGGAACAATCTAATTTTTTACATCAACAGATTGACGCCGTCTGTGGGAAACGACTGTTATTATTGTTTTTCACCAAAAATCATTCATCATCAATGGCAGATAATTCGGAATCTAGCAATCAAAACGCTGGAAATGTTGGAAATCCTCCAAATCCCTCTGCACCTCCAGATCTGAACGGAATTATGACGAATCTGGCTCAAGGACAAACCGCCATGCAAGAAACAATGCGACAACTCATACAAACCCTTCATGGCGGTGCACCTGCACATTCGGGACAGCGAAGTGGTCAGAGGCAAACTTACTTACTTTCTTCACGATCCAGGCGTACTAATCATATCGTAATGAGGAATCTAATGATTTCTCTTATCAACCTGGGCGAACTTCGTCAATACGGGCTACAGATACTGAGCAACGTGTCACTCTCTCTCCAAAGAGACCCAGTGCCTTGGAAAGATTGAGCAGGGCATCTCCTTTCAGCCGATTAGGCCCGAGGAGGAATAAGAGTCCACCTAAGACCATGTCGAGGAGTTTTCGACAACCATCAGATCTAAGAGAAGGATCAGCACAATCACGACCAGTTGCTCGTCAAGATAGATCTCAGGAGGCCACGTCAGAACAATCAATTGCTCGAACTAATAAGCCCGAGGAAGGAAATGATGCATGGAAAGGTTCCATTCTGCGGTTGGAGGATAGATTGGGAGAAATGGCTAAGGCGAAGAACCCCCTACAACGAACTTTTGTTCAAGGGACACCTTTTGTGCAGGCCATTGTGGATTTTCCTACACCGTCAATGTTTAAAGCCCCTGTGGTGACCCACAAATACGATGGAAAGACAGATACTGTTCTTCACATAGAGCAATATCAAGCTGCTGTCGACATCTATGCTGAACCCAGATCATCATTAAAAGGGCAAGCTGTAGCAGATTTTATAGCAGAGTTTACATATCCAGATACCCCTGAGGAACAAAAGTTGCTCGCTGAACAACTTGTGGATATTACAGGATCAACAAACACAAACTCAGACCAACTCCGGTTGGTAAAAGGGCTTGTGGATGTAGAAGGATCATCAAATTCGAACTCAGACCAACTCCGATTGGTAAAAGGGCGAGAAGAGATGGTCGACGAAGAGAGAGAAATACCAAGGGAGGATGAAAGGAAACAACAAATATTTCACAGAGGAACTCTGTCCGATAAGAAATTTGAAGACGAGTTACCCACATGGAGATTATATATAGATGGGTCATCTTGCATAACGGGTTGTGGAGCAGGGATTGTTTTGAACACCCCAGACGAGATTGACATGGAATACGCCCTGCGATTCCAATTCAAAGCTTCCAATAATGAGGCCATGATAGCAGGTCTTAATTTAGGAAAGATCATGGAAGCGCAACAAGTGATGGTATTCAGTGATTCTCAATTAATTGTGAATCAGGTGATGGGGACATATGCAGTTAAAGGAGAATTAATGGTCAAGTATCATGCAAAGGTGATGGAATTGTTGGCAGAATTTGATGTCATTCAGTTGATCAGAATACCAAGAATGGAGAATGCACGAGCAGACGCACTGGCCCGACTAGCATCAGCTACTCGTACTGAGCTGTGAAGAACGATACCAATTGAAGTATTAGAAAGTCGGAGCATAGATGAAGACATGACGATGAATATTATTACCCTTGATTTAGGACCATCTTGGATGGATCCCATCAGGGCATATATTGAGGAGGGAGAATTGTCGGAGGATAAGCTCGCTGCCAAGAAATTGAAGTTTAAAGTTGCTCGGTATGTACTAACTAATGGTGTTTTGTATAGACGAGGAATTATGGTAGGTTTGCAGATATGTGTAGATCCCTCTGAGGTGAAAGAATTGATTGAAGAGATCCATGAAGGGTCCTGTGGAGCCCATGTAGCAGGTCGGACACTTTTACAAAGGATGACGACACAAGGATACTACTGGTCGACGATGAGGGCTGATTGTATAGCCTACGCTAAGAGATGTGATAAATGTCAACGTTTTTCTTCCATCCGACGAACTCCACAAGCATTGTTGACACCCATAACTTCCCCTTGGCCATTTTCCATGTGGGGAATTGATCTGGTTGGACCACTACCGATGACCCGAGGAAGATTCAAGTACCTCGTTGTCACAGTGGATTATTTTACTAAGTGGGTAGAAGCTGAGCCACTTATTGATATGACATACGAGAAGGTGTACCAGTTTGTTTGGAAGAACATCATCTGCCGATATGGTCTCCCTCATGCCTGCATCACAGACCATGGAACACAATTTGATAACGAGGAGTTTAACGCCTATTGTCATCAGTCAAACATTTTGAAGGCTCATTCAGCACCAGGCCATCCTCAAAGCAATGGACAGACTGAAGTGACGAACAAAACATTACTGAATGGTTTGAAGAAGAGGCTAAGTGAGGCTAAAGCTAATTGGATTAATGAGCTACAATCAGTATTGTGGGCTTACCGAACAACCCCCCGAGCAACAACTGGAGAATCACCATATATGCTGGCATTTGGAAGTGAGGCCGTAATACCTGTCGAGTTGGGTCTTCCAACACACAGAGTGCTGAATTTCAATTCCCCAGTCAGCGACTTGATGAGGAGATTAGATTTGGATATGCTCGAGGAAGTTAGAGAGGAGGAAGCCATTAGGAATGCTGCTTACCAACAACGAACAACCCTGTTCTAGAACAAGAAGGTGAAGAAATACGACTTAAAAGAAGGAGATTATGTGCTAAAGAAGGTCATTCAGAAGCACAATAAGTTGGAAGCGAATTGGCATGGACCTTACCGAGTTACAAAAGTTGTCCGACCAGGAACTTACCGAATAGCAACTCTAGAAGGAGAGGAATTTAAGAATGCATGGAATGCTGAACATCTGCGCAAGTATTATCAGTGATGTATAATGTAAAGCAGTTCCATCAATATGAATAAAACGATGATATTTCACAATCTTCTTTCCTTTTATTGAAAGTTTTTCGGGGAATACTAGTGTGTAACACTACGCTACTCGACAGCAAAAAGAACATGATAGTTCGAACCCAGATCAACTCCGATTGGTAAAAGGGCGAGAACAAACCATACTCCTTTGGTTAGGAGGCGTACACTAGCTCGGACCAACTCCGATTGGTAAAAGGGCGAGTGGACATGATAGTTCTAACTCAGATCGATTCCGATTGGTAAAAGGGAAAGAACACGATAGTTTGAACTCAGACCAACTCCGGTTGGTAAAAGGGCGAGAACAAACCATACTCCTTTGGTTAGGAGGCGTACACTAGCTCGGACCAACTCCGGTTGGTAAAAGGGCGAGTGGACATGATAGTTCTAACTCAGACCAATTCCGATTGGTAAAAGGGAAAGAACACGATAGTTCGAACTCAGACCAACTCCGGTTGGTAAAAGGGCGAGAACAAACCATACTCCTTTGGTTAGGAGGCTGACACTGGCTCAGACCAATTTTGGTAAAAGGGCAAGTGGACATGATAGTTCGAACTCAGACCAACTCCGGTTGGTAAAAGGGCGAGAACAACATCAACATTCCTAAAAATGCCAACGTGTTTGGAAACAAGATATGCTCTCAAATGCCAACTTATGTTGGTCGGGAGGTAAGATTATTACAGAAAATACAAAAAGTTCCTCGAAGAACAAAATATTCCAAACTGAACCAAGTATGGTTGGTCGGGGATCAAAACCCACTAACTGTAGTTGGTCGACGATGAGAAAATATTCCAAATTGTACCAAGTATAGCTGGTAGGGGATAAAAACCCACTAACTATAATTGGTCGACAAGCACAATTTAACAACCTTGGATGGTTTGAAAAATTTTAAACATTTTTATACTCATTACTTTATTATTAAGTGATCGAGCAATATTACTAATACTTATAATTTTATATTATTAAGTTGGTCGATGAACCACACAATATTGTTATGCAAGCACAAATATAAAGTGTTTGACAAGTACAAGACAATAGCAATTAAGATTGCAAACAAAAATGAAACTCTTTCATTAAATTCAAAATGAATTACACAAATTTATTACATTGATATTCAATTGTGTACTAATTATTACATCAGAATTTCCTATTCTACTGGTTTTTTCCCTTCTGCTTTTGAAATAGGATCCTCGCCAACAGGAGGATCTTCCAGGCAAAGGGGAGAATTGATGAAGTTAATGTCTCGAAGCATTCTGACGTTTATTTTTGAAGGGGTGTCCAATAGATGCTCGGGGCGAGATACCTCGATCTGGGAATGAAGATTGTAATCACCAAGGTATTTTGCAATTAAGCTCTGAGGAATGGCACGAGTTGGGATCCATTCCATGTCCAAATTATATGGTGGTACAGGCAGGTCGAGAACCCCAGGATCATAATAGTCCCACAGGCAGTGTCCCTGTTCGAGCTTCATCACGCCCAAGGCATTCAGCCAACCTTGCTTGTAGCCTTCGTTATTGGCATTCTGGATACGATCATCCAAATGGAATAGTGCCTCCTTATATCCAGCCATCCAGAACTCCCTGGGCTGTTTGTGAAATTGAAATGTTAGCCTTTCAAGCTTCTCGTGAAGACTCTGGATGAAAAGTTCATTAGTCTCCAACACTGATTTATTTGAAGAGATTTGTTGCTCCAGTTCTCTAACTTTCTTGGACAGTTCAGACAAGGCCTGATTTTTCGTCATCAATTGGAATGCTTGGTTTTCCAATGCTGATTGAGTACGAGCTTCTTCAACAGTACGACGAAGACTTCTTGGTCGTCCCCGAGCAGATTGAGTACTTTATTCCTCGTCAACATTCTGAGCAACTCTTCCTCGACCACGAGAACCTCTTCCTCGTCCCCGAATAGCAGTAGAAGGCCCAGCTCTTCTCAAAGCCTCTAATTCTTCTCGCAACTTAGCATTTTCCACTTCTAAAAATGAGAATCCTTCATCGGTGACCGATACCAAAGCAATGGAAGATGAAGCTGCAGACTTATACTGTGCTAGCTCTTTCTGCAAATTGGTATTCTCTTGCTCCAGCAGCTCGACAATCTGTCTATATGCTTCAACTTCACCCTTTAGGGTTCTCTCCCTAACATCATATCCAGCGATGAGCTTCTCGTAGCCCTTCTCGGAAGAAAGCTGATGATATCTCTTCTCGTATCCTTCATGCAATAAGGCGGTTGATTCTTTATACTGATTTTGAAGGTTTTCTAAGGTACATTGAAGATCCTCAATCATTTCGTAATAAGCCACATTGTTGGCTACAGCACGATTAAGAAGACATTTTAAGAACTGATAAGCTTCGACTGCCTGTTCTGAAGCACCATAACCAAGGATGTTGGCAACTTCTGATGCACTCAGGTCTGTGTGACCAGCCTTATAATATTCATGACATTGCTTCATCAGATTTGTATCATTAGCAGATAGAAGATCCATCCTGGCCAGAAACTAGCAGGAAAAGAAAAAGTAATCATCAAAAAGAAGAAAAAGGCAGAGAACAGAATGAAAAGAGACAATCATATGGAAGAAAAGAACTCAAATTTTATTAGATCATAGTGCAGAGTTACAAAGATCTTGGTTACATTTGAAAAAGAAGAAAAATAGAAAGAGAATACCGAATAACTTCACACCTTTTCCTTGTCTCCCAAGACTTTCTCGGGAGGCTGGGATGAGGAGCTCGGTTTCTCGGTGGGAACAACGAGTTGGACGGCTGGAGCTGGAACTTATTTAGAAGGAGCAGGCAGAGATGAAAGCTCCTCGTCAGCAGGCTGGGTAAGGATGAGATCACCCACTACCATTGAAGATTCTTCAGAGGCAGCTTCGTCCTCTTCTTCATCTTCGATGGCTGGGGGAGGACCAGGGAGATGCTGTTGAAACAGTTTTGAATCCTCATTTATCTTCAATTCTTGCAGGGCAGCAACCCAACCATCTCGGAAGTATTTCAAACTCCCATACTGCACCTGAGTCATCATGGCTGCTACCCCCTTGTTCCATCCTTTGTCCCAACCTGTGTTGAAGGACTTCTTTATTGCCATTTTTCTTTTAATTTTCTCCGAGGAAAGCCTCTCGGATAGAAGATCCTTGGTGGCCATCAACTTAGCTTCCACCTCCTCCTTCTGGCGATTTACTTCTCGCAGAAGGGTTAGCTCTTCCTCAGCCAATTTCAACTTATTTTCAAGCTCCCCAAAGTTCGTGAGCTTCTCGGCGTACTTCTTTTTCTCCTCCTCCAAGTCTTTCACTTTATTTTCCAACAGCACCTTTTCTGCTTCAACTGCAGTCAACTTCTTCTCCCATTCAGCCTTATCCTCGTCATACTTTTGACGAGAATCCTTCAAAGATTTGGTGAACCCCAACAAAGAATCTTCCACTCCAGACGAGGAGCTTGAAGCCTTGATCGCTTCATCTTTCTTCACAATGGTGTTAAAGCAACTCACCAGCTGAAAAAAGGAGATAATAATAAATCAGCACAGAGATACATGTATTGATGGAAATAAAGAAAATTCAGAATATGACAAACTTACTGAAGCAATGTGACGAGTAACAGGGATGTAAGCATATCCCTAGACATACTCTCCTCGATTCCTTGGACTTCAGGAATAGTCCAAGTCTTTACCGAGCTCATTGCAGAGCTCGGGGGAATGATAGTTGGAACACCAGCTCCACTAACTTGGAGCTGGGAAATATTTTCAGCCAAATTGACCGATGAGGATTTCTTCAGTCTCCTCGGTGGCATTTCAGCAGTTTCAACTAAAGAACTTTTGGTGGGGGAGATGGTGACCACTTCCACAGAAGCACTTTCTTGCTCGGAGCCAATGGGGGATTCTCGGCAACCTTCTGAGGAGCAACAGAAGGGGAGGCATCTACTTTCTTTATCCCCTTTGGGACATCAGCCTTGTTCCTTTTTCCATATCCAGCAGAGGTAGTCTCCTCAAAGAGAGCAGGAACTCTTCTTTTGCCCATTTTCTGACTTAGAGGAATATGAGATTCTGGAGAAGAGTTCTCAGGAACTGACACTGGATCACTAGTGCTGACCACAGGACGAGCAGTAAAGGATGTTGTATAGCTCTTATACTGCAAAAAATATGAAGCAGACCTGATGTGTTCGTCTGCAACTCTCTGATGCAAACTCCAGATAAGTTTCAAATGTTTAATATTTACTTCTGATTCTTTTAAAGTTTTTCTCTTACTGTCAACTGCAAACAAATACATAGTGAAATATCAGTCATACATTTTATCAAACATAATGAAATCATAATTTCAGAAATAAAATAAGATGAAAATAACCTATCCCATTGCCATATGGAGGGCATCTGGGACCTTGATACACTTCATCTCCAATCAAAGGGGAATGTTTCCAGTTTTTAATAACTACCCCATGTTCAACATAATCCCTATTGGCATCAGGGAGGTTAACTACTAAGGCCCTATTCAAAAATCTAGTTATTAAATAAAAAAATATTGTCTAGAACAGCCCATCTATAATAGTACATAATCTCAGGAATTCCTATACGAGTTCCATGAGTTTGATTTAACCTATACACCCCATTAACTATTCTCCATGTGTTGGGGGCTATTTTTGCAGGGACAACATCGAAATACTGACAGAATTCTAAGCACAAAGGGTTTGGTGGAAAAGAAAATCCACATTCAGCGATAAAGAGGCTGGGGAACCAGTGCCCCTCAGCCAAACGAAAATAATCTAAAGGCTCAGAAAGATTCTCCAAAGTTACCCAAGATGGAATAGAAAAATCAGAACGGAATTTCTCAAGAGATTCAATAACATAAACCATGGTGAATAAAATAAATGAAGAAGAAGGAAGAAGATCTTACAGGAAAAAGGAGATCTGTTGACAACAAACGAAGGAAGGGATGAACGCACAAGAGAGAGAAAGACTATAGAAAACTCGAAAGCAGAGATTGGAAAAGGTAGAAGACGATGGGATTGCCTATGAAGCTTAAATACTTTGCCTTGGGAAACGGCGAAAGAAATGATTACAAAAAATAAACTATTACGCTACCGGCGGCTAAAAGGACAAAAAGTGCACGAAGATCGAAGCGCTTATAAAAATTCAAAAAGGCGGATTCTGCGAATTTGGAAGACATTCGAACACGGAGAAAATGCTCCTAAACACCAGGAAGGTCATTTAATATTTCCATATACCGAGAAAGAATGATCCATACTCCTCAAATTCCTAAATATGAAACATTGGGGGCTTCTGTTGATACCAAAATTAATATGCTGATATAGACGAATCATAAGAAGACATGTGTCGATCTACATGTGACAATAACAACGAGGAAGTCTATTTCCCCGACCAAACCATACTCACTCCAAGCAACAAGTATACTCCGAGGAACTCTAATACTTCGAAGAACTCCAACACTCCGAGGAACTCCAACACTCCGAGGAACTCCTGAACAACGAGCAACTAAGGCGGTCCGAGTTGTATCTCGACCACAGCATTGATTGCCAGATAATCAACAGTTCAACTATTCATTGAATGCTTATCATACAGACGTATACTCTTAAAAGGGCATTAATTGCTTACCCTTTCACATGTACAGCCTAAGGGCTATAAATACATTGTATCACCCTCATTCAAAGGGATCGGAATTTCTTGATAGAATTACATATCGAGAATTCCAAAACACTTGGCAATAACAGAAATAGTGGATGTAGGCCATTCTTATAAGGCTGAACCACTTTAAATTTTTTTGTCTCATTTTACATTTACCTGTGATTAAATAATTAGGAACAATCTAATTTTTTACATCAACAATAACTAATAAAGGATTTAAGATTAATATGTGTGTGATCTAAAGTAAAAGCTAAATTAAGAACTTATATAACTAATGCGAAAATAAAGAAATTTAAAGAGAGAGAAGAATGTTTGGACCTTCTTTGGAGACTTGGAGATTGATCTTGATTAGTGACGAGCTTCCTTTCAAGTGGATAAAGAATGTTGAGGTGTTTTTGATAAATTGGGTGTCCAATTGATGAAAATGAAAGGTGGAGAAAAGTTTCAAACAAGGAAACCTCGCTGACTTAAGAATAATATTGCTAAGATCACTGAAGTTAATGTTTTTGAGGTGACTTTGAGGAGAGATCGTTATCTCCTTATATAGGTTAAGGAACTGTCGATCATCATTACACTTGCTCTTTCTTTCAGTAAGTAACCCTAAATACACAGTCGATAGGCAGAGAAATAGACCTGTCAATTGGCAGTCCCGTGCAAATTTACGAAAAAATGATCGTAAAACACAATTCATAAGTCCAAGTTGCACACAGGGCATACTATTGGAAATATTATTCAAAGAACTTTGAGAATCCTTTGGGCCACTCAGGGGTCCAGGAGTTGATTTAGGGTCAAACGGGATTCGAAAGCGCTCGTTGGTCCTTTGGACATGAGATCATCGAATGACGATGAATCGTTCATCCAAATCGTAAATCCAAATAGTGCACAAAATGGACTATTAAAAATATTATGCAAGGCATTTCAATGTTCCAAAGAGCTTCGCTTGATTTGTAGAGTTGACTTTGGTCAAACGGGGACCAGAAGAGCCCTGTGACCTTTCGGAGTAAAATGGGTCGTCCATTCGTATCGTAAGGGTGATTTACGCATGGGGTGGATAATTGGAAAGGGTATTTTATTCCCTTCAAAGATTCATTCAGTCTCATTCGAGCTGAAAATTTGACTTTGGTCAAACAGAGCTTGGAAGTGCTCGATGGCCTCTAAATTAATTTTTAAGGGAAAATGAATTGTTCGTCCGAATGGATATGCCATTTGACGCACAGGACATACCATTGGAAATGGGTTTTAGATCCCTTCAAAGATTTATTGAGATTTCTCTCTGATGATGAAGTTGATTGGGGGTCAAATCGGGGCTTGGGAGTGCCCGGTGGCCTTCAAATTAATTTTCAGTAGTAAAATGGTTCATTCATCTGAATCGTTATGCCGATTCATGCATAGGGAGGACCATTAGAAAGTTAATTCAGATCCCTTTAAAGATTCATAAAGCATTCACTCGGATGATGAAGTTAACCAGAGTCAAACGAGGCCCGAGAGCACTTAGTGGCCTCTAGATCGGTACTCAGAGTATGACCTAGGGTTTATGGTAAATAGGGAAGTGCTAAGGACCTAAGGAAGGACCTAAGGGCTTGTAGAATATGGTGTCTACACTCAGTGTTATGTGGGTGAACACATTGGAGATAAGTACTTGCGAATGACTTCTTGTAGATCTTCCCCTCTAGGGCGAGGTAAAAATAGGCTGCTATGAACCTTACTTGGTGGGATGACCTTTTGTCGGGTAGTCTGTCACTCTGTAGATAGGCAATGATGGGATCCATCTAACTAGGATCCTTTTTTGTTAGGAGGACTTGCTCGATTACGACTGTCAGGTCAATACTTCGTTGTGAGAGGAACTATATTTGAATGATTCTCCTTAAGTCAGAGTCAACTGCTGGGCTTAGGGATACTAAGGCATCGACATGACTATTTTTCCCCTGGGGGAACTAGTGAATGTCCACCCTCTTAAACCCTTTTATAAGTCATCTTGCCACGGTGAGGTAGGTGACCAACTATTTGCTTGGAGACCAATTTGGAGTCGCCGAGCACGTAAAGGCGCTTTACCCCTAGTAGTTGGGCTTTGCGCAAGCCAACGATCAGTGTTTCGTATTGAGCTTCGTTAGTGGAGGCCTTAAATACTAATCTGATCACTTGCTCGATGACAACATCTTCTCGAGTAATAAGGACGATGCTTACTCCTTCTCTTTTGAAATTGGAGGCTCCATTAACGTATAGGTCCAATCCTTAAACTATGCATCCTTATTTGTTGACTCCTCCGTTCCCAATTAGTCGATTGGTTGGTCCCCTATAAATTCGACGATGAAGTCTACTAGGACTTTCCCCTTAATCGTTGTTATTAGTTGAACGTTGATATCAAATCTCCCAAGTTCCCCCGACCAAGTTGAGAGTCGCTCAGAGAGGTAAGCTTTTCGAAGAACAACTTTGAGGGGGTATGAAGTGATTACTGCTATTGAGTGGGCTTTAAAGTAATGTTTTAGCTTCCTTGAGGCGACAACCAGTGCATAGGAGAGCTTTTCCACAGGCAAGTAACGTTGTTCAACGTCCAGAAGTGTCTTACTAGCATAATAAATCGGGTGCTGCCCTCCCTCTTTCTTACACACCAGAGCAAAGCTTACAGCGTGGTATGATACTACAAGGTAAATAAATAAGGGGTCTTTATGATTTGGAATCACTAGCAGGGGTGGTTTGCTAAGGTAAGATTTGATATCCTCCAAAGCTTTTAAACAGTCATCATTCCATATGAGGTCTTTATCCTTCTTCAGGTACCGAAAGAATAGTCAGCAACGTTTCTAAGACTTGGAGATTAAGAAATTTAACATCGTAAGCAAACAAGTAATCTTTTGTACATCTTGCAATGTCTGAGGACGCTGGACCCTAGTGATAGCATCGATTTGGCCAAAATTGGCCTCAATTATTCTTTTACTCTCTAAATAGCCTAAGAACTTTCCTGACTGGACACAGAATGAACACTTACTTACATTAATCTTCATCCAGTATTTCCTAAGGATCTCAAAGGTTCAGCTAAGTCCGCGAGGTGGTCACCCTTGTTCTTGCTTTTGACTAGCATATCGTCGATGTAACCTATATCGTTGATTCGTATCGAATATTGCATATTTTCGCCCGTTATCTTTATGCATTCTAGCACTTTTACGGTCCTAAATGCCTATAATTATGCTCATTAACCAGAAAACCTTGGATTTGGATATATACATGCTTTGCAGAGGTTATTTGTACTTTTGTAGGTATTAGAACGCTAAAAGTGAGGTTCGGTTGCATTTTGGAGAAGTTTCGTCGTTGAATGCTACTACAAGGGCAATTTGGTCTTTTCAAACTCACTATTTTTTATGTAATGAAGTTACCAATATGTGGATCATCAAATTATCTTTCCATGGCCACTGACTGTGCGTCATTCCGACTCCGTATGTGGAAGTTATGCCCATTTCTGGAAGGTTTCGGTATTTTCTTCTACTTCAAGGGCATTTTGGTAATTTCATACTGCATAATTTGGAGGGTTTCAAAATAGAATCATGTAGATAATTGAATTATCTTCGCGTCGGTTCCTACCACGCCTCATTTCGATTCCGTATGAGAGAGTTATGGCCATTTCCGTGCAACGCGTCAAAATTGGTTCGGAGTGGAAAAGTGGGTTGTCAACAGCCCAAGGCAAATTCCAAAAGTGCGGTCGACCGGTACCAAAACAAAGGTCGACCGGTCCTATCAGATATGGACGAAAATTGACTTATTTTGGGTTTTTTGGCTTGGTTTTATTGGGGGTTTATTTTGGGGTATAAATCGAATGTTGTAGGCTTTTCTTTGAAGATATATTTCATTTTAGGTTAGAGAACTTTGGGGATTTTTTGGAGCTTCCCTCTCCTCATTTCCATGGTTGTTTTGCCCACTTTGTAAGTTAATATTACTATTCATTATCTTCAAGCTTTGTACTTAGTTGTTTTAACTTAATTTCTTTGTTGTTCTTTACTTTCTTGCCTAGATAAATTAGTTTAGTTTATTTATTTCTTGTTTTGTTTTTTAATTAGTTATGTAATTAAATTAATCATGTGTAGTGAGTAGTTACATAGAGTTTGGGTCGTGTGTCCGCCATTGATGGGCGTTGAGCTCCAAAAATTAGGTTTTCGTATTAAAGTCAGATTATTATGCGTTTAACTTTCTTTGTCATGCAACGTTAGTGTTTATAGCGATAATCTGAATTTAAGATGCGTGTGACCATTTTCTGTTAAATGTTTAATCTCGTAGCTTTGGGTTAAATTCCTTATTGTGTGATGTTTATACTTAATTGAAAATGCTCGAATAAATGTTTTCGAACCGAAATTCTAATTATTAGTTGTTTAGCCCATGGTGGGGACACGATCCCGACTCTCGTCTTATTAATTCGAGTTTAGACTTAACTTCTTAATTTTTTCCCTTTTCTTTATTTCCAACCTATCACCTTTTACATTTTTATTTTAGGAGTATTAAATGCTATAAATTCTAGCAACTCGTCTCTGTGGATTTTTTGATACCCGACTTACCGCTATACTTGTATCGCAAGTGTAGTCGTAATTTAGGTTTTTGTATTAAGGCGGTGAACAGAAAACAACGATTAGCGTTTTGACGCGACGCTACTTTTCACCCTTAATCAAAATGGCGCCGTTGCCGGGGACTAGTTTGTTTTAGACTTTATTTGATTTATTATTTCATATTATTTCTTTCTATTTATATTATTTGCTAACCTTTTTACAGGACTTCCACATTTGAGCACTTAGAAACGCTCGAATTTTTCCCACGCGCACCTATTTTATGGAATTCGCCACTTGAGCCATTATTGGGATAAGTATGTCTTATTCCAATTCTTTTGGTAATCATTGTTATAATTCTCAAAATTCCCGCAAACCTATGACTTTCGGTGAATACTTAGAATCCCAAAAATTTGCAAATTCACATATTACTTTGGGCGAGTATAACGAAAGTCAAAACTTAGGTTATTGGAATTTTGATGATGATAATGATTTTGGGCCTTTACCTCATTATAATAGGAATTTTGAAACGAATTGCAATAGTTTTCAAAATTCCTATAATAATGAGTTTTCGTTTAAGTCCGATGGTAATTTTCAAAGTTCCCATTCTAATGCATCCGCACCTCGACCTATGACATTCGGTGAGGGCTTGCGTATGTATGAGAATGAGAAAATTGAAAATCAATATCGGGAAGAAAATCGTTCGTGGGAACATTAGTTGGATTTATTATTTGAGTCCGACGACGATTTTGCTTCTGAGACTTTTGAAGTCGGGGAATGTTTTGAACCAAATGAAGTACTTGTACCTACTTTGGAACAAGCCATTCTAGACTTTGCCCATCTCGTAACAGATATTGAAAGTGAGGATGAAAATGACGTAATATCTATTTGCAATGAAATGATTTCTTCTTTGGCCCCCAAAGAAGAACATTTCATTGAAAATGATATTATTTCCTTTGAAATTCCAACTTCATGCGATGATGATTCATCTCATGAGTTTGAATTTCTTTCATCCCCATTTTCATTCTCTATTAACCCACCGGAACAAGTACCCGATGATTCGGTTTCGAACTTTAATGTTTTAAATCCTATCGCCGATGAGGAGTACTTGCTCGAGTCGCCCTCCACGATCACATCTTTGCCTTTGTGTGCGCCGCCTCCCATTCCAACTTCAAAATCATTGGGAGTATATTCGTCTTTTCTCGGTCCCCACTTATTTTTGTCACCCGTTCAATCCAAACCCCCCATCGTCCCTCCAAAACTTTTAATTGGCGATGGTTCATTTCTTCCGCCTTACACATGCCTTCCGTTGTTAAAACGGAATTCATATTTTTCGGAAGGCATGCTTGTATGTGAGGGTACACCGGTTATCCTCCAAAGTCAAATCGTTCTTATGGTGGACCCTCAGCTATTTAGACTTCTAGTGTACAGTTAGCGTGAAGTCTAAATAGTAGATTGTATATAGTTAGCTTTTTATTCTTTCTTTTTATTTTTTTTCCTTCCTTTTTAATTTAGTCTAATGTAATTAGTTAACTTTTTATTATTTGTTTTTGCTATGCTCGGTACTAACTTGTTTTGTAGATTCTTTGGACTTGTTCTTATGGGGATCGCTCCACTTTTGGGTAATATCGCTCTTTTCCTCTCTTTGACTTGGTTCTTAATTTACATTGAGGACAATGTCAAGTTTTAAGTTAGGGGGTGTGGGATATTCTATCCATTTCTTCATTTAGTCCATGTTTTTGCTCACATGTTAGTTACTTAGTATGCTTTTCTTGGAAAAATTAAAAATTTTAAAAAGATTTTCTTTCTTTTTTCTCCTTTTTTGGGCATTTTGCCTTTGTTTCCGATGATAAATTTCAATAATTGCCCGATCCAATAAACAACCCAATGATGCATGTTCTGGATTTTTGAAGTTATTAGACTTCAGTCTCGATTATTGATATTATGAATAACTTCATGAATTAAACTTTAATCCCGTGAGCACCTGCACTTTCCTTGCTTTATTGGTTTGGTTTAAGATTTTTATAACTCGGTAATCTTTTGTTGCATTGTACATACTTACACCGAGTAAGCTTTGTACCTTTCGTCGTTTGTGAGTGTTATACACTATTCTTTCCTATTTGAAAACGTTGAATTCGTCGGTAATCTCACTATTCTTTCATTTGACCGTTCATTAATTGAGTTCATACTTGCAATGTGTTACTTGAGCATGATTTTCATATATTGTTTTGATTCGAGAATTGCCTAAACTTTAGGAAATGATCATAGGCCATCTTTGTTATATCACCCATATTGACCTTGATCTCACCCTTATATGTTTACACTCGTTAACCCCTTTGAGCCTAAGTATAGCCTTTCGTTTCATAACCCCAAATCCCATAACCAACTCCAAATTGGAGTTTGAACCCATACATGCACTTTCCATACCTTTGTTTGGAATGTTACTTGGGATTGAATGTTGTTGTTATGATGTCGGTTGAAATTTGGGCATATGAGAGTTTGAAAAGTAAATAAAAGAGAAGTCAAGAAAAAGAGTGAAAAAGAGAAAGCAAAAATCAAAAGAAAACAAAAGAGAAACATGAGAAAAAGAAGAAAACAAAAGAACGAGAAAGTTGTAAATATTGTGTATATAGTTCAATAAGCTTTGATTGCTCTCCCCGATGATATATTCGATGCCTTTTGGAACTTGTTTTCCAATTTTTATATTGCCCGCGTCGTCCTATTATCCCTAGTTTTCATTCCGAACACTTTGAATCCGTACATACATTCCCTCGTTTCGTACTCTAAGCCTAGCCTACATTATAACCCTATACAAGTCCTATGTGATCTTAGGTTGATGTAATTTAAAAGCCATAATAGTTGTGATAATCTGGGAAAATGCATTTCGCCTCTTTTAGTGTGTGGTATCCTTTCATTGAGATTACATTTTTCAGTTTATATATAGCGTTCATCTTTTGTGACATATGTGCGGCCTAATTTCCATTTACAATTACTCTTTAGCCCGCATGTTCCGTGTGTTACCTCCCTATTTCGAGTGAATTCGCTTGATGAGCGCAATGCCCGTGAGGATTGAATATATGCTTGCTTTAATGTTTATCCAGTTTATATAAGTTTTTGCCAAATCACACTTTGCATGTGCTCGCTCCCCTCCCACATTTTAAGGTTTCATTTCTATGAGGTGCATTCTATAATGTTAATGATTCGAACTTTTGTGTTAATTCATTCACTTTGCTAATAATGCATATGAAATCTTTTTCGCTTTTGTTGGGCTTGTCGTATGTTGGTTTGGGCATATTTTGAGGAAACCATATGATGTTTGTGGGTATCATCCCTAAAAACCCTCACGAGACGACACTCGTCCACTAGGGTAACTTAGGGGTTTAACGGCTTATTGAATATGCTAAATGCAATCGTGTTCCCTATGAAAGTGAAAATTATATTTCGATGCATATATACGTTTTGTATTTCCTTCTGTGGACTGGTTTTGCTTATTTCATCACTAGGGACTAGCAATGTTTAAGTTAGGGGGTGTGATTCGTATCGAATATTGCATATTTTCGCCCGTTATCTTTATGCATTCTAGCACTTTTACGGTCCTAAATGCCTATAATTATGCTCATTAACCATACAACCTTGGATTTGGATATATACATGCTTTGCAAAGGTTATTTGTACTTTTGTAGGTATTAGAACGCTAAAAGTGAGGTTCGGTTGCATTTCGGAGAAGTTTCGTCGTTGAATGCTACTACAAGGGCAATTTGGCCCTTTCAAACTCACTATTTTTTATGGAATGAAGTTACCAATATGTATATCATCAAATTGTCTTTCCATGGCCACTGACTGTGCGTCATTCCGACTCCGTATGTGGAAGTTATGCCCATTTCCGGAGGGTTTCGGTATTTTCTTCTACTTCAAGGGAATTTTGGTAATTTCATACTGCATAATTTGGAGGGTTTCAAAATAGAATCATGTAGATAATTGAATTATCTTCGCGTCGGTTCCTACCACGCCTCATTTCGATTCCGTATGAGGGAGTTATGGCCATTTCCGTGCAACGCGTCAAAATTGGTTCGGAGTGGAAAAGTGGGTTGTCAACAGCCCAAGGCAAATTCCAAAAGTGTGGTCGACCGGTACCAAAACAAAGGTCGGTCGACCGGTACCAAAACAAAGGTCGACCGGTCCTATCAGATATGGACGAAAATTGACTTATTTTGGGTTTTTTGGCTTGGTTTTATTGGGGGTTTGTTTTGGGGTATAAATCGACCAAAACAAAGGTCGACCGGTCCTATCAGATATGGACGAAAATTGACTTATTTTGGGTTTTTTGGCTTGGTTTTATTGGGGGTTTGTTTTGGGGTATAAATCGAATGTTGTAGGCTTTTCTTTGAAGATATATTTCGTTTTAGGTTAGAGAACTTTGGGGATTTTTTGGAGCTTCCCTCTCCTCATTTCCATGGGTGTTTTGCCCACTTTGTAAGTTAATATTACTATTCATTATCTTCAAGCTTTGTACTTAGTTGTTTTAGCTTAATTTCTTTGTTATTCTTTACTTTCTTGCCTAGATAAATTAGTTTAGTTTATTTATTTCTTGTTTTGTTTATTAATTAGTTATGTAATTAGATTAATCATGTGTAGTGAGTAGTTACATAGAGTTTGGGTCGTGTGTCCGCCATTGATGGTCGTTGAGCTCCGAAAATTAGGTTTTGTGTAAAATTACATTTAATTGAAACCTCGCGTATTAAAGTTGGATTATTATGTGTTTAACTTTCTTTGTCATGCAACGTTAGTGTTTATAGCGGTAATCCGAATTTAAGATGCGTGTGACCATTTTCTGTTAAATGTTTAATCTCGTAACTTTGGGTTAAATTCCTTATTGTGTGATGTTTATACTTAATTGAAAATGCTCGATTAAATGTTTTCGAACCGAAATTCTAATTATTAGTTGTTTAGCCCATGGTGGGGACACGATCCCGACTCTCGTTTTATTAATTCTAGTTTAGACTTAACTTCTTAATTTTTTCCCTTTTCTTTATTTCCAACCTATCACCTTTTACATTTTTATTTTAGGAGTATTAAATCCTATAAATTCTAGCAACTCGTCTCTGTGGATTTTTGATACCCGACTTACCGCTATACTTGTATCGCAAGTGTAGTCGTAATTTAGGTTTTTGTATTAAGGCGGTGAACAGAAAACAACGATTAGCGTTTTGACGCGACGCTACTTTTCACCCTTAATCAACCGTGTCTCCCATTTATCACTTGAACATCTCGGTGACTAGCCTCTGATAAGTCGCCCTTAGGTTCTTTAATCCAAGTGACACAACCTGGTTGCAATGTAACCCAATAAGGGTTATGAAGGACGTTTTATCCTAGTTGGGTCCGAACAACGGAATTTAATGTTAGACAGAGTAGGTGTCCAGAAAATTCATTCTCTCGTGTGTCATTGTAGTGTTAACGAACTGATCTGTTTTAGGAAGCGGGAAGCTGTCCTTGGGACATAATCTGATGAGATCTATGAAATTAATACAAACCCTTTAACTACCGTTGGTATTGCATACCACGACTGGGTTGGACAACTATTTAGGGAACTCCATAATAGATTCTGCATCCAGTGACTCCCCTACTTTATTCTCCACCGCTTTAGCCTTATCGAAAGTTGTTCAGTGAGCCTTTTGAGTAATCATCTTAAAGTTCGGATCGACATGCAGGCTATGGTAGGCTACGTTGGGATCAATCCCTCGCAAATTATACGGTTCCCAAGTGAAAACATCTAGATTACTTTTAAAAAAGGTAATCAGTTATTTCTTCTCTTGATCGACAAGCGTGGTTCCGATCTGAAATTTTCTCTTCGGCGAGTAATTATCGCCTCCAACATCTTTCCTTGTGTTCTTGTGGATATCTCTCTCCATTCTTTCAAGTCGCCTATGGAGGCAAGCATTCTCTTCCACTTGGAGGCGTGTAGCCTCCTCTTGCTCTCGAAGCTTGGCTTTATAGCGTCGACCAACGTAAAGATCTTCGTAGGTGGTTTTGTCTTTTTTCAAAAGGTTACCATTCTTGGTGAAATCTGGGGCTTGTATGATGGAGAATTTCTGACCCAACCTAGGGTAAAACTGGGTCTTGTTGCACATCTCCAACCTGAGTAATGTTGCTACTATGGTGAGACATCAAGGGATTTTTATTTATGAAGGTTTTCACAGGAATATAAATTGTTTCCCACGGATGATGCCAATTGTGAGTAGAAGAATTATCACAATAGAATTCCATGAAACAATCACAAAGAACAGAATGCAAAAATCAAACACACAACAACGATGTACGTGGTTCGGCAACTTACCTAAGTCCACGGAGAGGTTACTGTCTTATTATAATGTCTCTAAATGCTCGAGATTACATACCTTTTCCCCGAGTGAGGGTTTACAATTTATAGATGCATAAAAGCAAGAAGTTGAGTTGTACAAGGAACTCAATTAGCATGTGGATAATTCGTGGTGTACCTGAATATCTCCTCTGAGATTGTTGGTAACCGATTTAAATATATCCGTGACTATTCTTGTGTGTTTCAAATACATGTGAGTAGATTAAATTCTTATATAGGTCGGGCAACACTTTGGACAATCCATATTGGTCGGCTACTCTCATGTGCCATATGGAATGGGCGAACATGGCACAACATAACTAACATGATTAATAATTTTACATCCAATTAAACTCGATAATACACAAATGCACGAGTAAAACATGAATGACACAACAAGTCAAAATAACTCAACTAACATAAGTCATAATCTTGACACGAAAACGACAACAACACGACCCTGTGTAAAAAAACTCGACGCGACGCAAGTATAATATTTTTTTATTGTAATGGTGATGTTATAACACGACCACGAATAGATCAATTATCTAAAGTACATATCGCTATAATTATTTTTTGGCTGGCTTATTATTTTTAATTTATAATATATAGGATTTACAAAATATTGCCTCTTCTTTGTATTATTTTTAACTTTTAAACATATCAAATGATTTTTAATTTTTATAAAGGTTTATAATGTGTAATTGAATTTCCTTCTTATTATTTTTTTTGTTTCAATGTAGGTAAATATGAATTTCATCTTATTATAATTTTTTGTCTTCATTAGATAAATTCGGATTTTACTTTGAAATTTCTTTTTATACAGGTGATAAGTAGTCTAAGTGATTTTTTTACATTGAATTGTGCACAAAAAATGATATTAAAGTAATATGGGGTTAAAAAGTGAGCTCTTTCTACAATCGTTTAATGCCACTTTGTCAAGCTTGATGGTTAGTTTGAATGCCACATGGGAAGGGAGGTTTGAAGGCGGTTCATGTAGAATCACTCAAATATATATGTCATTGAGTAATTATATTTGTCCTTCCAAATGTGATCGCATCACATATGAACTGCCTATGCCGAGTTGGACACAACATCCAACTTGTTTTCCCTTTCTTTACACATTTTAGCAAAAACAAAGGGCCCACTAATAAAATAATAAAAATAACGAAGCTATGGTTTTGCCTAGTGATAGTTCAACCTATAACAACCTACTATACCTTTTTTGTTCTACATGAACTTTAAAAAAATACCAATCCAAGAAACAAAACACTGCACTAAAATACATATCAAAACAGAGCAAAAAACACTGAATATATTAAATTTTTACCTTTGTGTGACATCTCTTCACATCCTTTCTCCATCGCCTTTATATATATTTTTTATCAATAAAAATCATGAGACAATGTCTACAAATGATTCATCGGAACTCAGGTATATGGCAATTACACTTAATATCACAATTTGAGGGGTCGAAAGAAAGTACAAAAATGGTATCTCTCTCTATTACTCCAATCAAATCTTTCGAGACTTCATACACCTCAATGTTAACATCATTACTTACAAGAGTATAAACTTCACCGTTATCTCACCTTGAATATCCTTAAATTTTATCGTTGTGTAATGAGTTTAAATTTTTTTCTCAATTTGATATTTCGTGACATATGGAATTGATCCTTTAAAAAAATCATAGTCCACTTCACGCTCTATCGCAACCTTACTATGCAACATATTCTCATATTGTTCGACAAATTGTTTCAAGCTAGTCTTATAATTACCATGATATCAAAGAACGCAATCATGCTCTCACTCCTCTGAGTGGTCGATATTCCCGCCCCAAATGTATCTTTCACAAAAGCAAGAACCCAAAAAAACCTCTTATTAAATAGCCCACTCAACCACTCATGCTTTTAAAGGTTAAATTTTCCAACTAAATTAATCCAATTTTTTTTTAAAATTATGTGGTAGTTAGGGTATGATAAACAACTCAATGTGCCGCACTCCCTCTTAACTTTTTAGTTATCTTTTTCATAACGTGCCCTAAACACAACCTATGATGTGTATTGGGGAATACAATTTCAATAGCATTTTTCATGGCTCTATATTGGTCACTGATATTGCCTTAGGAGCATGATCACTCATGCATGTAAGCCAAGTTTTAAAAAGTTACGAAAATGTATCGATGTCCTCGTTTGATATCAATACACATCCTAATAATATTGGTTGACCATAATGGTTCACTCCAACAAAATGAGCAAAAGGCATGTTGTACTTGTTCACCAAGTATGTCGTGTCAATAGTGATGGCATCACCGAATTCCTCATATGCAGACTACTCCTAGCATTCGCCAAAATAAAATTTTCAACTCATACTCATCATCAAAAATCAAATAGAAAAAATTAGCATTATTAATTTGAATTTTCTTGAAGTAATTTTTTATCAATAGAGCATCTTCATCCCCAAGTCTCAACCGTCTAACTTTCTCAATACAATTATAACAATCTTTCCAAAGAAATGACACATGCTCATTACCACCGGCTTCCACTACACACACACTAAAAAAATTATTTGGTCTTATGTTGTCCCTATAATTCATCTCAAGTTTCCTTTTAGTAACTGAATTTATTACCCAATTGGTTTTGTAAAATCGAGATTTGTCCGGACTTAACACGTAGTTATGATCAAGGTGGATAATATAATTTTTTACTTTCCTATTTGTATCTACAACGGCCCTAAGTTTAACATTGCAATTAACTCTTTGAGTTTGATGCAATTTGAACGAATTTTTAGTTTGAATTTTAGGTTCACCCTCTCAACCGCAATAAACGATCACATATCATATTTCACAGTCAGCCCCCTTTTTTGAAGTCCTCTTTTTTCACAGGATCATTACCATATTTTTTTTATAATACTTAAATAAATCATCAACGCTATCAAATTCTATTATCAATTCGAGATCATTCATTTTCCCTACTACACCTTCTTCATTTTCATTACAACAATCAACATTTACTATAACATCTATTTTATCTTCTTCCAAGTAGGTATTCAAATCAATAATATGAGATTTTTCAGAAATATCGCAATCCATCCTAATTAAAAAAATGGCATTAATAAATTGATACGTGCATAGAAATTTTCATTAAATAAAGATACAAATATTAGAAAAGGTGAATGGCTTTGATGCGTTTTTGTTATTTTACTAATAAGGCTTTGTTTCTCCACACGTTACGTGGTCATAAAATGATACGTTTTGGAGACTCACATTATGAAAGAGAATATAGTTAACGCATGTCGAAAACATATTTAACATAGTAGAACGATGTTTTGATGGTGGATAATGTGCCTAAATATCTTAATATTACTTTAAATAAATGAAAATTAATTATGAACCAATATATAAAAACTGTTACGAAAGAGACTGTTATGTTTAAAAGTATATAGAAAACAGTGTAAAATAACCCTATAACATTTAATATTAACTCTCAAATATATCACAAAATCTTAATATGTAACAGTGAACATTTTTTGCAGTACATGTCACATTATAAATTTATACAAAACATACTTTAAGAAACCTAATGAACACAACACATTAGTATTTATCGCTTAGAAACTGTAAATGTAAATGTAGTGCACTACTAATATGTGGAGAAAACAAATAAACTAAGAAACATACTAAAGTATTTAAAATCATCACACCCCCAAAATTTATACAGGAAAAGAATTTTCATTAGAGACTTCATTCATCTACTAAAGTATTCATTCAACTTGAGAACACGTCAGTAAACCCCTTCATCCAAATACATGACTACCAAAATTTTAAAAAAATTATTTGAGAGATAATAAAATATACTAACACACTCAATATTTGAGAGATAATACACAATATAAGGAGATAATTTCTCTTTATTACTCACAAAATATTTTTGACTTTTTATGACTTCACTTCAAATGTCAATATTACATGGGTATTTATAGAATCTCTAAACTATATCTACCCAAATACATGTATTTATTATATTTAATGTAAACATACTCCATTTACAATTCTATACATGAACCTTCTAATACATAAACCAACTAAATGTATGTATTCACTAAACACATATATGTCTACATTAATATAGATAATAAAAAATTAATAAATGAATTAATGAAGTATACATGTGTCATCATATGAGCTCGATAAATGTCATGTAATACCCCGTAATTTTATCAATATTTATTTAAGGGATTAATTAAATTAAATGTGAATTAATTAAAAATTAATCCGGATATAAATACTAGCAAGATGTGAGTTGGTATTTAATTATGATGTTAAAATTATTATTTCCAAATATGTATGGTAATACTTGAGTATTGTAAAATATTAAAATTGTCACGAGACTGAAATACGACAATTTGGAAAATTTAGTTGGGACGCGCGTGTCAGTCGCGTCAGAAATGAAATTATTTGAACTAAAAAGTGAATTTATTTTTTATCAACCGTATGGTCATTTCGAGTGCGCCAACGAGTCCGGAAGGGTCGAAATAGTCAGAAAACACTAGCCGGGGGTTTAGTTGGGGTCCCGGAGCAATTTTGGGCCATACCGGCAACTTAAAAGGGTATTTTGGTAATTTTGAAATTTTGGGTATTAAGGCCTACGAATTTTAAGAGTTAATTATACATTAATTAGTAACCCACTAATCCCATTATCAACATTTGGCAAGTTAGAGGGCTACGGGAGTTATAGGAAGAGTTAGAGGAGGTTCCCAAAAGAAAACCCATAACCACCATCTTCAACCTTGGGAGAAAATTTGTAGAGAAAGGGGAGAGATCAACCTTCAACCTTCAACCTTCAACATCAAATTCTGAAGAACAATCTAAGGCAAGTGATTTAGTATTTTTAATGCATTGAATATGTCTTCCATGCTTAGTGTAGGAATTATCTCATATTGACCTTTGTGAAGAAAACCCATGAAATTTGTGGGAGAAACCTTGAATTTGGGTTAGGATTTGCATGTAGTATGTTAATGGACTGAGTTAATAATTGAATAGTTGTATATGATGAATTAAAAACGGATTTTTGATGAGTAATTAGGCATAAGAAAATCTGGAGTTCATGTTCATAGGGTTTTGGAAAATATTTGAAGATTCATGTTAATCCCATGATAATTGGTAAGATTTGACCCCTTAAATGTGTGAGGAATGATCTAGGGTGATTACGAATGGTTTATATACGTTAAAATACAATTTGGATGGTCTTAGGGTGGATTTAGAGGAGAGAAGAATTTAGAAAAACGGAATTGGAATTTTCTGGGTTGAGACTGCCATCTCGTTAGAAGACCTGCCCAGGTCGTTCGAACGACCTCGTTCGAACGAACTTCTAACGAGATGACTGTATGACTTCTAAAGAGTTGGTATTTCGTTCGAAGCCTTTCGTTCGAACGAAATCGTTCGAACGAGACTTCTAACGAGTTGACAGAATGGCCTTTTTGGCCCAAATTGATTTCTAGTATCCCGTAGACTTATTTAAATAATGAGATAACCATTACTTATTAACTAGTGGGTATAGATGGGAGATTGGGTACATTGAGGAGTAAAAATTAGAATAGTGTCTTGAACCGGAGGACATTTGTGGATTGGGAAGCGAGTAACTAATCACGAGGTGAGGATAACTGATAATGTAACTACATAGAAACCGGGGACTTGTGATTGGTATAACACTAAGTGTTGGTATAAGAACAAGAAGTATACCATTAATATAATATTGTAATATCAAAGATGTGAGAATGCTTAGTATGTATAGTTATCTGTGTATGACATACCTACCGTACTTGCTATCATGGGAGGTTGACGTTCGTTTAGGGCCATCTAATCTTTGTGTGCCTACGGGGGGGATTTAGATTGGTACCTAGAGGACATAGGTCAGAGAAGGACTTATTGAGAAGTTAATAAGTCTGATGATCATGGGAGCGTAGGTATGTGCATGACCCATGTGATGTGAACTATGTTCGCCTCTATTGTTTGTGATTGTTGTTAATGAAACGTTTCCTGAGAGATTCGGAATACGTGGTCCTCATGTACGTGATGTACCGAGATTTGAAAGCAGAGTATGTGTGCATCGCAGCGTAGCCTCGGGGTGCTAGTATTGTATATTTATGGTGAGAATAATATACTGTTAATTGAAATGAATTGTCGTGAATAATTGTGAGTATAATTAATAACAACGGTTTGTAAAGTGAAAATGTAAGGTTCATAATAAATTGTAATGCTAAAGTGGGAAAACTGTGTAATAAGGTACAATACTCCATTAAATAGAAGATGTTGGGATATAAATTGGAGATTACATAGAAATGTTAGATTTAGCGTTGGACTAGATAGATATGGGAGCAACTAGAATGGGTACGGGTACGATAGGAGTGCACAACTAGTTGAGAGGTGAGGAACTCAAGTGAGTGCACACACTATCATGTACTTTATATTCATTGTTTAATGATATTAAACACTTGCATATTTTTAAATTATTTTCACATTCGGGCTCTGACTCGTTTTCTTTCAAATCTATTTTTGTAAAAACTTTTTTAGGTGCCCAGCCACAAGGACACCATGCATAGGAGTTATATTCAGGTGACGTGCTGTAGCTGTTGTGGAAGTTATAGGACCTTGACAGTAGGCGCCTCCATTTATGATCTTGACTCCATTACCAGTTTTTATATATATATGTACACACACAAAAAAAAACCTTTATTTATATGTTAATTTTGTAAAAGATCTATGTCAAAACATAGATTGACAATTGAGGGATTGTCTCACATATTGAAATACAAACCATTATACATATCTAAGACTGTAATGTAATAATTTTAATTTTAGTATTTTTAAAATAAACCCAAACCGTAGGAGCCCTGACCCGCCCCGTTTATTAAATGGGACGGGTTAGAAGGTAATTTAAATAAACACCAACCCTCCCCGCCCCGTCCCGTTTATTAAATGGGACGAGTTAGTGTTTTGCCAAACCCTCCCCGTTGCCATCCCTAGAGACACTATCGATCTTAATAACAAGCCAATGAACGTGATGTCTTGAATTGATCGACCGTTTGTGTAAACTGAGACAATAGTATTCTCACAATGTATTTCTAACCTTATTGGTTCTCATTGCTGTATACATTTTGGCCTTGAACACCTCCTGATTTCATGAGTGTGCTAAATAAATATCCTTTATTATTCTCATAGAAGTGGCCCCTTCTCACTCACATAGGTAATTTCTATCAAGTGTGTCCTTCTAATACCCTACTTGAACTATACATTTAAGATATATAAATCATTAAAAATATATTTATCCCTATACATGCGAAAATTCGTGCACTGACTCATCTTAGGAATGGGAGGAAGTAATTAAAGTATTACTTCTCAGCGCTCACTGAGTCATCATAATTAGGTTGTCCATCTGAACCTATTTCTTAGGATCTCCAGTCATTTAGGTTGGGTTTCCATTAAGAAGACTCTTTAGAATTTTATAGGCTTTATACCTATTCCACATGATGAACTTGCAACTTCCTCTCCGAGTATACCTTTAGTTAGTGGATCCGTAATGTTTTCCTTTGACTTCACATAGTCAATAGAAATAACTCCATTTGAGAGCAATTGTTTGATGGTTTTGTGTCGACGACGTATATATCGTGACTTATCGTTATAGTTATTATTTTCAGCCTTATCAATTGCCGATTGACTTTCACAATGTACTATGACAGGTTTCATAGGTTTTGACCATATTGGAATATTCTCTGTAGGGCTGTGTTTTTTTTCGAACTTTTCAATTTTTTCGATTTCCGATCCGATTTTTTCCGAATTTGAAATGAAATTTTAGTTTGTCGATTTTCGATTTTTCGATTTCCGATTATTCCAAAAAAAAACGGATCGGAAATAATTCTGAATTTTCGATTTTTCGATTTTTCCGATCCGATTTTTTCGAATCTATGCTGATCCGATTTTTTTGATTTTTTTTTGAATTATTTTCGATTTTTTTGGAATTATTTTTCGATTTTCGATTTTTCCGATTTCTTTTCCGATTTTTTGAAAGTTTTTCATATCCCACATCGGTTGGGAGAGGGAGAGGGGGAGGGAGAGGGCTCCAAAATATGCCCTATAAAAGGAGAGTATACTCCTAACTTCTACACAAATGAAGAATGAGCCAAATCCTCATGTGTTTACATGTTGGGTTAAGCCATTTTCATTGTTTCTTTAAAATGAGAATTTCGAGTAATCAAAAATCCATAATTTATTTTTTTGAAATTTCTGGTTTTTAATATCTTTTGTGAATTTCCGATTTTTATCGATTTTTCAATTTTTTCGAATTTGGATTTTTTTTTTAATTTTTCAAAAAAATCGGATCGAAAATCCTAATAGTTATTTTATTTTCGAAAAAATCAGAATTTTTTTCGAATAGGCATTTTTCGATCCGACCCGGCCAAAACACAGCCCTAATTCTCTGAGAAGTTTCTAAGCCATTCGGCTTCTTCCCTGGCTTTGTCTAAAGAATTAAATTCAAATTCTATAGTAGTTCTTGCAATGAACGTTTGCTTCGAGGATTTCCAAGATACGGCTGCAGCTCCAAGAGTAAATACATATCCCCTTATGAATTTCAAATCATTTGAATCAGATATCCAATTTGCTTCACTATAGCCTTCAAGTACAACTGGATATCGTTCGTAGTGCAACCCATTCTCTAAAGAGTATTGAAGATATTGAAGAACTCTTATCAAGGCTTTCCAATGATCTTTTCTAGGATTACTCGTATATCGACTAAGATTACTAATCGAGTATGCTATATCTGGTCGAATACCGTTTGATAAATACATCAAACTTTCAATAATACGAGAATACTATAATTGAGATATACCTTCACCTTTATTTTTAAAGAGGTGATGACTTGGATATACGGGTTTTCTCACTGAATTTTGACCATATTTATTATACTTTTGAAGTATCTTCTCAACGTAATGTAAATGAGTTAAACTAATTCCTTAAGGGGTTTTAGTAATTTTAATTCCTAGAATTACATCAACTAGTCCCAAGTCATTCATTTCAAATCTACTAATCAACATTTGTTTAGTAGAATTGATAACATCATCATTATTACCAATTATTAGCATATCATCTACATATACACATACAATCACATGTCCCGCCGAAGTGCTTTTGACATAGACATATTTGCCACACTCATTTATTTTGAAACCATTTGACTTCACGACATTGTCGATTTTTTCGTGCCATTATTCAGGTGCTTGTTTCAACCCATATAATGACTTCACAAGTTTACATACTTTCCTTTCATTTCCAGGAGACTTCAAACCTTTTGGTTGTTCCATATACATTTCTTCATCCAACTCACCATTTAAAAATACCGTTTTGACATCCATTTTTTGTACTTTCAATTTATGTATTGCTGTAATTGCAAATAATATTCTAATGGATGTAATTCTTGTAACGGGTAAATAAGTGTCAAAATAATCTATTCACTCATTTTGCTTGTATCCTTTAGAAACAAGTCTAGCCTTGTATTTATCAATGGTTCCATCAGCTTTCATTTTCCGTTTGAATATCTATTTACATCCTAACGGTTTTGTCCCCAGTGGTAGGTCCACCAGTTCCCATGTATGATTTCGCATAATGGATTCAATTTCATTATTAATAACTTATTTCCAATGTGAGGGTTTCGGAGTGGATAGAGCTTCCTTTACCATTTGAGGTTCACTTTCTAACATATACGTTAGAAAATTCAGACCGAAAGATTTTGTAATCATTGCTCTTTTATTACGTTTAGGTTCTTTCTCAATAATATTTCGAGGCTCATAATTTGTAACATCAATCATTCTTTTGCTAACTTGTTTCTTGTGTATTCTTACAAGGAAAGATATAATCAAAGAATATTGCATTCCTAGATTCTATGATTGTATTTTCATGAATTTCAGGAATGTCGGACTTATGCACAAGGAAACAATATGCACTACTATTATGTGCATAAGCAATGAATATGCAGTCAATAGTCTTCAGACCATTTTTCACCTTTTTAGGTTCAGGAACTAGTGCTTTTGCAAGACACCCCCACACTTTCAAGTATTTATACACTACACCAAAAATAACAATCTGACACGGTTCAAAACTGTGCCACATATAAATCTGGCACAGTTTTGAACTATGCCAGAATCTGGTGTTACAAAATGGCCATTTTTTCTGGCACGGTTTAAAAGTGTGCAAGATTTGACCAAATAGGTACACTTCTGGCACACTTTTAAACTGTGCCAGAATTTGATTTTTCTGACACAGTTTATAACTGTGCCAAATTGAGTAGATTTTGGTACACTTTTGACACAATTCATAACCGTACCAAAATTTGATACACTTTTGGCACGGTTTTGAACTGGCCAAATTTTTAAATCAAAGAAGAAAAAAATTAAAAATAAGAAAATTCACAAATTGCGAATCTCGCACGTTGTTGATAAACTAGGGTACATACAAAGTTCAAAATGTTATAAGTTTTAATAGTTCACAGACAAAAAAAAGGAGAGAGTTTCCTCTATTTTCAAGACATTCTAAAACCTCTTAATATCAAATTTGCATAATGTAAAACCCGAACGACCATAAAATATAACAATAAAATTACAAAAGCCCGCACGGACATAACACATAATAATAAAACTACAAAATCCCACACGACCCTAACACAAAAAAAATAGAATCCTAAATATTAACAAAGTTAAATAAATAATCGCCTTATTTTTAAACCATTGACTTCTTTGTGTGTTCCACGTGGATAAAAGCTAACGCTAAAATGTTATCCTGCAAAAAAATATGATACAAAAAAAGATGATATTGGTAACCGAGTAATTTTTAAATTACATATATGAGTTACAATTATCATCGTATTCTCAAATTGGTAGTCTTGTGACAACATGATCAACTTCTACGAGTTACATTTGGCCCATGCAAGGTGTTAGTGCATCTTACAGGGCCGTTTGAGGACTCGTTTGAATTTTTACCCTCAAACGACATGTTTTTAAGCATAATCTAAATATTTTCAAATTATCTTCATATTCACAAACCGAGAGATCCGTGACTACACGGTCAGTTCCTACAAGTTACACTGGTCCCGTGCGAGGTTTTCATGCCTTTTACGCGGCCGTTCGGGACTGGTTTGGATTTTCACCCTTTTAACGGCTTATTTTTAAGCTTAATATAGATATTTTCAAATTATCGTCATATTCTCGAACTGGAAGACCCGTGACTATGCAACTAGTTCCTACAAGTTACATTGGTCCTGTGGAATGCGTCCATGACTCTTATGGGGCCATTTGGGGGTTAGTCTCGGTTTTCACCTTTTAACGGCTGGTTTTTAAGCGTAGTCTAGATATTTTTAAATTATCTTCATATTCTCAAATTTGGAGTCCCACGGCTACGCGGTCAGTCCCTACGAGTTACATTAATCCCGTGCGAGGTGTTAGTGCTTCTTACGAGTCCGTTTAGGAGATGGTTTGGGTTTTCACCCTCTAACGGCATGCTTTTATGCCTAATTTAGATATTTTCAAATTATCATCCTATTCTCAAATCGGGAGGCCCGTGATTACGCGATCATTTTTTACAAGTTATATTAGTCCCGTGAGAGGTGTCCATACCTCTTACGGGGCCGTTTAAGGGCGGGTTTGGATTTTCACCCTTTTAACGACTTATTTTTAAGCTTAATCTAGATATTTTCAAATTATCATCATATTCTCAAAGCGGGAGACCCGTGACTACGCGGTCAGTTTTTACATGTTATATTGATCATGGGCGAGGTGTTCATGCCTCTTACGGGGCTGTTTGGGGGTTGGTTTGGGTTTTCACCCTTTTAACGGCTTGTTTTTAAGCCAAAGTATAGATATTTTTAAATTATCGACATAGTCTCAAACTGGGAGTCCAGTGACTATGCGGTCAGTTCCTGCGACTTACATTGATCCCGTGCGAGGTGTTAGTGTCTCTTACGGGGCCGTTTGGGCGCTAGTTTGAGTTTTGACCCTGTAACGACATGTTTTTAAGACCAATCTAGATGGTTTGGGTTTTCACCCTTTTAACGCCTTGTTATTAAGCCTGATCTAGATATTTTTAAATTATCATCATATTCTCAAACCGGGGGTCCCGTGGCTACGCAATCAGTTCCTGCGAGTTACATTGATCCCGTGCAAAATGTTTATGCCACTTGGGATCAACAACTAACAGTTCTTTAAATATGGGACTAAATCCCAATGTCTCTCTCTCTCATTCTCTCTCTCTCTCTCTCTCTCTCTCAATATATATATATATATATATATATATATCAAGGTTCTAAAAAATGCGGAGCGTGATCGAGGCGTGGAAGCCCAGCCTTAAGCCTTAGAAGCCTAGGCGGGCCTTAGGCGTAAAAAGACGTTTAGGCATTCTTAATATATTTTAATATTTTTTTAACCATAACAAGGGTATTAAAATACTAAAATTGTACATATCATATAAATATGTCTCTATATATGCAAATTAAAATACTATTTGACTATTTTGGATCAGATAATGGTCCGATTTGTAAAAAACTCTTTAAAGGGCTATATCGTTTCACTAAAGTATTGTTGTTTTTAGAAAAAAGTACGCCTTAAGGGTTTCACCAATAATAAGGCGTAAAAAGCTTAAGGCGGGGCATTTCTCCCAAGCCTTAAGCCTAGGCGGATTTTTTTGGAACAATGATATACACACACACACACACACACACACACATATATATATATATAACAGCTATATTGTTGTTATATATATCTGCAGTATGCATAATAACTATATAGTTGTTTGAAAGATAGATACGGGCTAAGGGAGCGAAGAGATGTGTCCTCAAAAGATCACTTACTATTAGAACTAAACAAGGAATTATGAGATGATTATAAAATGACCCCCGAAGAGTACTTACAAGGTAAAACAAGGAATTATGGCTGATAGAAAGATTTTGTGGTTTCTGCAGTCTTCTCTACAAGTAGCAGCAATAATGCCATGTTTGCCTCTTCGTTTGTATTATATTCATGGGGTAATGTTCTGTTAAATCTGGAGTAAACCTAAATAAAGATTACATTAAAACAACACATAAGATATGAAGTTAAATCTCATTAAATCCAAATAACAAAACCGATTTACAGTACATTCATAACCAAAATATACGCTTACTATTGGACATAAGTGCAAGTAGAAAAGTGAAAATTGACCTCATAACGCATAATTTTGTTGGTTGGAATTTGTTTAGTGATGACGGGAACAATGTTGAACAGGGGAATGATTCTAAGAAGCGGATTGATATGATTCCGTTCTGTTTTGATCTGTCTAAGGTGACGGTTGAATTTTAGGATGCACGTGCGTAAGACTAATGCGTATCAAATGTGCAAGCGTCATGGCCAAAAAACACCCCCGATGAACTTACCTACAGTACGCCAAGTAACACGTACAACTAAAAGGCAATTCATTGGAATAACATGTCCTTACTGCTTTCAATCCTCTCCATTATTTCATCCTTGTCAGATAGAGAGCCCAAACTTCTACCTATACTAACGATCGAGATCTACTCATATACACTAACAAGCATGAAGCGATCTCATGTTATGATGTAAGGATGGCTACAAATCAAGTGTCAGATTCAATTATGATGCATCGAGAATGAACAAATTCAAAAATCTTCAAATTCAAGTTAATTCATAAAAACTTATATTAGTCAAATTCTCAAAAAACTTAAAATTGCAGTCTGAAATTAGAACACAGTCTTCAAACTTTGAAATTTGATAAGTAAACTTTTTGAAGGATTGCCTAAGCTTTAAATAGGTAAACTTTGTGAAATTTAATTTCCATTTCAAACATGTCTTTCTAAATTTAACCCATTAAGGAAATATGGCGCATTTTGATGCTTCTAATTATGAAGAGTAAGTGGACTTGACCATGACTACATATAGGAAATCAGAAGATAAGGATATAACATAAAATAATACAAAATGTATGGATAGTATACATTGTGTACTTGTCTACATGTATGGAAAAATTAAATTTTGACAAGTAAAATATATGGACAGATTAAGTTTTTACTTGTGTACATCGAAAGTATAATATATCGTTGAATTGCCACCATTTCTTTTGCATAAGAAGCTTCTTTAGACAGTTTTTGATTCTGCATGTGCAATCTGTTGTTCACCTCTAATATCTCTACATGAGGTACATTATGTTTGTTTTACTTCAATTAAGCATTCCACTCATGTAATTTACAATATTAATAAATATTGTATTGAAACCAAAATTCCATACCATGTATTCCAATATCTTGATCATCTATAATTATGCGAGTTAAAATCATTAACACCAATCATACAACCTATTGTATATAAAAGTGAACAACCATAAAAAACACGCTACTGAACCATACACTATCATCATTTCTTTTATGTTATGTTACAACCAAAGGTTTACCATACATTGTCATTAAAATTTTGAACTAATATGGTTACGATTACAATTTGAAGGCATGGATTTCGTACTCCCAAACATGGAATTCCTACCTTTCATTTTAATGCAAAATATTAATCTATCATAATCACATCAAATGAAAATTCCCATAGCTATTCATATGTAATTGAAACGCAAATTGCTAGTTTCAAATGATTACCCAAAACAACTTAAATATATACAATCCCCAATGTTGTCAAATTCATAAGCTAGTAATTACACCACAACAAAAAGACAAATGGTACATACACATCCATACATACATATATGCTAGTTCATGGGTCATTTTATGAATACTCTACGCACACATACCAAGGCTGCCTTAGTCATAGAAAGGACTGAGATCGTGGCAGCGACGACAACCTTAGTGTCGATGATGGGCTCAGTGAAAATGAGTTGTGTTATAAATATAATTATAATTATTCTCTCTTGGGGACACAAGGATTCACCATTCTCATTAGAAGTTTCATGATAATAATAATAATAATAATAATAATAATAATAATAATAATAATAATAATAATAATAATAATAATAATAATAATAATAATAATAATAATAATAATATGATTGAGCTCGAGATGATAGTAACTTTCCTAAAAGATAAAATATGATTAAGAAAGGAAGGATAAAAGATGAAAGAATGATACCGATTTCTCGTAGTAATCTCTCTCAAAAGCAGTCAGATCTCTCTAGTACACATTAACCGATGTCATTCTTCAATAGATATCTAAAGAAATAAACCAAATTGAGAAACCCAAGGATTCACCAATTCTCATAAGAAGTTTAAAATCATAACGCAATGGAGATTCATGGGTTATCGAATATGTAAATCACATCGGAATTTGTGTAATACTTGCTTTATTGTATTAGTGGACTTTTTCCTGCAAGGGTTTCCACGTTAAATTTTTGTCTCGTGCATTTATTTCTTGCATTTATCACTTTGCAATCACCGTGAAAATGAATTCAATTAATAGAATTGGCTAAATACTAAATTGAGATTATTCCCAACAAATTCAATCGAACCGAAAATTATTGAAATTGATCAAATTTGAAATCAACAGAGTTCATTTGATAAAACAGTCGATCAACTTTGCAATAAATATGGCTAATAGTTACGGAAGGATAATTACATGCTTTTGATTACTTATAATAACCCTCAACCTCTCTCCCTATATCTTCATCTTTAATCAACCCACCAAAAAGAGAGTCCCATAATAATTTTGGCCACATCACAAACACTAGAATTTAAGAATAAAAAGTGCATGGTACAAGAACACCACTAAGCACCCTAGAAACTTCTTTCTCAAATAATCCAGGCTTAAAACTAAATCACGATATATAAAAGCAGTGAGTAAAATATAATAACAATGATAACGCATATGTTGTAATATATGTAATATAAAGCCTTACAAAGAAATTATCCAATCGATCTGATTAATTTCCCTATTGACATCATTCAACCGCATGGGAACGCCCTCTGATTGTTGCGAAACCATGCGCTTGGTTACCTTAATAATCGTCATATCAAATCACACATAAATTCAAATGAACCCAATAAAAATAACCAAAATGAAGAGACATAATACATAAACTATATTTTACTAAATTTTAAAGAAACGTGAACTTGAATTATACATTTCAAAAAACTCATTCTAAGCATTAATAATAATAATAAGAAGAAGAAGAAATTACCATGTTCGAGTAGGCGTGAGATGAAAAATAGCATAGTCCAACATAGTAGTCGACCTCATTGTTGTTGAAACTAAGGTTTTGATCTCCAATCGAAATCGGCACTAACAAAAAATAATAATCAATAATCCATGTTGCAGTAACCATGCGCACTTCCATTTTCAGCCACACGATATCCAGAAACATGTGAGCTCTCAATAATCCAATCTAGTCACACTCCTAAAAAACCCAAACCCATTCGAGATCATCCAATCAACCGTATGGGCACTACACCAAAAAGGGCCAAATTGTCACCTTTCAGGTGGCCACCCTTATCACGATCAATGACCGTGATAAAAAAAATACGCATTTTTTGTAATGGTCATTGACCGTGATAAGTCCGTGACAAAGGCTTATCACGGTCAATGACCGTGACAACCTTATAAATTATTATGGTCAAAGACCGTGATAGGGGCGTGACAACTTTTTCAGTAAAAAAAACCTTCCCTATTCTTTATTCCGACCGTTTTCGCTTCTTACTTTTTTTCTCTCTAAGAGACTACTCTCTCTCCCTCTAAGCGATTTTCAGGTTAGTTTTTTCCTCTCTTTCCTCTTTACTGTGTATATATTTGTGTGTATATACGTGTGTGTATGTGCGCATGTGTGTGGTAGGGGTGGGGGCAGGGGGTATGGGGGTGCTGTGTGTGAAGGTGGCTGAGTATGTGTGTGTGTGGTGGGTGGAAGGGAGGAGTGGTGGGGCAGGGGGTGTTGCGTTGAGTGGTGGGGGGGGGGGGGGGGAGGTGTGTGTGCACGTGTATTGAATTAATTGTTAATGTTTAGGACTTGAAATTAATTGTTAATGTTGATTTAGGACTTGAAATTAATGTTTAGTTTAGGACTTGAAATTAATGTAGGACTTGAAATTAATTGTTAATGTTGATTGGGTGATTTTAGTTAGGATTGAAATTAATATGTATTGTTAATATTGATTGAATCTTATTGTTTAGAGAATAAAATTAATTTGACATTATAAATATTATTTCTATATTATTGTTTAGGTTTGAAATTGTTAATATTGAATTAATTGAGTAGATGAATTAGAAGGAGTACGTGATACACATTTGTTGGTTTGTCGTTGTTGTTGGATTATATTAGACGGATGTGGTTGGATACAAAAGTTGGTTGTTATTTTTTTTTTAAATTCTTATTTTAATTCACACTAATAAATCCTTAAATAATTATATTATCTTACTTTGTTGGGTTGGTTAATTTTGGAAGTGGCACGACCACTGAACTAATGTCAAAATGGGGGGGGGGGGGAGTTTTTAACCTTTTTTCTAAAATTACTTTGCGTCACGATCCGTTCGAGAGTGGCACTACCACAGACTTATCATAATTAAATGAAACATACTTGAAATTACACATAATGAGCATAGATATTAACCTTCTAGTTCTTATGCGTACGCATTCAATAGCCATTAGACCCATTTGAGAGTCATTACCCCTGTAATGAGATCTCTTGAATTGTCGCATTTGGTTAGTTTGGGACTGCATAGTTTATGTATAATAATATTCTTAATGGCTTGAACTTGTTACTTTTGGAAGAAGTTCTGCAGTCCTATCTTAATGTTCTCTGGGTACATACTAGATGATGCGATGTTGAGTGTTATTTCAATTATCAATTGAAATAACACTCACACTTATAGATCTACATCGTGTACTTGGAGAACTATGGGGACATGCTACCGATCTTTTCTCAAATTGGAACAATGTGCATGAGTTGTTAAGTATATTACATAAATATGCGGTCTTGAATGGGATAGGACCCCTCACCCTTTAGAGGAGATGGAGGAAATATGAATTAATATTATAAATTAAATTTGAAATTAAAATTTAAAAATATCGCTGAACATATTGTGGGCACATGCCTTGGGGGGAGTCATTCGAAGGATGGAGAAAATACGCGAAAAGACCTTAAATCATTGAAACTGAAGCCACAACTATGGTTGAAAGAAGATAGTAGGGGAAGGATAATAATTACCCCTGGTGCATTTACTTTGATGACCGAGGAAAGTAAGGTGCTTTTAGACACAATATATAATTTGAAGGTTCCATCTAATTTTTCGTCCAACTTGCAAAGGATTGTGAATTATGCTACCCATGATATACACAAGTGTAACTCCCACGACTGGCATGTGATCATGCAATTAGTTTCTCTATTATTTAAGTATTCTTTATCCAAGCACAAGGATATGCGGAGGGCTATTATGCAAATTAGTATCTGCTTCTCACTTTTATGTGAGAAGGTAGTCAATCGAGAACACATAGTGGTCGCAAAATTGGCTTTTACCGAAGCGATTTGTGTGTTGGATAAGTACTTTCCCCCATCATTCTTTGACATAAGTGTTCACTTGTTGGTACACCTATGCAACGAGGCAATTCTTTGCGGTCTAGTTAGATATCGATGGATCTATCCGTTTGAAAGATTGATGAAAGTTTTCAAAGATTACGTCAAGAATATATGATACATTACAGGATCAATTGCAGAAGAATACATAATTATGGAGTCATCAATCTATACTCTGGAATATATGTCTGACTCGACCAACATTGATAAGTTCGTCGATGAGGGTGGTCATGTGATGGGGAAACAATTGAAATTAATGAGTTTACAACATGAACAAGTAGCTCGTTATCTATTCGACACACATAAATATGTTGAATAATAAAAAAAGTAAGTTTAAATTATTTTAAGTTTTACATCATTTTAGATTACTTTAAACATGATTAATTTTTTAATACATTTGGCATATTAATTTTATGCAGAAAACATGAAGCCCGTGACATAATAAAAGACGAAAAATAATAGCACAACCAGACATCAAATTTAGGCAGTGGCTGTCACACAATGTAATTATAATGAAAATGGTTGTTATATAATGTTACATTATAATAAAACTTTACAACTAATCTAATTAATTTATCTATATTCTCAGCTCTTAAAGACGGGTGATGCGACATCAAGACTTGCTCGTCTAGCCACTGGACCCTTGTTCATGACACAAGAGTACAAAAAGTATCGATTGAGCAGTCACGTATTCAGTGCAAGGGTGTACAAGGAAAGTACAAATGTAAAAAACTCGGGCATTTCATACAAGGATCTTACTTTCTTTCGAGCGAGCGCGAAAGATAAAAACCTCGTTGAAGCTGAAATGACTTACTATGGTGTATTTCGAAATATATTTGAATTGAACTATGTAAGCTTCAAAGAGATTGTATTTTACTGTGATTGGGTAAGAGTCGAGGATAAAAATGCTTGTAAAGTTGATCCTGGCACCAATTTGATCATGGTTGACTTGTCCAAGTTGAAGAGCAACGAACAAATGAGCGATAAGACGTTTGTTTGTGCATTTCACAAGGTCAAGCAAATGTTTTACTCGGAGTATATGAACAACGAACCGTGGTCAATTATCCTAAATGCGCCAAAGCTTCTAAACAGTAGTGTGGATGACTTGGGTGCTCCTACCGAATATCAATCCATTTTTTATGATAACCCAAATTTGAAATAATTTTTAAATTTGTAATAAGTATTCCAATTACGGGACATTAGTTTAATGCCTTTAATTCATTTGTACTTGATCAGTTTACTGCATGTAATATTTAGATTTAATTCTTAATCATTAATTCAAAGTCCATGTTCAGTGGGTGTGTTACTCTAGTGTTTTATTATTATCACATATCAGTTTAATGCTTTTAATTCATTTGTACTTGATCAGTTTTGTGCATCAATCCAAAGATGCCAGTGTTTTGTTATAATATGGTTAGTGCTTTGTATTCTTCTAATTCATTTGGATTTGTACTAATAACAATAATTTTTACAGAAAATGTCTTCTCCAGGGCTTGGCAACAGTGTAGGGGACGAGGGTTCCTCGGCCCCTAAGCTCCCAACATAGGAAAAATTGGGATCGACCATTGAGAACAAGATGGGAATATTGGCTAGATCCCTCGAGTTGGTGAAAACGATTATATGCTCGGGGTACAGTAGTTGGAGGGAGTTGCTAAATGAGCTAAAGTTGGCTGTTTGGGCGGCACTACAGGTATTATATTTATATTTATTAGCAACTAACACTTACTTTCTTTTTATTTTGTATTTGTTTGAAATGCACAATTAGGCCTACCCCCACACCCCGCGATTCCATATTGGAGCAGTTGAGGGAAAAACATAAGATGTGGAAGACAAATTTACGGGCCCGGTACTTTGGAAAGACCCGGGACTCCATTCTCAGACTGCGTGAGACCGTCCCACTGAAGGAGCCGATCGCATTGGCAACGTGGTAAAAGTTCATCGATAATGAAATCGAGGAGCGATAATTGGCATCTCGCCAATCGGGCAAAAAAGACAGACATGCAGTACACCGCCCGGACGTCTTACGTCGAGGTGGAGCACAGGATGCTATGTTTTTATTTTTCTATAATTATAGAAATATGTTATTCTGCATTATTGTACTTTGCGTTAGATACTAATTTTGTATTATTTTATTTCAGGGGACGGGGAATGGCCCTGGGGGTAGGCCACATAGGCTCGATGCCTATGTGGCAATTCGAATGAAGAAGGGCAAGGATAAGGACGTGTCCCCGAGCGTCGCGACCACGATTGTAAGTAATCCGACAGTTTAATTTTTGCTAATTACGTTATAATTTTTTTATTTACTTAATTAACTAATCGTGTGCTTTTTATCGTTTCAGGCAAAACTAAATGAAGTGCATGAGTCGCAGTCTGATACCGATAAGGCATCTTTGTCCACGGACGTACTCAGCCAAGTGCTTGACGTTGATTGCAAGGGGAGGACTAGGGGGTGAGCTCGAAGGTGACCAAATTTAGGATAATAAAAATTGAGACGAGCAACCCCGGGTTGGCTCGTCACGTGGACACACATGATGGAAAGCTATCAAGGTTGGAGGCGACGGTCCTAGATATGTACGCATTCATGATGAGTCACTTGGGCGAAAACGACACGGTCAAGGGGAAGGAGAAGATGGTGAAGGAGGTGGATGAGGATGTGGACGTCGCTGCTTCATTATCGATATACGCAGACTCACCGCTTGATGATTCAGTCCCCTACTTGGATCCCGTCCAGTGGTTCATGTCAATAATCGGTTGATCGGGCGTGTTTTACGCGACATATACGATGGCCAACGGATAACAAGGGAGTTGAGGGACCCGAATACCGTCTCTGATATGCTGGTTCAAGGACGTATCCTTTAAAACATCGAAGCCAAGGTGCTCGTCATGCATGTAATAACCACGAAGGAGAAATTTGCATTGTGGTTGTGCGAACAATGCGGCGAGACGCATATTGAGGGGTGTTTCATTGCATATATCGTGTAGCCTTACTTCCTCCTCGAACCTACCCCAGACTCTATAGCGTGATATTATTTGTATCTATTTTTATTTGGACACTTGGATTATATTTGAATTATTTTGATTTGTTACATTTTGGTTTGGATATGGATTGTATTTTTATTTTGATTTGGATATGGAATTATATATGCAATGATTTGGTGCATTATTTCTATTTTATTTAGATATATGCTATTTGAACAGGTATAATTTTGCTATAACAGGTACAAAGTTGCTGCTGGGCAGTGGTAGTGGCCAAACTGCCCAGCAGATTTTTTTAAAATTATGCCCAGATTTGTCTCGGTCATTGACCGTGATATTTTTTTTTAGAGTTTTTCACATACTTGTCACGATCATTAACCGTGACAACTTCGTGATAACAAAATTTATCACCCCCAGATTTGTCACGATCATTGACCTTGACAAGTTGGACCTATCACGGTAAATGACCGTGACAATCCAACAGTTTTGGTATAGTGGGGTATCTTGAAAAAAGCTGAAAATTGTTGAGTCCATGATATCGATAATCCTAGACTCTCAGCTGGGAATTTTAACCACACCCTAACATCTAAGAATTGTCTAGAGACTCTCCACAACTGTGAGTATTGTCACAAATCGACATCTGAGGCTCTACCATGTGGAAAGATGAAAGACGCTAGAGCGTGGATGAGTGTGAGTATAGTGTACGAGTATGGGCGTTGGTCTGGATTGACGAACGTGAATGATACTCAATTGGTCAACCAAATAATAGCCTTTATGGATTCGCTAATCCAGCTGACCAGCAATGCGTTGAGTGTGATTTACAAACCCTAACTCCAGCCTTGGTTTGTAAAGAGGGACAGTTGAGAGAGAGAGAGAGAGAGAGAGAGAGAGAGAGAGAGAGAAAGAAAGAGGAAGCGGGAGACTCAAAGTGAGGGAGGAGAGAGGGCGGGACACAAAAAAATAGTGTGAGGATTAATTTTTTTAGGGTTTTTATATTTTACTCAAGTGTACTTTATTTTGGCACAGTTTTAAACAGTGCTAAAATTTGGCAAGGTTTTAAAGTGTGCCAGGTTGTCATTAAATCGTGTCAGAATTTGGCACGGTTTTAAACTGTGCCAGATTTTTAATATGAATGTGTGTCAAATTGCTATTTTTGGTGTAGTGATAGGAAGGCTTGTGACCTTTCCACAATTCATAGCGTATCTTATTCGTTTTCTTACGAATCAACTTGTTGAGAATGTAATTAGCTAAAAGCAATGCTTCCCCCCCCCCCCCATGTTCTGGGGTAATCCCGAACTTATTAACATTGTATTTATCATTTCTTTTAAAGTTCAATTTTTCGTTTTGCAATCCCATTGGATTGAGGAAAGTAAGGAGCAGTAGTTTGACGAATAATGTCATTCTCTAAACATATTCCTTAAAAGGAGATTCGTATTCACCACATTTATCGCTTCTTAATTCTTTAATCTTTTTACCAAGTTGATTCTCAACTTCCATCTGGTATTGCTTAAAAGATTCAATTGCTTCATCTTTGCTTCTTAATAAGTAGACATAGCAATCTAGTGCAATCATCCACAAAAGTAATAAAGTACTTTTTTCCACCTCTAGTTTCAATAAATTTTAAATCACATATATCGGTGTGAATTAAATCTAAAGGTTCACTACTCCTTTCAATTGAATGGAAAGGTGTTTTAGTTAATTTATCTTCTACACATGTTTCACATTTGAGATATGTATCAATGCTAAATTTAGGAATTAATTTGCTTAAGTATTATAATTAACATGTCCTAGTCTACCATGCCACATATCTATAGACTCAAGCATATAAGCAGAAGATATTATATTATTATCATTGTTACTTTTAGGTACAATAGTCATGACATTCAATTTGAAAATCCCATCACAATATATCCTTTCCCTACATATAGTCCATCTGTACTTAGTACAAATTTGTCTCCAATAAATACTAGCTTAAATCCTTTATTACTTAGCACGGAACCGGAGACAAGGTTCTTCCTAATGTCAGGCACATGCAATACATCGTTGAGTGCAAGACGCTTCTCCAAAGTCATTTTCAACACAACTTTGCCTTAACCTTCAACCTTCGAGGTGGAGGAGTTTTCCATGAATAGTTGTTCTCCATTTGCAATTGGTTGGTAAGTTATGAACATACTTTTATCAGAATACAGATGGCATGAAGCGTCGATATCAACCCACCACTTTTTGATTTTACCCAACAAATTTACTTCGAATACAATTGTGGAGAGAGACATATTAGAAACATCATCAGGCAACGCATCAATTTCTGTCATGTTGGTTTGTGGTGCTTTCTTCTTGAAGTTCTTCTACTTTTTCGGCTTGCGACAATCCTTGGCCCTATGACCTCCTTGTTGACTCGTGCCTTCATTTTTGTGCTTCTTCTTTTTGTTGAATTTGTGCTCGTTCTCAACAACATTTGCTTTTGTCTACATAGCATGGTTACCGTTTTTCTTTTTAGATTTACGGTTATCTTCTTTTATCCTTAACCGAACAATTAAATCTTCAAGTCCCATTTCCTTTCGTTTATGCTTCAAACAATTTTTAAAATCTTTTCAAGCTGGAGGTAATTTTTCAATTACCGCAACAACTTTAAATGTTTCACTTATGACCATATTTTCAGCAAGTATTTCATGAAAAATTAATTAAAGCTCTTGAACTTGACTTATCACAGTCTTTGAATCCATCATTTTATACTCGAACAATTTCCCTACCACGAATTTCTTCATGCCGGTATCCTCGTTTTATATTTTTTATCCAAAGACTCCCATAACAATTTAGCGGTTTTAATTTGACTATACATGTAATAAAATGTATTTTCCAATCCATTAAGGATATAGTTTTTGCAAATAAAATCCAAACGTTTTCATGCTTCTACTGCTAGCAAAGTTGTCTTATCCGTTTCATTTTCATTTACTAAGGAGCGTCTTCGTTAATAAACCTCGCAAGATTAATAGTAGTTAAACAGAACAACATCTTTTGTTGCCAAGTTTAAAATCAGTACCATTAAACTTTTCGGGTTTTTTCCCACGTGTTAAATGAGTAGGAACGGTAGTTGAAACGATAGTTGGAACACTAATTATCAAATCATTTTGAGGAATAGATTTCACATTTTCAGAGAATTCACTAACCATTTTTCTGTTTTAAAAAAAACGTATCAAATGTATAGATTATGTAATTACGAAATTCAGATTATAGAAAAAGTGTTTTGTGTTTGACACAATAATTACAGTTTATAAAATTCTAGATTATATAAAACCCCTATAAATCTGTATTAATATTAAAATTAATAAAAAAAAATTATGTCTTAAGATTGTTGTTTTCTTTGTTACGAAAAATAATATTTTACTAAATAAATAAACTATAATTATAACTAATTAATTAAAATAATAGTTACTATAAAAAAAAGAGATGAAGAACATGCAGTAAGTGATACAGAGGACGGAAAATTCGATGGGGGTCTGCCTCCCAAGATGAAACGGTCAATGGCTATTGCAAGAAGCACTTCAGTGCAAATTTCTCTCAAGAAGGAAGAAGGGAACACGGAAAGGAGTAAGAAATTCTGGTAGATTTTTTGGTGTTTAAAATTGACTCCAAATGGTCCTTTATATAGGCGGTGTGGGGTTGCAACTGTTGGCATTACCCAGGAAAGATGTGGTTGTTTAAACAATCATATCTCTTAACAAAACGACATAGCATTTTAATTATTAAAATAATTAAAATGACAACGTCTTTTTAATTAATGGGGAGATAATTAATTAATGCGTTTGGGGAAAACAAATTTTTTGGTCCAGAAAATAAATTTTAATGCGCAAAGGTCAATTAAAATTTTGTCCAAAAAATGTAATAGTTACTCAAGAAAGACCCAAGACTCGAACCGGGTCGGACGGTGGCTGTAAGGACATAATTTTATAAATATCCGGGGTAGAATCTAGGAATTTTCTGTTTTCTTCTAGATCACAGCTTGTATGTCTGATACCGCTACATTCGGCACATCAACACGATCAACCTCGACGGCCTTTATTCGAATTCAATGCATCCAGTATCTTCACGTGCATCATGCTACATGCGACGTGCTGCTAAGCTCATTCCCACCACTCCACTACACTTTATCGGTAAAATGGTTTACTGGAGCTTTAATATTTGCATAAATATTTCAAAAATTTTTTAGAAAATTATTTTTGAAGTCTGGATTAATTTTTTTATAAAAAGCAGAATTTTTTCTAAGTGTAGAAGCGAAGTGCCTTGAACGACGAGCTCGCTCAAACGACTTTGAATGTCGTTCGTGCGAGATAGGAATGTCGTGCGATCTCGTTCGAACGACATCTGTCCTTCGTTCGAGCGACATGGCTATCTCGTTCGAACGAGCCACCGCCTCGATTTTCATATAAATATTTGTTCACCTTTTCCACGATTTTCAAGTCTTTATACAATCTCAAAATTCTGCAAAAACAGTCCAGAATAAGACTTCATCTTTTTAAGGTTTTCTAAACCTTTTTGATTCACAAAACCATTCCTATATATGTGTGTGAATCTTCAAACCGTCAAGATGATCATTTACTCATCTGGAGTAATTTGTGAGGAAGCCGTTCTCTTCTTCAATACTGCCCTACTAGAAATGGATAGTTCCAGCCGACGACATCAGAACCAACACCCGAGGGTATTTCTGTGTCACATATTTTCATTGTAATCCGTGTAAGCCGTTTTCTTACAAAATTATAGTGAAAATAAATGTTTCGCCCCTTTGGGGGATTTTCCTCATTTGTGAGTGTTTGAATGTTCTTGCTTGATTTTATCATCATCAATCACAGCTAGATGCATGTTTAGGACTTAATTGATAAAAAACAAGTTTAATTAAATAACTTCCTTATTTGAACGCAAACGCACTCTTCTCAAATTGGTATCAGAGCCAATTACACAATTCTACCGTGTAATTTTCCACAAATTTTTTCTAAGATATCAATTTTCTGAAAAATTAATTTTTGAAAACGAGTGTGTTCATAATGGAGAAGTTATATAATAAAATGCCAGTTTTTTACGGGACAAACTATGCATACTGAAAAGCCCGCATGAGATCTGCATTAAAAGCCATTAATGAACGTGTCTGGATTTTGGTTGAAAGAAGGTGGACACCTCCCTCCGTCACTCTTGAAAACGTGACCAATTTAAAACCTATTACTACATGGACTGAAGAAGAATTAAAATGGTCATCTTTTAATTCTAAGGGTTTAAGTGTTATTTCTGGGTCTGTCACACCTGATGAGTTCAAACGCATAATTACGTGCACAACGTCAAAAGAGGCATGGGATGTTTTGCAACTTACCCATGAAGGTACTAATGCTGTGAAAGAGTCTAAACTGCAAAATTTAACAACTCAATTTGAAACAATCACCATGCTTGAATCTGAATGTTTTGATGAATTTTACGTTAGACTGTCTGATATTGTTAACACCAGCTTTAATCTTGGTGAACGCATTCCTAATGCTAGAGTTGTTAAAAAGATTCTTAGATCACTGCCTAAGCGTTTTATCCCTAAAGTCACCGTGTTAAATTCTATGGGTAATTTAAATACGCTTAACTTGGAGGAACTTGTAGGAGACTTGCAAACGTATGAAATTGATATGTTTCCTAAATCTATCAAGTCTAAAGAATAGGAAATTGCACTTAATGCCCATGAGAGAAAGAGTGAGGGGTCGGCAAGAAAGAGGGGAGAGTCATCTAGAAAAAGAGAGACAGATATGTCAGATTCTGAGTGTGATTTTGACTTAAATGATTTGGCCCTATTTGCTAAAAATTTCAAGAGAATTCTCAAATTCAAGAAAAATGGTAATTTTAAAGATAAAAATAGGTTTGAGAAAAATAAGTTTGAAAAGAAAAATAAAAAAGATTTTAAAGATCCTCCTAAAAAGGAAAGTGAGAGATGCTTTGAGTGCGACGGTAGGGGTCATAGAGCTTTTGAGTGTGCTACTAGGCTGAACAGAGAAAAGGGCAAAGTTGTCCTTAATGCTATCCTTTGTGACGACAGTGAGGTCGAGTCGGTGGATTCTGGAGATGAGTCACCGCATAAGTGTAACTTCACCGCATTCATGGTTAGTCATGAGAGTACTTCTAGTGCTTCTCACGACGACGAGGATGTTGCTTCTTAGTTTCATAACTTGGGTATATCAACTCCAAGCATTTTCAACATTTTTTCAATGTGGGACAAACTCACTTAACTAAGTTGCACCATCTAGCTTAAACTCAAATGGGTGACTTAAAGTCCAAATTTTGCATTCATTACTCCACTATTTTGAACAAATGAGTATACCAAATTAATCGCCTTGTGACAAGAAACGTATTGGTATTAAGACACGACACTTTTAAGATGTATGTCTCATTTAAAATTGACTACAAAGTTTGACCAAATAAGCGGTCATTTTTATTAAAATATCCAATACCCAATCACTTGGGCTTGTTAAATGTATGAGTCGTGCTATGAGTCCCAAGTAAATCTCTCAAAATTTGCCTCGAAAGCAATAATTTTTTGTGCTCCGATGGAAACCATACCATTAGACAATACTTAATAAGTAAATAAAAGAACGAATGAAATTGACGTTACTTCTATGAGAGATTTTGTACCTACATCATTATTCTATATGCATTTAAACCATTTACGTGGGTTTAAAGGAAATTGGATTCTTATAAAAACACTCTCTCTTTCTCATAAGCCATTACCTTTGATTGAAGCCCAAAAGTTCCCGAAGGTTTCTTTTTCATGACAGCTCAGCCGTTGGTTTAAAATAATTTTTGTCAACGTTCAAAATGTTTTTAATTTTCGGATAAGGAGCAAAAATGTAGCATTGTATATAAATAGCTTGTGCCACGAAATCACGAAAAGGATAATTAGACCAATTCCGCAAATGGATTAACATGTAAGAAGCGACATTCTAGCACGATTGTCTATAAAAATAGAATTTGGATAGCAGGATTTCCCAATCCACAAAATTAGAAGAGAATCATATTTCAATCCGGATATACAATAATGGATATAAATTTGAATAACTTTGCTATTTAGAAAAGAAGCCGCCCAAAAAAAACTGTATTGTAGCCCGTTATATTATAGTTGAAACTTGAATGACCGGCCTGTGTTTTCGAAACTCCCTCCAAACATATAAAAACCGTTAATACACATTCAGTTCATTTCTCTCTTCTCATCTAACCACCCTCTGTTTCTCTCCCTACAATATTTAAGGCTATTGTGTTATCACGATGACCTCACCAAAGAGCCGAGGGAGGAACAAGTTTCTTACATGTTTCCGGCCTGTCACGGGTGATGGCATCGCCGGTGATCATGTTCAAACAAACACAACGGTAGGAAGAGAACCCAAAGAGAGTGGGGTCAATTCAAATGTGGCCGGAAATGATAAACCTCACCGGCGTTTCTCTCGTTTACTCAAAGATATTTTGTTTTATAAGTCACTGGTTAGTCTCAATATCTTTGTTCATTTATGTTTATTTTCTATGCAACTCATGTAACAATATGTTACTATGTTATTATTTGCAGATAAGAAAGATACGTAACAAAAAATGTGCAAAAAAATTGTTTAGACCCATTACCAACCTATATTCGAAAAGGGAGAATATTTATAAACCAGTAGATGAAAATACGAGGTTCAAAGAATTTTCAGAGATGGACCACACGCGTACAAATAATTCTCGTTTTTCTTCAACAAACGCTTCAACGTCGTTGTGCTCAACGTGCCCCTCGTCCATTTATTCTAATTCGAGGTCCACATCGCAACGAAGGGGACCGTTACTAATAAATTCACGGGAGTTGAAACAAAAATCAGCAAAGAAATTCAGTTTAAACATTGGATTTTGTTTGGTTATCCTATGCCTATTTGTTTTGATTATGTGGGGGAGAACTTGTGCTATATTCTGTACGTCGTCTTGCCTTTACTTCGCCCCTCGACGGTTCAGTGGCGCTGGATCACCACTAAAAGTGGTTGACTCGCTGGTAAATCTCGTTGACTCTGGGGGATGATAGACTATGGGATAGAAAAAGAGGGTTATCACGTTGGCATTGATATTTTGTGTATTTTTGTATTAGACATTTTTGGGGAAAAAATTCTTTTGACAGGCATCTTCTGGTTGGGGTGTTAACAATGAAGATTTAAAACATAAGATAGTGGTGTCTTTCTGTAATTCTGCTGTTTTTAGGGGGTAGGGAAAAAACTTCTCCCTTTTCCCTCCTATTTATTGTATATTTATTTTTGGTTTTGGGGGAGACAAGACTGTACAAAATTTCCTCCGGCAATGAAACCAAAGTTTTCTTGTTTTCGGGGGTTCTATTGTGTTGCAAATAGCAATCAAGACTTTAATCGTATTATGTCCCGGAGATGAGCTTAACGGGGTGAAACTAATTTTTTATGTGACTTTGTTGACTGATGATTAACAGTTGAAGTTCTTCATGTGGTGTATTTCTTTTGCAGGGTTTGGATAAATTTTGTTGTCAGTTGGATAGAATATGTTATGATTAAAAAGACACAATTTTCTATTCTCGTCATGTGCTCACTTCTATTTGGTAGTCACTTGGCATACTAATTTTCTTAAACTTCTTGGCATGGGGCGGAGCACTGTGGGGGCTAGACCGGGCTATAACCCATGTCCACTTACCCCCAAAAATTTTACAGTCAATTCAAAACACAACCCAACTTAATTTACTTTTTTACCAATCAAAACCCACTTGATTGATATCCCACGTTTCCTTTTAAAAAGAAAAAAAAAAACTTATTCAAACAATTGAACCCCACCTCTTTCTCTCAAACTTTGAAAAAAAAAAGGTCCCCCTCAAAATAACTAGACCATTTCCATGATCATTTCTCAACTCCTTTTCTTTTCATGACCATTTCTCAAACCCTCATCATTTTCATTTATTATATTCACCACTCACAAACTAATAGGTATGACTTGTTTTTCTCTCTCTATTTATCTCGATGTTAAATTTGAGGATAATTTTAGTTTTAAATGGTTAATGTTAGTTTTTTATATTGATGAAATAATTTTTAGGGGTTAATTTTATTAAAATATTTGTATGGTTAATTTTAGGGTATATGGTAGGATTAATTTTAGGGACTGCTCGTTTAAATTACAAATTATTATTTTTTATTTGTGCTTCTATATATTAGGGTCTAAAATCTTTAATCAATCAATATATGTTTCTCTTTCCATTAGATTAAATAAATATTTAAGTAATTATTTGGTAAATACCCAAAAATAACTTCAAAAAAATTCGACTTTGGAGCTCTTGCACCCGAACTTTCGGAAAATGTTAGCGATCATCTCACCCACTTTTTGATTGAATTTTTTTATGAAACTTTATGAATACGATCTCGACAGTGAGAAGATCATATTCATGAAGTTTCTTAAAAAAGTTCAATCAATAAAGTGGCTGGCACCGGCGCAACATTTCAACGGTTGAAAATGAATATTTATACCATTTTTTTACATATCACCGCATCTCAACGGTTTTTTTATTGAATTTTTTGATGAAAAAAATTAGAGATGTTCTTCTAACCGTGGACATTATATCCATGAAGTTTAATCAAAAAATTCATTTTTTACTATTTTAAAAAAATGATATGTACCGAGGTCTGCACCATAAGGAGTCTTTACACGAGACTTTTGGTATATATATATATAAAATAATGCTTATGTGCGGACTGGTCCGCATTTTAAGAAAAATGCGGACCGGACATGTGTCGTCTAAAGGTGTGTCTAGAAATTACCACCTAAATTATAGGCACTCTCTCTCTTTTTGGGGCTCACCGTCAGGTGACACATGTTTGGTCTGCATTTTTAAAATGCGGACTAGTTCGCACAAGAGCAGGACTGTATATATATATATATGGGGGGGGGGGGGGATTGTTGCTATTTTATGTTGAACACACTTCCTCGATGGTATCATTGTTAGGAGGTTGCGCGTAGTGGGCAGTCCACCCTGACGTTGACCAGCATGTGTTGGATTGATTCTCCAAGTCATAGTATGCCACTATTCATGTATGAAGTAAGGTGTTAGTTTGGAGACTGGTTGGGTGCGATATGGTATGGTAGCGACCCCCGAACATATGTTTATGACTGCCACCGTTGTTTGTGTTTACATGTTGATTCAATGGTGAGATTCTGACCCAGTGACTCATTCATGGTACGTGGTATACCCGGAATCCGATAGCATACGAGGGACATCGATCTGCGAGGTCCCGACTCTAGAGATGCGACTTATACATATATAGCGAGTGATATATATGTGTGTGTATACGAGATATTATGTGTATATCTATTTATAACCTGGATGTAGCTATGTTATTATATTGTGTGAATATCTATCTATAACACGTGTGTAGCTATGTTATTATTTATGAAAGTATACCAAGTTAGGGTTGTATATATTTAGTTAATGGTGACTATTAGTGGGATAGGCTTTGATAGCGTTTATTATTCTTGTTAGATTGGGGTAGTATGATTAGCATAATAAAATGAATGTGTTAGGTGCGCACTGTATATGGGAGATTAAGTCTCATGTGAGTGTGATGTGACACAAAATATGTTTGCTACGTGTGTACCTACGACTCAAATACTAGCTGGTCACTCAAGTAATACTCAGTAAGTCAGAGTTGAATCCACAGGGACATATAGAACGTTTTAATGACAATAAGGTAGGATTACAAAATCTAAGTATCGACTCTTGAAAGAAAAGAAAAGATGATTTTGTTTTGGGAAAAATTCTTACTAACTAAAAAAATCAAACTAGTAAGTGTAATTTAAAACTAGGAAAAAGTAAGAAATTAGAATTTTTAGTTTTGAAAACCATTTAGGAAAAATGGATTCGGGATACAATAACCATAGGTATTTATGCTAAATATAATATTCTTGACAATAATATGATTAATTAGAAAAAGAACATTAATTAAACTGAAGCACTAGATATTTGAGAATGTTACTTGGCACAATACTTAGTCAACAATTAAATAAACGCGAACGATAGAATTATTGACCCGTATATCGTATTCTCAAACTCCGGTTGCCTACAACAATTGGAGTTAAGATTCTACTTATTAATTTAAACAAAAAATATCAAACCCTAATAATTAAACATATAATTACGTAGAATTGTATATCTAACGTTAAAACCTAGGTTGGGTTCATGTTCCCTAACCCACGAATAATCTAGTCCGACATGATATTAATCATTACGTAGGAATTCATTAATTTGCATGTAAATAAGATGAATGAATAAGAAATATGGGGAAAATTAAAGTTACCAAGGTTGAAGAACATGAAGCATGCAAGAATAATTAATACTTGAAGAAAATCCGTAAAATACTATGATCTTCTATTGAATTAATGGTGCAAAACATGTAAATTATTTTCCCGATATGTTCTTAATGATAGTTTGCCTTACAATGAATGATAATTGGTTTAAAAGATTCCTAATAGGTTTATACAAGTGAGAAAATTTATGTAAAGAAATGTAGATAAACTCAAACTCCTCATCCTAGAATTCAGGAAAAATAACAAGATCCCGTCTTGAACTGAACTGTTTGGCTTAACCTAACCCATCACCGAACACTTGGGGCCAACCGATTCGTCTGACCGACTTTTCTCTCCCATCCAATTACACGATTTACTTGTAAAACATAAGAGAAATGCACAAAACACGAAATAATTGCCAAAAAGGTTAATAGCAAAAATATGAGATAAATTCGGGCTAAATGCCATGTACGGGACCGTAAAATACCAAAATTATAGGGATAAATATAAAATATTTAGCCCTAATCAAATCTCCCTAACTTGGAACGTTGCTAGTCCTGAGCAACGTAAAATAATGAGAGTACGAGTATAAATAAACCTCTAAACAACTAAAGAATTGAATACCTCTTTTGCGGGAAAGCGATTACATTTAGCGTATGCAACAAGCCGTTAAACCCCAAAGTTACCCTAGTAGGACGAGTGGTGTCTCGTGAGGTTTTGCAATGAATGTACTCACAAAATTCACTTTTATACGACTCAAATAAAATATCAAAATATTTAAAAATCGTACAATTTAAATTCCAAAAAAATAATCACATCAATTTTTGTTCGATAGATCTTAATTCATTGTGTGTGTGTAGAAAGCCGAAAATTAGCCGCTAACTTCCACCGATTGATCATTACGTTACTTTTCGAAAATTCGCTTTGATTCAATTTATCACGAAATGCACTCACAAATTAATTACTCGGATTGTGGTTTTTCCTCTCGGTATGCATGAAATTAAGAGTAAATGTAATGGACATAAGTTCAGGCACACAAAATGAAAGACGAAATTTTTTATGGTGAAAAAGATCTCATGAACGGAACGGTCATTGGAAAATGGAAAAACATCATTCTTTCTTCGCACCGTTTTGTCTTTTAATATCTTTTTGTATTTTTAGCTCTCCACGTGGAAATTAACTTCGTTATTCAAAATTGTTTATACTTTTTTCAGGTTAAGGTGTTTGGATAATAATGGGAATGTTGGTAAATTTCGGAGTTGAATTTTTTTTTATAATGACCGTCGGCACTTTTTCGGGCTTTTGATCATTTTTCTCCCTTTATTTTCTTTTTCCTTACATTCTTCATATTTTTCTCATTTTTCTATTTTTTCCTTTCTATTTTTGTTTAAGTATTTTCTTGCCCCTTTTTATATACCATTTGGACTTGATTTACGAATTTTTCGATTTTCATAACTCCCGGCTAATTTGAGGTTTTCGGGTTATCAAACGAAATGGGATATCATTTTTGGGTTCAAACTGGCTTTCAAAAGGATATTTTTCATTACTTTTTATGGCTAATATTTTTGAATTAAGAAACGATAGCCTAACTTCATATGCCCAAATTACTTATTATATTACCATATGCGCCTCGAGGTGGATTTAATTTTGAGATATTTTTAGCTAGTTTTCAAGACAATATTTCACTCGTTTTTCGCAACCGATTAAATAAAGAATTAGAGATCATGGACGACTTTTTATCACTAAAAATAACTTTTGAGTTAATTTTGACTCGGTTGAATTTAATTACTCGAAAACGATGATAGGCTCAAAAATCTCACCGGGTTAAAATCTCCACACTTATTCGTTAATTCGTCTATTTTTGCCTAATTTCCGTTTTTAGTCAATTCTGACTTAGCGTATTGGATTTTTACTAATTGAGACTGCATACAAAAATTTAGTGATATTTTGTTTTGTTTTGTTTTAAATTTCATTTTTTGTGGGCATTTTAACATTTGCGAAGTTTGAAAGACGCATTTATACCCCCCCCCCCCCCCCCCCTAACTTAGACTTTTGCATTGTTCTCAATCAAAATGATTAAAATCTAAATAATACAAGAAATAGTGTGAAAATAAAACAATCAAATATGAAAATGCATTAGACACTAATGAACTTAAATATCAATACATTAAGCAAGAGAAAGATTACATAGTTCCATTAATGAAAAAATCATACAAAATAAAGAACTACATAATAAAAGATAAACGCAACCACAAGCTCAAATGTGAGGGGTCGAACGCGTTCGGGTCATGAGCATATGGGTTCCAATAGTAATCGGGCATTTGGGCACCCGAACCTACGCTCAAGAGGTACAAATCGACTTAATGTCGCATCATCATACTAGTATATGTCTGGTAATCATGAGGACCATCCTTATACTAGGAGATAAACCTGTCTAGACGGGCCTCAAGTTAATTCAAAAGGCCATTGATGACCACCGTATTTAATGCATGCTCGTTAAAATCAACCTCATAGTCCGAGTCGGCTTCATAATCGTTGACTTGGACATTTCCCTCTTCCTTTTCATCCCCACCCTTTTCTTCTTGCCCATCGTTGACTCCCTCCCCCATTTCAATATCCTCAAAAATAGGCTTGGGGGGAGGTTGGACATTTCTTATTTGCGTGTTGTGATCACGCGTAAATTCTTCCGTATTTACCCCCTTAATTTAGGGATTTTTATCGACTCGGATAATGTAATTCATGTTGATTTATCTCATTTATATACATCTGACCTTTCTACATAGTATCTAGAGTTTTGTGCCTTTTTCCTGATATTTACAGATATTTATTGCCAAGTGAAGAAAGGAAAAAGCCAAAGCAAAAGAATGAATAAAGGGAGAAAAGTAAAAAAGGATAAAAGCGTAATTTCCATCAGGAATCTGGACGAGAACCAAATGAAAGTTGAAGATCTCGAATCTACAAGTGTGTAGGAAGAAACGGTGTCCAAATTCGAGTTCCGGAGCAGAAGTTACGAGGTTATAAAGATGAGAGATAATGGAGAGAAATCCGAGTTCCGACACGAAAACTCGATTGTCGAGTACAACCCAGATAGCCCACACACGCCTAACCATCCTCGATTTTGGGTTCCAGCTCCTACACTGCTAAACTCAATAGCAAGCTACCCATCTGGTTATACTTCAGGTTACACTCCTAGTGAAGCGACTGAGGATACCGAGTCGTTAAGTGAGATATCCATGTCACATCATGGTAGCATTGGCGCGGGTGAGGGAGAGGCACCTTATCGACCCTTAAGAGAATTCATGTACCCTGAGCGGCCAATCATTCCAGGATGCATTATGCTCCCATATAATGCAGGGCAATTCTGTTTTCGAAATGGAAAAATCCAAATCCTTCCCACATATCGTGGAGTGGAATCGGAAAAAGTCCTATCTCCACATTCGGGAGTTTGAAGAAGTGTGTGAGACGTTCAGCGATCAAATATGCGCGAAAGATGTGATTCGCCTCAAGATTTTGCCATTTTCTCTCAAGGATAAAGCTAAGACCTGGTTATGGTCTTTACCCCCTAATTCGATTACGTCGTGGAATGAGTTACAGTCTAAGTTTCTCAAGAAATGCTTCCCTTCACATCAGACGAACTCCATTAAGGCTCAAATTCAAACCTTTTGATAATTAGAAAATGAGTCGTTTGATCGATGTTTTGAACGTTTCAACGAGTTAGATACTTCATGCCCTCATCATGGACTTGATAAACAGCAAATCATTTCATTTTTCTATACTGGGCTAAACATCAACTCCAAATAACTTGTTGAGACAATGTATTATGGCCCTTTCATGGAATTAGATGCTAATGATGTTAAACTCCACTTGAGGTATGTTGTCGACACCACTCAAGCATGGGATACATCTGACCCTAGCACTCATAGTCGAACTCGCCAAGCGGTCACCACCCCATCTAGGCCTGTCAATGGGTCGGGTCTGGACCCGAACCCGACCCGAACCTGATCCGTATAATAGGGTCTGAGCATATTTTTTTGGACCCGAAGATCCGAATACCCGAGACCCATTTATTAAACGGGTAGGGTCTGGATCTTATACAAAACCCGGACCCGAAGATCCGACCCGAATTGTACATTATTATTTTGTATATATATACATATATACTATAAATTTATATATATTTATAAATATATCTGATCAATATAACATGTAAGTATTATATGTAAAAATATATATTTATGTATATAATAAATATAAGTAATATATGTTTTATTTATACTAATAATATTCTACAATACATTACAAAATATTTTAATTTAACATTAAATAATAAAGAAGGGGGATAAAATAAAATAAATATAAAATAAATGTACATATTTGACCAGACCCGGACCCGAGACCCAAAAACCCGAATGGATCCGAGTCTGGATCCAATATTGTAGACCCGATGAAGACCCGAACCCGAACCCGAACCCGATGAAGACCCGATTACACGGATCTGGATCTCCCTAAATCTGACCCGTCTCCGACCCGTTGACAGGCCTAACCCCATCGACGTTCGGTCTGTTCAGCGTCAAAAAAGATACCATGACGAACCATCGACTCGATCAAATTGAGAAAGGTATGAGAGAGTTACTCATTAGGTGAGTAAGAGAACCAACTGGCCCAATCAACATCTCCGTTGAGAAGGTATGTGCTATTTGTGAAGCGGGATATTCAACAGAAGAATGTCCGATGATTCTCGCTTAAAAAATTATGCTTAATGTGTAGGTGAGTGGTGTAGGAGGATTCAAAGGTAATTTCGGTGACCCGCACGAAAATTCTTATAACCCTTCATGGAAAAACCACCCAAGTTTTAGCTATGGACAACCGCAGGCTGCATTGAATCCTAATTCACATGTTGCCCATCCTCCACTTCCACACTTTTAACAAGCACCACCTATGAAAGGACAATAGCCAGTTACACCTCCTCCAGCTCCATATATCACTCCACCGCGGAGAACTCTTGAGGACACAATACACCAATTCATAAACTCCCAAAGTGCAACCAATGCTAGATATGAGCGCATGTTCACCGACATAAATACGAACATTTGAAGTCACAATCATCGTTGAGTGTCCAAAAGAAGGGTAAATTTCCTGCTCAGGTCCAAAGACCTCCTCAAGGTCAAACTAGTATTAGCTCTACTTCCATAGAACATCAAGAGCAATGTCAATCCATAACCACTCTACGTAGTGGGAGGGTTGTTGATTTATCACATCCCCCACACGACACACCGAAAGACAAGGAGATTTTGCCCGACACAAAAGAGGTCGAAGATGTCCCCTTGAAAGAGAGTGAAAGGGACGACACTAGAGAGCTCGAGATAGTAGTAAAACCACCTACCGCAACGCCATTTCCTCAACGGTTGGTTCCTCCTAAAAAAGGAACCCCCCGCGATGAAGTGTTAGGAGTGCTAAAGTAAGTAAAGTTAAACTTTCCTCGATGCCATCAAGCAAATTCCAGCTTATGCAAAAGTCATTAAAGACTTATTGACAGTGAAGAGGAGGATGAAGGTAAAGAAAAACGTCTTTCTAGCACAGAATATGAGCTCTGTCCTGCTTAACTTTCTCCCACTAAAATTTAAAGATCCTGGTGCACCCACCATTTCATGCATCATTGGAGAGAATATAATTGAAAAAGCCTTACTCGATTTAGGGGCGAGTGTAAATATCCTCCCCTATTCCAATTATAGGCAACTTGATTTGGGTGACCTCAAACCCACAAAGATCACTCTCCAATTAGCGGATCGAACCGTGAAGATACCTAGGGGTATTGTCGAGGACGTGATAGTTCAAGCTGACACCTTCTACTTCCCCGTAGATTTTATCATTTGGGAGATGGAGCCCTTCTTCACCTCGAGTAATCATGCTCCCATCATTCTTGCGCACCCATTCTATGTTACGGCTAATGCACTGATTAATACTCGAAATGGGCGAATGCAACTCACTTTCGGGAACATGACTTTAGAGACTAACATCTTCAACATAGCCCAACATGCGGGGGAAGAAGATGATCTTTATGCGGTAAGTCTTCACTACAGTAAAAAGGCCAAATTAGCACCCTTCAGTCGGCCAGTCTTGTCACGGTCATTGACCGTGACAAGGCCATGATAACTGTACTTGTCAAGGTCATTGATCGTGACAACCTTAAAAACTTGTCACGGTCAATGACTGTTTATACGAAAATTAGGCAACTGACGTGGACTAATCATATAAATACACGTAGCATCTTACGTGTTAAATATTTATGCTCCCCGAGCTACAGGGAATACCGAGCTACATAGCCTGTCGAGCTACTCAGCGTGCAGAGCATCTGGACAGGAAGATCAAGGGACAATTGCACATTCAATGAACATTGGATTTAATGAACATCTTTATTGTACAGATGTATATGTCTATTAAACAACGGCATCTTGTCTGTTCATACTGATAGCCCCAAGGCTATAAATACATTGTAACACTCCCCATAGGAGAAAGAATTGATCTCTTGTAATCATCATCGAGATTAAAGTTAACATCGGCAATATAAGAACAGTGGACGTAGGCCATTTTCATTGGGGCTGAGCCACTTTAAAAATCTGTTGTCTTATTTTCTTTATTCGTTTTTATCAGTGATTAATTAATTAAATCGAATCTAGTTTTTTACATCAACAATAACCGTGACAGGTCCGTGACAACTTTATCGGTAAAAAAACCTTCCTCTTCTTTTTTTCCAATGTTTTCTATTCCCTCCATTTCTCTCTCTGTAAGCGACTGCTCTCTCTCTCTCTCTACCATATATTTTTTCTTCTCTCTTTCTCTTCCATTTGTATATATGTGTGTGTATACGTGTGTGTGTGTGTAGGCCTGTAAACGGATCGGATTCGGATCGGATCAGGCAAATCCAAATCCATATCCGTTTATGTCAAACGGATTCGGATATGATCCGTTTATTAATCGGATCGGATCAGGCAAATTCAAATCCATATCCGTTTATATTAAACGGATTCGGATCCGATCCGATTATCCGTCTATGTATAACTTGATTTGCAACATTTTTATTTTCAACTATTATTTCATAAATTTATTTTGCAAATGTTCCAAAAAAACAGATAATGAAATAAATAACTATTGTAATAAATATTAAAAATGTTATTAAATACAATATATATTAATTAAAAGCATATTTTATATATATATATATATATATATATATATATATGTTAATCGGATCGGATTATTAACGGATCGGAGTATATGAATCCAAATCCGCTCCATTTATTAAACGGGTAATCGGATAATTAGATTTTAGGCATGATCCATAACCGCTTAAATGGACCGGATTCGGATTCGGATTCGGATTCGGATTCGGATAAAATCTGATCTATTGACAGGCCTATGTGTGTGTATATATGTGTGTGTAAATGTGCGCGCGTGTGTATATGTGTGTGTGGTGGAGGGAGGGGGCAGGGGTGGGGGTGGGAGTGGGGGTGGGGAGGGGGTGTATATGCGTGTGTGTGTATATATGTGTGTGTGTGTGTGTGTGTGTGTGTGTGTGTGTGTGAGTGGGTGGGTAGTGGATGTGGGGTGGGGCTGGGGGTGGGGTGGGGTTGTGCGCGCGCGCGTGTGTGTGTGTGTGTGTGTGCGCGTGTGGGGGGGGGGGGGGGGGGGCCGGGGGGGCTTGTTAATTTGTTTTATTAAATTTTGATTGATTTATTAGATATTGCCCCTAATATGCAAGTAGTTCCCCTTGTAAAGGAATTGATTGATTATTAATTTTTTTTAGTAAATTAATAATTAGTGCTCCCTTCATATGCAAATAGGATTGCCCCTCATTGTAAATTAGTAAATTAATAATTGTATACTTTAATTGTTAGTTTAATTGATGAAACGAATTAATTGAGTAGATGAATTAGAAGGAGTACGGGATACACATTTTTTGTTACTATTGTGGTTGGATTATAGTGGATCGATGTTCGGTTGGTTAATTTTAGAAGTGGCATGACCACTGGATTATTGCCTATATGGGGGTGGGATTTTTCAACTTTTTTTTAAAATTACTTTGTATCACGAACAATATATATATAGTATGATAATTAAATTAAACATACTTGAAATTACATATAGTGCACACAGATGCTAGCCTTCTATTTCTTATGCGTACGCATTCAATAGCCCTTAGACCCGTTCGAGAGTCATTACCCCTGTAATGAGATCTCTCGGATTATCCCGTTTGGACAGTTTGGGACTGCATAATTTATGTATAATAATATTCTTAGTGGATTAAAGTTGTTACTTTTTGAGGAAGTTCTACAGTCCTATCCTAATGTTCTCTGGGCACATACTAGATTGAAAAATGTGAGTGTTATTTCAATTGATTAATTGAAATAACACTCACACTTGCCAATCTACGTCGTGCACTTGGAGAACTATGGGGATATGCTGCCGAATTTTTCTCAAATCGCAATACTGTGCATGAGTTGTTAAGTATATTACAGAAATATGCGGTCTTGAATGGGATAAGACCACTCACCCTTTAGAGGAGATGGAGGAAATAGGAATTTCTATTATAAATTGAATTGGAATTTGAAATTTAAAAATCGAATATAAATAAGACATAATTAAATGAAACATACTAATCTAGGAATATACACTTCTTACCTTTAATAGGTGATTAGTTGTACTAGCTGTGATGGGATATCCTAAATACAAAGAGTGGATGGGTGAGGCAAATAGAATGGGGGATGTGTTTCGCAGAGGTGGTAATGAATTTGTGAAATACGCAAAGAGATGTCATAACGATGAAGAGTTTTTCTGTTCGTGTGTTAGGTGTAAGAATGGTAAGGTGTTTGAGTGGAAAACAGTTGAACTACATTTATTAAGATGGGGTATGGAAGATAATTATCGATTTTGGAGTTTTCACAGTGAATTGAAAGTTCATTTTGTCCCCGAACAACCTTCACAACAACCTTCAACAAGTAGGATAGATGTAGAAGGGGATGACGTAGATCATAATATGTTAGAGGATTTAGTTAATAATGCGTACGGAGTTTATGAAGCGGAGGAGAATGAGATCACTGATGATGTACAACTTTACATGCCATGGTTGATCTGCATAGTTTGAAAATGCAGTACGGTTCGTCTGGCAATAGCGTGACGGGAATTCTGAATTGGGTGAAGGGTTTACTATTTAAGGAGAATACGCTTCCAAATATCTATGCTATTATGAAGAACAATTTGAAAGGTTTTGGAATAAAGTACAAATTGATTCATGCTTGTGTGTATGACTGCATACTATACTGAAAGGAGTATGAAAATATCGATCGTTGTCCGGTATGTGATGAACCTAGATATGTCCAATCTACTAGCAAGGAAGGTACAAGCTCAAAAATGTTGAAATATTTTCCCGTTGGGCCTAGATTAAAGCGATTTTTCACAGTACCATGGATAACAGAGGCAATGACTTGGCATGCTAGGGTAGAAGTAGGGAGTAATTTCATACGTCGTCCAATTGATTCTATAACTTGAAGGAGGATGAATTATGAGTGTCCCGATTTTGCTTGAGAACAACGCAACATTCGTTTAGCTATATCAATACACCAATCAGAGTGTATGGTCAGTGATGCTAGCCCCACTCAACCTCCCTCCTTCATAGTGTATGAGACCTGAATTTTCGATGTTGTCTTTGTTAATACCTGGGCCAAAGGCACCAAGTGATGACATCGACGTCTACCTGGATTCTTTGGTAGAAGAATTAAATGAGTTATGGGAAGAGGGTGTGCAAGCATTTGACTCTTTTAAAAAAGAAGAGTTTACGCTGAAAGCTATGTTGATGTGGGCAGTTCATAATTTTTCAGCTTATGGGACATTATCCGGTTGTGTAGTACATGGTTATTTGGGGTGTCCTATTTGTGAAGAGGAGACTAAATCTCTTAGTCTCTTTGCTAGCTCAAAAAATATATACCATTTCCATTGGAGGTTTTTACCCCTGGCTCATAGTTTCAGATTTGAGAAAGGTTCCAATTTTTTATCGGGCGGGGTTCAACATAGGCTACCGTCGAGAAAACTTTCAGGTTCAGAAATTGAAAGTAAATCTTCTGATTGTGGCCCTAATATGCCAAGTAAAAATTCCAAATTTAAGAATGTCAAGTATAAGAAGACCCCAACTGGTAATGAAACTGAGATAAGAAAGGCATAGTCTAGGAGGTCAATTTTATTTGACTTGCCTTATTGTAAGAATAACTCGGTGCGCCATGTATTGGATGTGATGCATGCAGAGAAGAACTTCACTGAATAAATTGTGGACACTTTCCTTGGGGGAGTCATTCGAATGATGGAGAAAATTCACGAAAAGACCTTAAATCGTTGAAACTCAAGCCACAACAATGGTTGAAAGAAGATAATAGGGGAAGGACAATAATTTCCCTTGGTGCGTTTACTATGACGAGTGGGGAAAGGAAGGTGCTTTTAGACACAATATATAATTTGAAGGGTCCATCTAATTTTTCGTCCAACTTGCAAAGGATTGTGAATTATATTAGTCATGATTTACATAAGTGTAAATCCCACGATTGGCATGCGATCATGCAATTGGCTCCTCTATTATTTAAGCATTGTTTCTCCAAGCACAGGGATTTGTGGAGGGTTATTATGCAAATTAGTAGGTGCTTCTCACTTTTGTGTGAGAAGGTACTCAATTGAGAACACATAGTAGCCGCAAAATTGGCAGTGACCGAAGCGATTTATGTGTTGGATAAGTACTTTCCCCCAGCATTCTTTTACATAGGGGTGAACTTATTGGTACACCTATGCGACGAGGCACTTCTTTGCGGTCCAGTTAGATATCAGTGGATGTATCTGTTTGAAAGATTGATGAAAGTTTTTAAAGATTACGTCAAGAATACGTGATTCATTACAGGATAAATTGCAGTGGAATACATCATCGTGGAGTCATCAATCTATACTCGGGAATATATGCCTGACTCGATCAGCGTTGATGACACTGATGAGTTCGTCGATGATGGTGGTCATGTGATGTGAAAACAAGTGAAATTAACGAGTTTGCAACATGAACAAGTAGCTCGTTATCTATTTGACACGCATGAAGATGTCAAAGAATGGAAAAAGTAAGTTTAAATTATTTTAAGTTTTAGATTATTTTAGATTATTTTATACATGATTAATTTTGTAAAATGCAAAAACTATGAAGCCTGTGAGAACAATAAAAGACGAAAAACAATGGTACAATCAGATAGCGAATTTAGGTTGTGGTTGTCACAAGAGGTAATTATAATGAAAATGGTCGTTATATAACGTTACATTACAATAAAACTTTACAACTAACCTAATTAATTTATCTATATTCTCAGCTCTTAAAGACGGGTGATGCGACATCAAGGCTTGCTCGTCTAGCCACTGGACCCTTATTCGTGGCACGAGAGTACAAAAAGTATCGATTGAATGGTTACGTATTCGGCGCAAGGGTGTACGAGAAAAGTACAAATGCACAGAACTCTGGCATTTCATACAAGGCTCTTACTTTCTTTCGAGCAAGCGCCAAAGATAAAAACTCGTTGAAACTAAAATGACTTACGATGGTGTAATTCGAAATATATTTGAATTGGATTATATAAGCTTTAAAGAGGTTGTGTTTTACTGTGACTGGGTAAGATTTGAGGATAAAAATGCTTATAAAGTTGATCCTCGCACCAATTTGATCATGGTTGACTTGTTCAAGTTGAAGAGCAATGACCACGTGAGCGATGAGCCATTTGTTTGTGCATTTCAAAAAGTCAACCTAGTGTTTTAGTTGGAGTATATCAACAACGAGTCATGGTCAATTGTCCTACATGCGCTAAAGCATCTAAATAGTAGTGTGGATGACTTGGTTGCTCCTACCAAATATCAATCCATTTTTTATGATAACCCGAATTTGAAATAATTTTTCTATTTGTAATAAATATTCCAATTTGTACTTTATCAATCCATTTTTTATGCTTTTAATTGATTTGCACTTTATCATTTTCACTCTTGTGTAGTGTGCATGTGTGTGGGCACTAGGGGTGTGGGTGGGGATGTTTTGGATTTTTAGTAATTGTACATATTATGAGTTAGATGTTGTTATTTTAGAATTCAGAATTGAGGTTTTAAACAGTAATAATTCATTTGGATTTGTAGTAATTGTACATATTTGCATGTCTTCTTCTAATTCATTTGGATTTGTACTAATAACAATATTTTTTTTACAGAAAATGTCTCCTTCAGGTATTAAGGTGAGGATGATGATGCTGATTATGATGATGTCGTCTGGTTTCGGTGGTAGCGGAGGCGACGAGGGTTCCTCGGCCCCTAGGCTCCCCAAATATGAAAAATTGGGGATGGCTGTCGAGAACAAGACGGGGATATCAGCGAGATCCCTCCGGCCGGACGTCTTACGTCGAGGTGGAGTAGAGGATGATGATAAGATTTTATTTTTCTATAATTACAGAAATATGTTATTCTGCATTATTTTACTTTGCGGGCCCGATACTAATTTTGCATTATTTTATTTCAAGGGACGGGGAATGGCCCAAGAGGTAGGCCACATAGGCTCGATGCTTATGTGGTTATTCGAACGAAGAAGGGAAAGGATAAAAAGGTGTCCTCGGTTATCGCGTCCACGATTGTAAGTAATCCGACAGTTTACTTTTTGTTAATTACGTTATAACTTTTTTATTTACTTATTTAACTAATCATGTGCTTTTTGTTGTTTTAGGCAAATCTTAAAAAAGTGTATGAGTCGCAGTCTGATGCCGACAAGGCATCTTTGTCCATGAACGCACTCAACCAAGTGCTTGGCGCTGATCGCAAGGGGAGGACAAGGGGGTGAGCTCGCGGGTGGCCAAATTTAGGATCATCGAATTGGAGATGAGCAATACCGAGTTGGCTCGAACGGTGGACTCGCATGACTTAAAGTTGTCCCTTTTCGAGGCGACGGTCCAAGATATGTTCTCATTTATGAAGCGTTCGTTGGGAAGAAAGGGTAAGAGGAAAGTGAAGGAGGAGGAGGTGGAGGGAGACGAGGACGCGGACGTCGCTGCTTCATCGCCAACACATGCGGACTCTGATGATCCAATCCCCTATTTGGCTCCCTTCGAACGATCTATGACGACACTTGGTTGGCCGAGCGTATTAATACACGACATATTTGAAGGAGATCAGATAGGGAGGGGTTTGAGGGACTCGAATACTGTCCAGGGTACGCTAGTTCATGGATGTGCGCTTCAAGACATCGAGGCCAAGGTGCTCATCACGCCCCATTGTGGTTGCGCGAACAATGCGGCATGATGCATATTCAAGGGTGTATCAATTCGTATATCGTGTCGCCTATCTACATTCTCAAACCTACCCCAGACTTGTAGTGACATTATTTGAATTGTTTTAGATTGTTTTAAGTTGTTAAATTGAATTGTTTTAAGTTGTTACATTTGAATTATATTTGGGTTATATCGTGATGTATATGGTTTTGAATGTATATTTGCAGTATCTGTATTTTATTTAGATATATGATGTCTGAACAGGTACAACGTTGCTATAACAGGTACAAATATACTGTTGGTCAGTGGCAGTGGCCATACTGTCCAGCAGATTTTTTTTCAATCCTGTCGAGAATTGTCACGGGTATTGACCGTGACAAGTATTATTTATCACACACTTGTCACGGCCATTGACCGTGACAATTTTTTTTAAAGGTCACTGATTTGTCACGGTTACTGATCGTGACAAAGGTTGTCACGATTATTGATCGTGATATGATCGTGACAAGTCTAATGAACTTGTCACGATCAATGACTGTGAAAAGTTCTTGACAGCAAAAGTTGTCACCCCCAAACTTGTCACGGTCAATAACTGTGATAATCCGACACATTTGGTGTAGTTCTTGTAGATGAGATCGTAGAAGAATACATAGAGGAAAAATTTTGTGGATATGCGCTAGAAGCGTGCCTGGTGTCGAATAACGAGACTGGAGGAGCGTACACCAACTTTGAAAAGGAAGCAGAGGAGCTGAGGGAAATTCTGAATGAGAGAGCGCCAAACGAGGACGTGAGAGATGTGAGTTAGGTTTTTATATTCGAGGAGCTGCCACCGAGGGAATCACGCATGGTTCCCTCCAGCGATAAATTCCCGACCCTCGAATTGAAGAAACTACCCTCCGATGTTAAATATGCTTACCTTGGAGAGAATGAGACATTTCCCGTTATTATCTCCTCTAGCCTAGACGAAGTGTAAGAGGGTAAATGATTGAAAATTTTGAGGAAGCACCAAAGTGCTTTTGGTTGGTGCATTACTGATTTGAAGGGGACAAGTCCTTTGATTTGTACCCACAAAATCCACCTCGAGGAGGATGTGAAGCCCTCAAGGGAAATACAAAGAAGGTTTAACCCTACTATGAAAGAGATAGTGAGGGCTGAAATCATTAAATTATTGGATGTCGGGATTATCTACCCAATCTCGGATAGCAAGTGGGTGAGCTCCATTCAAGTTATCCCTAAAAATTCGGGCATGACCGTGATTTAAAATGCTAAAGGTGATCTAGTTCCCCAACGTACCACCACCGGGTGGCGCGTTTGCATTGATTATCGGAAACTCAATGCGGGAACTAGGAAAGATCATTTTCCCTTGCCATTTATTGATTAGATGCTAGAGAGAGTAGTAGGCCACCCTTATTATTTCTTCCTATATGGTTATTCCGGATATAACCAAATTGAGATAGATGTACTTGACTAGGAAAAGACGACTTTCACTTGTCCCTTTGGTACGTTTGTCTACAAACGTATGCCATTCGGCTTGTGTGATGGACCCACAAACTTTCAAAGGTGCATGTTAAGTCTCTTCAGCGACATGATTGAGAAAGGACTTGAAGTGTTCATGGACGACTTTAGCGTTTTTAGCACCTCTTTCGATCTTTATTTAGCAAATCTTGAGAAAGTACTTGCCCGATATGTGGAGAAAAACTTAGTGTTGAATTGGGAGAAATGACATTTATGGAAAGTGAGGGAATTGTTCATGTCCACATTATTTCATCCAAAGGGATTGAGGTTGATAGAGCAAAAATAGATGTCATAGCTGACCTACCCCCACCAAAATCGCTAAAAGACGTGCGCTCTTTCTTGAGCCACGTGGGGTTTTATAGAAGGTTCATTAAGGACTTTAGCACCATGGTTAGACCCTTAAGCAACCTCCTTATGAAGGATACCCCATTTGAGTGGAATGAATCATGTAAAAGTGCTTTTGAAAAATTGAAAAGCATGCTTGTTTTCGCTTCCATCATGCAAGCCTCAGATTGGTCTTTACCATTCGAGCTCATGTGTGATGCAAGCGATTTTGCGATAGGGGTTGTTTTGGGCCAAAGGAAAGATAAAAAGGCTCATGATATCTACTACGCTAGTCGGACTCTTATCGGACCACAACTCAATTACTCTAATACGGAGAAGGAATTGCTAGCGGTAGTATTTGCTCTAGACAAATTTTGGCCCTATCTCATTAGTTCCCCCATCACTTGTTTTACTGACCACGTGGCTTTAAAATATCTCCTTGCAAAGAAAGACGCAAGGCCACGCCTCATAAGGTGGATCCTACTCCTACAAGAGTTTAATCTCTCCATTAGACACAAGAAAGGAGTAAAAAACATCGTCGCCGATCACTTATCCTGGCTTTTGTCCGACGTACCTAGCGATCCTATACCCATAGACGAGTATTTCCAGATTGAGCAACTCTTTGCCACCTCTTCTTTGCCCTAGTTTGTGGATATAATCAATTACCTTATCACGGGAGCCGTCCCTCCCGAGTGGACACCTCAAAATAAGAAGAGCTTCATTACTTGGTCGCGCGTGCTTTTCTATGACAATCCATTCCTTTTTTAAATACTGCGCTGACCAAATCATCCCACGGTGCGTACCAGATGATGAAATACCCAAAGTCATCCAATTCTATCATTCGGAGGCATGTGGAGGCCATTTTTTGACAAAAAAAGACAGCTGCTAAAATTCTCCAAAGCAATTTCTGCTGCCCACCATGTTCCGGGATGTAAGCAATTATTGTAAATCTTGCGACAGGTGTCAAAGGATGGGAGCGATTACCCGATGAGATATGATGCCATTATCCCCGATACTCATTATAGAGATCTTTGACAGCTGGGGTATTGACTTCATGGGCCCTTTTCCCCAGTCTTTTGGATACCTATACATCCTTGTTGCGGTATACTATGTTTCTAAATAGGTGGAAGGTATAGCTACCAAGACAAATGATAATAAAGTGGTAATACGTTTCCTGCATGAACACATACTTTCTCGCTTCGGCGCTCCAAAAGTGATAATTAGTGATAATGGCACGCATTTTTGCAGCAGGCCATTCGAGAAGCTCATAAAGAAGTATGGGGTCGTTCATAAGGTTGGAACGACCTATCACCCACAAATAAATGGGCAAGCCGAGTTGGCGAATCAGGAAATCAAGAACATCATAGAGAAGACTGTAACACCCCGCTTAAAATAATAACGGGTGGCAAGCCCTATACTATATTAAATCAGGAATTTCAGATGGTCCAGTCTCAACATCAACTGTCGGTACTATATAATATAGGACTAACTACCCGATATCATATAAGCGAGATGTTAAAACAAGTTAAAACATGCAACAAATAACAAACCAACACCATAAAACTACTAATAAATAGGAGAAAGATGCCGGAAAGAACTAAGATAAACGAAATGCTATGATAAAATGATATGATTAACTACAACAGAATGTGATACAAAAAGTAGACCCGAATAAGCTGTCGGGTCACAGCGAATACAATAACTGGAATGGAATAAGTATAAACATTTATATAAATATCCCTTGGGTACAAACCCGATATACAACATGAATCCTACCTAGAATTTTGAAAGGAGGAAGCGACAACTAGATACATCCCGCAACAGTCCGCACATGTCACGGCTCCCAAGACTCTGGATAGAAGGTCATCTGGCATCCATGCGGTAGGATACCTGTAATAATATATGTATATACAGGCAGGAGAGAAAAGTAAACGGGTCATAGCCCCGATTGTGAAAAATATTTAGCAAGTGTGTTAACCGTGCATAATAAATACCGGTGCACTTATTTCATAATAAAAAAAAATGGGACCGCACTCTCGTGGAACCCCAACTCACCTCTCATTCTAAAGGCGCGCACCGATTCGCGCCCTCAATTTTATTAGTTAAATTACCCCCATTTTATTAGGACAACCTAACTTATCATAGGACTAGCCTATACCCACGAGAAATGCCGTCCTAACTTACCCCAAGAATCCACCCCCTTCTCTAAACACAATTAAACATTTATTTTCAATGATATATGCCTTATTAGGCTTAGTGGATTCTGGTTTATACTTTAACCATTTAAAATTTAGTAGATTACCCAATATGCAACTGGGATGAAACATCTAATTTAAATTTCTAATTAATAAACATGAACAATCATTATTGACACAACTTCCCTCCAATTTCAACGTTGCGCTGCGTTTCGTGCGTGAGGTGTCTCGCAAAGCGAAATCCAAACAAGGAACCACCCCGTTACACTACTCCATGTCAACGTCGATCCGGGAGATCCATTATGCCACACATAAATATCGACAGAACTTCTCTCAACTCTCAACAATGTACTACATTTCGTGCGTGGGGAGTCTCGCAAAGCGAAATCCAAACAAGGAACCGCCCCATTACACTACTCTTTGACAATGTCGATCATAGAGATCCATAATGTCATGCATACCATAACGGGCAGAACTTTTCTCCAATCATATCCTTGGGATGATGTAACCGAAATATTCCTTAAATGCGATACATCAACCCCCATCAATCCAGTACACCATAATCATCCAAGATGTACTCCACAAAGGTTCTATATCCTTTCATCTATAGGATATATAAATATATATATAGGTATTTTATGCTCACCATATATATACATATACCAATCATCCATACCCATGACCAAGTGTACGTATCATATATGATGTAAAAAGGCCATGCACAAATAAATACCCGGCAATATATATAGCGCCGATAAACTGCATCAATGCTATCATCTTCCCAGTGCTCGGCTCACGTAGCAATACTGGGGCCACCATGGTGGGACTAAACGACACCCATCTCGTGGTAAACTCACGCACACGACGTCCCGGGAAGCGTTCATAGCTCCAAACTGGCAATGAGACGAAACATACCCACCACGTCTCATCCCAAAATAAAAATGTAAATCACATAATAACACACGGGACGACTATGACCTGGGGAATATCTACACCCTGGCTTTCTAGCCAGGATGCTCACCCTCTACGCACGCAACTTCCCAATGATAGCATGAGCGGGGTATGCTTAACCAAATAAGTATATATCATTCACATGCACAATATAGACATCCATATGATCCAATCATATGATCAAATATTAAACCATCATACAAGGTTTAAGTATCCATACCATGTATATCCATAACATAAATATATCCATATATTCATATACATACAGATATATATATATATATATATACACATGTTCACATATCCTTATATCTATATATATAAACTAATTCTCATTCATATATATAAGATATATATATATATATACCCGGCTATAAGTATACATAATCCTCAATATACAAGCCGTCACCACCATTTCCTTTAAATTCACCTCGATATGTGAATATGATCCCTCTCTTGAAACATATTCAATCATTTTTCCTATGATGAATAGTCTCCCAAAACCATATGTATATATCTATACATGTATATTCAACATTAGGGTTATCACCCAAGAGTTTGTGTAGAAATCCATCACTACACATTTTATCCATATTCAAAAGTACGTAGTTTCCTTTAGTACTATTTAACCATAGGCACACACATGACTTAATAGTCTAAAACCTCAATTTATTCCAACCTCACTTCAAGTATTGGAATCTCAATGGTCATATCCCCATAATTACGTGTAAACTATCCTAACTAGAATTTGTGCTACCGCTTATTCTAGTCGATAGTACGATCCCAAACTGTTCCCAATTTTACCTATGGTTCAATTAATTTTATGAACCCTTACTCCTATTGAGTTATCAATTGTTCCTTAGTCTAAACATTTCTAAGGATATGAGACCCCTCACTCTTTAAGAGTATGCGACCACTCTCTTCCATTTGGCCCCAAATTGTATCTTAACCCTATCCTATCCTTATAAGGATTTGACACAAATGTCGGCCTAGAAATTTCACAACATACATGGATATTTCTTATCCAATGATTCCAAGAAGTTCCCACTATCAGATACTAAGTGAGAGACCCCCTATAAGTCACCAAAAGATATCTCTTACTTTATAAGAGAGAACCCCAAATCAACAAACCCAACCAAAAAGGGCTAGAAGTCATCTTAGGAAACCCATAAAACAGCCCATTAAGGAAGCCCCTAAGAATAAACTCCAAAAGAAAAAGGGGAAAAGGATTTCCCATTCTAGGGCTAAAAACAGGGGACCGATCGACCGGTCCCAGACCCCCGGTCGACCGCGGGTCAAAATTTTGCCTACGAAGAAATGCAGTAGGCTTTTCCCTTAAGGCGCGGTCGACCAGCCATACCAGATGCCTTGGCCGATTTTTCCATTTTCAGCAAAACCCACGAATTTAAACCCTAAAATTTTCATTCTAATCCCCAAATCTTTATCACAACATGATTCTAAGCCAATAAATCAACCTAAAGTTGATCCCAACCATTTCTATTCCATAAAATCCATATTTAAACATTGATTTCAAGATTAAACCTAAAAATCTAGTTTTTAATGTTAATACCCAAAAATCCATTTCTTTAACCCACAAATTATGAAATGAAATACACAAATAGCTATTTAGCAAGATTAAACACTTGCCTCAGATTTGTAGAGGTTGGATCGTCCTCGATGTCGCGGTTTGGCCGGAAATCCCCAAGTTTCTCTTCCTCTCTCTCTTCCTTTCTTCTTCTTTCCTTTCTTCTTTCTCCCTCTAGGGCTTTTTCTCTCTTTCTCTAAATGAGAAAGGATTCATCCGTAAGCCTCAAATCCCTTTTAAAACAAAATCCCAATTTTAAATGTTAATACACACTTTAAATGACTCGTTTACACCAATTCGAGTCAAACTAACTTAAAAATATTTCCGAGCCGAAATAAAACCCAATGACAGTCATTTTGACTATCTCGACCCTTCCAGGATCAATGGTACCCTCAAAATCATCATCCGGAATACTTTAAAATATTCTCTATTTTTGGACCTCATTTCCCAAATTTTTAAATTCTCCAATTTAATTAAATTTTTATTTTTCCAAAAATTAAATTTCTCAGTCTCAAAAGTCTTGGGGTGTTACAATCTTCCCCCCTTACAAAAATTTCATCCGCGAAATTTAAGATGTGCCTAGGACCTCAATATCATCTAGTCCTAACATCCTTTCTCAGGATCACTATGCCGATCCTTTATAGTTCTCACGTCGAACTATATAGATCCTTATCGATCCTTAGAATCAACTAGCTACCCAGGACGCCCATACACCCCGTACCCGAGTTTCCACTCATAGAATTATAATCAGGCTCCATTAGCCTCAAATCTTAACATAACTATCACCAATATAATCTATAATAACATATTAAATATATAAAAGTTAAAAAAAAAATCCCAACGGTTGAACTCTCCACAATTCCTGACACTAGCTGCCTTCGTGCCGGGGAGGTCTCGCAAGCGAAATCCAAACAAGGAACCCTCCCAATACACTACTGTGTAGCTAGGTCGGGAATTGTGATTAGTTGAACCAGGGTTAAGGTTTTATAAAAGATTTTCACATATTACATATTGCCCGAAGGCCTATATAAGCATATAATATAATTAAATTTCGCGTCTCCCGACACGCCAAACAAACACCTTATGTTTAGGACACAAGGTCACAACAAATATAATACTATAACCAATACCTAGTTCTCAAAACTAGCACATCTATGAGCTAAATTACCCACTCAAAATAGAGCTACCAAACTTGAACTTCTCAAGTATAAAATTCCTCTACATCACATCAACAATTTTATATAAATATAAATTCTTCCCTCATTGGGATACTAAAACTTCCCTACTATTTCGTTACGAAAAGGTGTATCATCTCTAAAGATGCCATACAAAGGCCACATTTGCTCATTTCCTCCTCTAGGAAAATTCCATACACCATAGCGGTGTAGCGGCTAGCTACTCATCACACCTCAACACCTCACACGCGACGTTCCCAATATCGCACAAAACGTAACTTAAACCCAAAGAAAGGTATTTTACCCTACTTCCATAATCTAATGGTTTTCCCTCGGCCTAGAATATCAACTCAGGGTCCTCAACTTCTTCCAGGAAAATCATTATCCCTAAGCCTATTTCTTCACAAGATAAACATCTTCCTCAAAATTCTTCCTAACCATATCGAAGGGCAAGGCGCGATTGCAACTGCCGAAAAACTCCCTCAGTCTTACACAACGAAACCGAGTCTTCAAAGGAATTCTCCCTCATCCTAGAAGGAGATACTCCCTATATTAGGACAACTCCACACCTCCATCAGGGAAAAGTCACCAACACCAGGCTTCCTAACAAAGGTTAACGGGTTCTCAATCTAAACCCCCCCCCCCCAAGGACTACACTACATGCCTCCTCAAAATCTCTTCCGAAATCGGGGAAAACAAATACTCCCGATTAAAGCGTACCCAAAATATGATATGGGTATTGTAATTTTAATCCTATCCTTTCCTAGACGACAAAATCTAGGCGACGTCTGAAACGAAACAAGAGCAATTGTTATCAGAACGTCAGTCGAGTGAATGTACTTCACAGAAGAAAACAACGCAGTGAACACAACAGTCCTATTTGTAGGGCTTTATGTCAAGAACGTTAGCGGAAGGATCCATAACTCGCACAGATCCTAAAGACTCTAGAACCTGATGCTCTGATACCATCTGTAACACCCCGCTTAAAATTATAACGGGTGGCCAACCCTATACTATATTAAATCGGGATTTTCAGATGGTCCAGTCTCAACATCAACTGTCGGTACTATATAATATAGGACTAACTACCCGATATCATATAAGCGAGATGTTAAAACAATTTAAAACATGCAACAACTAACAAACCAACACCATAAAACTACTAATAAATAGGAGAAAGATGACGGAAAGAACTAAGATAAACGAAATGCTATGATAAAATGATATGATTAACTACAACAGAATGTGATACAAAAAGTAGACCCGAATAAGCTGTCGGGTCACAGCGAATACAATAACTGGAATGGAATAAGTATAAACATTTATATAAATATCCCTTGGGTACAAACCCGATATACAACATGAATCCTACCTAGAATTTTGAAAGGAGGAAGCAACTACCAGATACATCCCGCAACAGTCCGCACATGTCACGGCTCCCAAGACTCTGGATAGAAGGTCATCCGGCATCCATGCGGTAGGATACCTGTAATAATATATGTATATACAGGCAGGAGAGAAAAGTAAATGGGTCATAGCCCCGATTGTGAAAAATATTTAGCAAGTGTGTTAACCGTGCATAATAAATACCGGTGCACTTATTTCATAATAAAAAAAAATGGGACCGCACTCTCGTGGAACCCCAACTCACCTCTCATCTAAAGGCGCGCACCTATTCGCGTCCTCAATTTTATTAGTTAAATTACCCCCATTTTATTAGGACAACCTAACTTATCATAGGCCTAGCCTATACCCACGAGAAATGCCATCCTAACTTACGCCAAGAATCCACCCCCTTCTCCAAACACAATTAAACATTTATTTTCAATCATATATGCCTTATTAGGCTTAGTGGATTCCGGTTTATACTTTAACCATTTAAAATTTAGTAGATTACCCAATATGCAACTGGGATGAAACATCTAATTTAAATTTCTAATTAATAAACATGAACAATCATTATTGACACAACTTCCCTCCAATTTCAACACTGCGTTGCGTTTCGTGCGTGGGGTGTCTCGCAAAGCGAAATCCAAACAAGGAACCACCCCATTACACTACTCCATGTCAACGTCGATCTTGGAGATCCATTATGCCACACATAAATATCGACAGAACTTCTCTCTACTCTCAACAATGTACTACATTTCGTGCGTGGGGAGTCTCGCAAAGCGAAATCCAAGCAAGGAACCGCCCCGTTACACTACTCTTTGACAATGTCGATCATAAAGATCCATAATGCCGTGCATACCATAACGGGCAAAACTTTTCTCCAATCATATCCTTGGGATGATGTAACCGAAATATTCCTTAAATGCGATACATCAACCCCCATCAATCCAGTACACCATAATCATCCAAGATGTACTCCACAAAGGTTTCATATCCTTTCATCTATAGGATACATAAATATATATATAGGTATTTTATGCTCACCATATATATACATATACCAATCATCCATACCCATGACCAAGTGTACGTATCATATATGATGTACAAAGGCCATGCACAAATAAATACCCGACAATATATATAGCGCCGATAAACTGCATCAATGCTATCATCTTCCCAGTGCCCGGGTCACGTAGCAATACTGGGGCCACCATGGTGGGAGTAAACGACACCCATCTCGTGGTAAACTCACGCACATGACGTCCCGGGAAGCGGTCATAGCTCCAAACTGGCAATGAGACGAAACATACCCACCACGTCTCATCCCAAAATAAAAATGTAAATCACATAATAACACACGGGACGACTATGACCTGGGGAATATCCACACCTTGCTTTTCTAGCCAAGATGCTCACCCTCTACGCGCGCAACTTCCCAATGATAGCATGAGCGGGGTATGCTTAACCAAATAAGTATATATCATTCACATGCACAATATGTACATCCATATGATCCAATCATATGATCAAATATTAAACCATCATACAAGGTTTAAGTACCCATACCATGTATATCCATAACATAAATATATCCATAGATTCATATACATACAGATATATATATATATATATATATATATACCCGGCTATAAGTATACATAATCCTCAATATACAAGCCGTCACCACCATTTCCTTTAAATTCACCTCGATATGTGAATACAATCCCTCACTTCAAACATATTCAATCATTTTTCCTATGATGAATAGTCTCCCAAAACCATATGTATATATCTATACATATATATTCAACATTAGGGTTATCACCAAAGAGTTTGTGTAGAAATCCATCACTACACATTTTATCCATATTCAAAAGTACGTAGTTTCCTTTAGTACTATTTAACCATAGGCACACACATGACTTAATAGTCTAAAACCTCAATTTATTCCAACCTCACTTCAAGTATTGGAATCTCAATGGTCATATCCCCATATTTACGTGTAAACTATCCTAACTAGAATTTGTGCTACCGCTTATTCTAGTCGATAGTACGATCCCAAACTGTTCCCAATTTTACCTATGGTTCAATTAATTTTATGAACCCTTACTCCTATTGAGTTATCAATTGTTCCTTAGTCTAAACATTTCTAAGGATATGAGACCCCTCACTCTTTAAGAGTATGCGACCACTCTCTTCCATTTGGCCCCAAATTGTATCTTAACCCTATTCTATCCTTATAAGGATTTGACATAAATGTCGGCCTAGAAATTTCACAACATACATGGATATTTCTTATCCAATGATTCCAAGAAGTTCCCACTATCAGATACTAAGTGAGAGACCCCCTATAAGTCACCAAAAGATATCTCTTACTTTATAAGAGAGAACCCCAAATCAACAAACCCAACCAAAAAGGGCTAGAAGTCATCTTAGGAAACTCATAAAACAGCCCATTAAGGAAGCCCCTAAGAATAAACTCCAAAAGAAAAAGGGGAAAAGGATTTCCCATTCTAGGGCTAAAAACAGGGGACCGGTCGACCGGTCCCAGACCCCCGGTCGACCGCGGGTCAAAATTTTGCCTACGAAGAAATGCAATAGGCTTTTCCCTTAAGGCGCGGTCGACCGGCCATACCAGATGCCTTGGCCGATTTTTCCATTTTCAGCAAAACCCACGAATTTAAACCCTAAAATTTTCATTCCAATCCCCAAATCTTTATCACAACATGATTCTGAGCCAATAAATCAACCTAAAGTTGATCTCAACCATTTCTATTCCATAAAATCCATATTTAAACATTGATTTCAAGATTAAACCTAAAAATCTAGGTTTTAATGTTAATACCCAAAAATCCATTTCTTTAACCCACAAATTATGAAATGAAATACACGAATAGCTATTTAGCACGATTAAACACTTGCCTCAGATTTGTAGAGGTTGGATCGTCCTCGATGTCGCGGTTTGGCCGGAAATCCCCAAGCTTCTCTTCCTCTCTCTCTTCCTTTCTTCTTATTTCCTTTCTTCTTTCTCCCTCTAGGGCTTTTTCTCTCTTTCTCTAAATGAGAAAGGCTTCATCCGTAAGCCTCAAATCCCTTTTAAAACAAAATTCCAATTTTAAATGTTAATACACACTTTAAATGACTCGTTTACACCAATTCGAGTCAAACTAACTTAAAAATATTCCGGAGCCGAAATAAAACCCAATGACAGTCATTTTGACTATCTCGACCCTTCCGGGATCAATGGTACCCTCAAAATCATCATCCGAAATACTTTAAAATATTCTCTATTTTTGGACCTCATTTCCCAAATTTTAAAATTCTCCAATTTAATTAAATTTTTATTTTCCCAAAAATTAAATTTCTCAGTCTCAAAAGTCTTGGGGTGTTACAAAGACCGTTGATCCTAACCGAAAAGATTGCTCCCTTCGATTGAATGATTCGCTATGGGCCTATCGTACCGCATATAAAAATCCGCCAGGAATGTTCCCGTTCCGCTTTGTGTATGGAAAGCCTTGCCATCTTCCCATCGCCCTTGAACACAAATCATATTGGACCATTATGAGGGAAAATTATGACATGGATAAAGCCGGTAAAGCTCGTAAGCTTCAATTAAATGAGTTAGAGGAGATACGCAATAACGCGTATGAAAACATTAAGATATCCAAATAAAAGATGACACTCACACACGACAAGATTATTCGACACAAGGAGTTTCTTCCCGGTCCAAAAGTGCTCCTTAATAACTCTCGGCTTCATCAATTTTCGGGTAAGTTACGATTTCGGTGGACTGGCCCATTCATTGTAAAGAACGCATTTCCCCAATGGTCAACGCCTAAATCCACATTTAGAGGCGTGCGTAGAAGATGTCGACACCATTTGGTTGTCGGACACCATTTACGGGGTAGAGTGAGCCGAAATTGAGAGGTCGTCGCACCCCCGACGTGTATGGGGAGAAATATTGTGTATAATATATGTGATTCAGTTAGGGTCGTTAGAGTCTGTAGGTTTGAGTTTTGAGAAGTTAAGGGTAAGCACTAAGCACAAATTCTGAAAGAGCATCCGCAATCGAATTGGAGTTTGTGGAAGATTGTAGGGTGTTCATGAAGAAAAATGAGTGAGGGAACCCTCTAGTTGAGAGAGAAGAGCATTTCTACATTTTAAAAGGACTTCTGGGAATACGGACCGATCCGCCCCTGGGCACGCGGACCGGTCCGATTCCTGTAACTCTACAAATCTCCCTCCATTTCTTCTCTTACATCTTCCCAACCCGTTTTCCCTCCCAAAAACCCACCCCTTTCCCTCCCAAACCATTCCCTCCAAAACCCAATCCCTCCCCTCCCCCCACCTATAAATACTTACCTCTCCCACCCCTTTTTCACCACAACTTTCCATTACCCAGACTCTGTTCCTCTCTATTCCACCCTCTATTTCCAACACCATACCCCTTTATGGCCAACCAACCACCCCCAGAAAAATACAACTCAACGATTATTTCCGAAAATAGGTCGCCCCCATTCCGTTCCTACGAGGAGCAACGTTAATGTCGACGCTTCTTCAGTCACGCACCCAAGCTGCACATTGAGAGGCATGTTCTTTAGGAGGAGCTGCCCGCCAGCATCACCAACCTCATCATCATAAAGGGGTGGTGTTGTTTCTTTCATGAACCATTCGGGTTCGTTTGGGCAAACGAAGTGCGTTCATTCTCTGGGTTCCTCGCGCGCATCGATAATTTTCAATCCGATGCGTACATTGACCAAACCCCTGTATCGTTCTCTCTCGACATCCTCATACGCAAGTTGTCGGAGAAGGATGTCCCTCACCCATCCCCATACAAATACCCCAACAACAGCCCGCCCCTACACAAAGATGTCTGGATTGCTCGTATCGCTCCTGGCCAACAATGGCTTCGCAAATCTTTTCCCGTTGGCTAAATGGACGACAAAGCGCGCATCACCTTCCAAATCATTTGCGTCAATATTCTCCAAGTTTCAAATGATTCTGTCATACTCCCTCGGCAAGCAACCCTTGTCTACCACCTCTATGACCCAAACTCCACCATCCATTTGGCCCTCACAATGTACCGAGACATTTTCCACGTAGCCATGAACAAAAAAGGCGCTGCCCCACTCCCTTATGCCAGGCTCATCTCATCCCTTTTCGCCGACGCTGGCATTCAGCCACCCAACGGGTTTCCTCTCCTGCCAAATCCTTTTGGACAGGTTACCTGCACCAAAAGCACGACGCAAAGGGCAATTTACCAAGCTAGGCATGCAATCAGTGATAGTGACGAAAGCAATGAGGAAGAGTCCACCGACGAGTCTTAGGCGGATGAGGTGGCAGTTGATGACATGAGTATGGCCGAGGGCGAGGAGCCCTAGTATGTGGAGGATAAGGATTTGGATTTTGAGTTTCTGGGTAGCAACATTGATACGCGCATCTCTGTGTTTAAAACACAACTTTCGGGGTTCATAGTTCACTACGACGCTCATAGGGAGGAGGATCACCGCGCATATCGACGCGATACGATCATGATGCACCGTCTTCAAGCTCAAATGTTCAAAATGTCTTTCAATTCCCCTCCCAAGTCTTACTTTTATGATCCCTATGACCCCAACGCAACCCCTGTTTTAGTTTCCTTGCTTTCCGGATGTTTGGACTTGTTTTCTTTTTCTTTCTTTCCATTTTCCACAGTTATGTAACTTTTATCATATTTTAATGGAAATTGGACTGCTTATCTCGTGTGTCTTGTGCTTATTTTTAAATTCTTGCATTTGTGTACTTTGTTCTTTAGTTGTTATACTCTCCTTAATTCAGTTTTTAGTCCTTTTTGCCTTGGGACGATGCAAAAGCCTAAGTCAAGGGGGGGTACGCACGCGTTTTTACATCTCATAAAGTCCAAATGCACCCAAAAAAATTAAAAATGCCAAAAATATTTTTCTTCAAAATAAATAAAAATTAGAATTTAAATTTTTCGAAAATATCAACGAAATTTTATTTATAGTCTCAAAGTCGCAACAATCCAAATACCAAAAGTCAAAATTGACTAAAGATAGAAATTGAGCGTGAATTAACGACTTAACGAATACGTGTGGAGATTATTAACCCAGGGAGATGTCGAGCCTATCCACTTTTCTGAGTTTTTAAAATCAATCCGAGTTAATGACTAACTCCAAGTTCATTTTAGCGATTAAAATAAGTCGTCGAGGATCTCAATTTTTTAACATTGATCGGTTAGGGAAAACGTGTGAGATGTTATCTTGAAAAGCGCACTAAATACATCTCTAAACTTAAATTAATCTCGAAACGCATATGGTAAAACATTTTGCTATTTGGACAATGAATTAGAGCCTCGTTTGTCACCCAAATATATTGGCCAGAAAAAGTCGTGAAAAAATAACCTTTTTGCAACCCAATTTGAGGCGAATAAGTTTTTCCATTTTGTTTGACAACTCGAAAAACCCCAATTGGCCCGAAATTATGAAAAGCGAAAATTCAGAAATAAAGTCTGAAAAGTGCATAAAAAGGGGCAAGAAAACAAAAATAGAAAATGTTCAACAAAAATATCAAGGAATAGAAAAATAGAAAAAGAAGAGAAAATGAGTAATAGCCCCCCAAAAAAGCATAAATGGACATCATAAATGAATTCTCCAATTCCGAAGTCCCCACCATTTCCATTTTACCCAAATACACCTTAAACCCAAGAACGTCCTAACCGAGTTCGAATTGCAAAATTGTCTACCGCGTGGAGAGCTAAGGCACAAAATATAATGAAAGAGATTACATGGCGTGAAACAAAAGCGATGTTTCCCGTTTCTCAAGGACTGTATTCCGATTATGAGATATTTTCACCTAAAATATTTCGGTCTTTCAATTTGGGTGCGTGATCTGGTGTCCATTATATTTACTCTTATATATCACGCACACCGAGAGAAAATAAACACATTCCGAGTAATTCATTTGCGAGAGTATCCAGTGAACATTTGAATCAAAATGAATTTTCTGAAAGTAACAGAATGACCAATCGGTGGATATCTGCAGTTTGATTTTTGGCTTCGCACACACGCACGGCCAATTGACACTTATGAATACAAATATAGGGTGATTATTTTTCGGGAAATTTAAATTGAATAATTTGTAGGCATTTTGAATTTCTTTGAGTCTAGGAAAATGAATTTTGTGGGTATATTCACTGCAGACCCTCACGAGACGCACAAAATGAATTTTGTGGGTATATTCACTGCAGACCCTCACCTACTAGGGTAACCTAGGGGTTTAAAGACTTGTTTCAAACGCTAAATGCAATCGTTTTCCCGCGAAAGTGGTATTCTATCCCAATAAAATGAATCTCGAGAGTTGAGCCTTAGTTGGATTTTTTTACATTGCTCGGGACGCGTAAAGTTCTAAGTTATGGGGGTTTGATTAGGCGTAAATTCTTCTAAATTTATCCCTTTAATTTAGGGATTTTTATTGCCTCGGATAATGTAATTGATCTTGATTTATCTCATTCATATGCTACTGACCTTTATACGTAGCATCTCGAGTTCTGTGCATTTTTCATGATATTTACAGGTATTTATTGCTAAGTGAAGAAACGAAAAGGCCAAAGCAAAAGAATGAATCAATGGAGAAAAGTCAAAAGGTCAAAAGCGCAATTTTCATCAGTAATATGGACGTGAACCCATAATGAAAGTTGAAGATCTTGAGTGTACAAGCGCGTAGGAAGAAATGGTGTCCAAATTCGAGTTCCCGAGCAGAAGTTACGAGGTTCTAAAGATAAGAGATCATGGAGAGAAATTGAAGAGAAAATGAAAAAGGAAGGCGGACCGGTCCTATTTAGAAGAAAACGGGACATATCCGGACCCTTAAAACTCACTGGCTAAGTTCCCCTTGCTGACCGATCCTATGTCCCCAAAAAAAGGGACCAATCCGGATTTGAACACGGACCGATCCGCTACTGTGCGCCCAGACCGGTCCGCTAAAGATAGATCCTGATTTTTGTTTCGATTTTAGAGTTCGATTCAGCTACAACTTTGGATTTTTCGTGATGTATTTAACTTCTAGTTATTGTTAGATAAAGGGAGTTCGAACTTTTACTTTTTTTAATTGGTTTTTAGAATGAGAAAGATCTATCACCTGTGTTGCAAACCCTAGTTGTGAAGATTGATTATAGGATTCATAGTTGATTTCAGATTGAGTGAATGCAAGTAATTTCGTTTCATTTAATTTATTCTCTCTTTTGCTGAGTTAATTAGTTCTCAATTCTTATTTGCCATCTCAAATTAAAAAAATTCTCTTGCCAATCATGGTTTCTTTTAATTGTAAATTTGATGTCTTTCTTCATTTAATCATGTCTGGCTAATTTTTTAGGGTTGGTGTGCATAAACCCCACCCGATGTGATTCATCATATGGAAATAGATTTTTGAATTGAATTTTAAAGGAATCGTGTTGCGTAACGACCGCAACCGTCGTAGGACTTTTGATCTCGTTTGCCCTAGGTAACCGGGATGCTTTAGAGTGCGACGCGCGTGTATTTAATCCGACACTGCTTTGTTCTTACCTTTGATTTTGTATGATACGATCCTTCATATACGGAATGCTTAGGACTAATAAAGATCGGGTTCCTTGTAAATTATAATTTCGAAATCTAGTGTCCTACAGGGTGAATTACTAGGGTGAGGGGGATTTTAACCCAAGCTCTCTTTCTCATTTGCAAGTAAAGTTTGTTAATAACTTGCCATCCATCTTAAGTTAATTGGCTCATTTGAATTTCATTAATGCATAGCTTAGTTAGCCCTTAATTTAAATACGCATTTAGTTGTAGTCAATCTCCCATTTAAATCATATTTTCGTTTCTTTTAGGGTCAAGTTATGGTTCTCCATCTTTCCATACGTCGTTACGTTTCTCTCATCCTATTTCCCTGTGGAGTCAATCCAGAGTTTTCATAATTATTACTTGAGCGACAGGCTTGCACTTGAGCCTAGATAGCACACACACTAGAACACATTTGTGGTCGCGTCATGTTGCTTTACTCGTTATGGGATTGGGATCATGCGCTCGGGGGCCCCACATAGTGACACCCACATCGACGTAAAAAGAAGTGATGAAACGGGAGTAAGGGAGAGACATCTTATCGGTGTCGTCGTAGGTCACAATAATGATCTCATTGAAATATATTTGTACGAGGCTAACCCGAGCTTGTATGTCAAATTAGAAATAAAGAAATATCCCATACCTAAGACGTATCGCCGAATTACTTTTTGTGGAAAGAATTGTCCCGCAAGTGATTAGATTGGAGAAAGGGGTGCGCTCGAAAAGTTGTTTGGAAGGAAAATTCTCCCGGGTCCAAGGAGTGTAAGGAGCCCAACGATTTGAGCATTGGAGCTGAGTGAGTGTCGGGCCCTTATACGAATTGGTAGGATGCTCAAAGAATTCGACCCCATTGCACACATTTTTTGCTTTATAATGTTGAGTGTTAGCAGAATCATCTTTTCTTGAACATAGGCCTCGTAATGGCCTTCCGAGGTGCGGATAAAGGTATCGTTAAAATTTTTGAACAACTTCCTCATGGGCGGAGGCCGTGTCGTTGGTCAACCAATTCTTCCACCCGAATCTAGAAAATAAAGAGGTGACATTTGCGGGTTGCTGGTCTCAAACGACGTTTCTATCGATTAAGATGGTGTGATTTTGGCCAAAGTGTTCGTTGCACCAATCTCATTCTTGCACTGACCGGTAAGTGTCGCGAGCTTCATTATCCTCTATTTCGATAGAGTCATAAAAGGATCTTAGAGCCATGAGGAAGATGGGAATATAGCCTATACGAAGAACTTAGGAGAATTTGTAAGAGATAATGGAAGATTTTTGGAGTGGTGGAAATGGTGGAATGGTGTGGTATTTATATGTGTGAGGGGGTGCGAAAAAGTGGGAAAATGAAAAGGCTTTTGGTAGGGAATGGAGGGAGAATGGTAAAATGGAAGGTTTTTGAGTTAGAGGGAAGTTTTTAGGTTGGATTTTTGCATATGGAGGGGAGGTAAAATGGTTGGAGGGAAATGAAAAAATGGGGTGAAAATTACATGTTGGACCGAACCAGTTCTCCCCTAAAGCCGAATCGGTTTGGTTCAAAGTGCTGTCAAACCCAATATTCTCCCACTTTTTTCCTTTCTCTCGGGAATGGAGGTTTGGGAACCTACAAGTTGCACCGGATTGAACCTAAATTCACTAAGGATGATCGAGGACACTCAGATTTCACTGCGTTCTCATGTTCATCACTCTCGGGATGGGTTTCGATAAAATTAAAAGCTCTTATTTCTTGCTAAAACGGACTCAACTCACTCCTAAACATGCTCAATTCGCACACGACTAAAAAATACAACATAAATTCACCCCATACGCATGGGGGGTGCGACGACCTCATCTCTAAAAACCTACTCAACCCCGTATACGAGGTCCGATAAAATCGTCTCCACCTCCCCCAAATCATAAATCAAAAGTTTGAACAAGTGAGAATCGACCCAATAGAAAAAATGGACACCTGGAGGCAAATGATGAATGAGGTGAGTGAAATTATTGGGGTGACCAATCCCCTTGTAGCATAACGATCATACTTGAAGAGACTATCATACTGAAATTTCAAGTGACACGCTAGGCCTAAATTGCCCTTAAACTTGAGAATGCATGGATCGGGCTCTGTAAGATGTGAGTGCAGATTTGAGGAGGCACCGTGTCGAGAGTGTTTTAGACTTGAGCAATGTGGTTGCGTCTACGTATTCGTCTTTGCGAAATCAAAGTCTGCGTAGTTCGTGGGTCCGTACGATACGTCTGCGAGAGCTCGATTTTTTGTGGTTTTGGTGCGTGGGGGTGCCTAATCCGTCGAGCCACCTTTCAAAAGCCTAGTTTTGGTGCGTGGGGGTGCCAAATCCGTCTAGCCTCCTCTCAAATGCCCGTATACCATAATAAAACTATAAAAATACGCTCGTCACTATTGAACCCGTGACGGAGCTCAAAAGGTGCGTGGGGGAGGAGAGTTAGATTTCCTCTCCTTACTTTTCCCCAAAGACCATCATCCATCAAATGAGGGGGGTAACCCTCTTTTATAGCAAAAGTGCCTCAAGTGGGCTAGACGCATGTCATGTTCTCAATGGAACCAAGTGTCCAATATTTATGGTGCCACTTGTCATAATATATGTGGTGGCATTTTAAATGAACAAATTAAATTGCTACCAGAGTATTGTCTAGTGTAATTTATCAAATGCGGAGTATATGCAATATATTGAATCGCGCATAATAATATATCATCCCGTGTAGGGTCTTGATTGTAGTATAACTTGATAAATCATAAATCAATATTTGATCAAATCTATGGGGTTAATTACTAGGGCGTTGGTGATTAATTCATTTAACCCCACTCTACATTTGCCCCCTCGTAGACATAGGTGGCGTGTTGATGCCTCGGCTAAGACATATCAACTATGGGTATGAAATAATTCATTTAGCTTGTTTAGACTAGAAAATCATCACAAAATCATGTTTGGTCTACTTTTTTATGCACGTATATGCATATATCATCCGTAAGTAGTTTTGAGGGTTATTTTTACTGCCTCTACTTTTCATTTTTGGAGGAGTATTTTGGGGGTTGCCCCTATTCCTCTTTAATGAGCATGTTTCCATAATTTTATTTCGGTTTCAAATGTTTTGAACAACAATCTTTCCAGATATACTGGCCCGGGCAACCAATTGATGGTTATATAAGTATAGTGGATCTTTTGCAATCATAAGATCAAAACCTCTTGAGAGTACTCGGTTGAGCAACCATTCGTGCTTCGAGTGAACTGGGGTTTTTAAACTAACGTAAATTATAAGTGTGCCCAAAAATTAGGGTCTTTAAGCGTACCTAGTAATATAGGACTTTAGTCTCCCATAAATCAGGCTTATGCCTAGTAATGTAGGGCTTTTAAATCTCCCTTAAGAGGGTTATGCATGCCAAGTAATATTGGGTTTTTGTGCCTAGTAATATAGGACTTTGAATCTCCCATAAGCGAGGGTCAGGCGCACCAAGTTATATTTTACTTAAATCTCCCATAACCGAGGGTGGAGGCGGGCCAAGTCATATTGGACTTAAATCTCCCATAACCGAGGGTCAGGCGAGCCAAGTCATATTGGTTTAAAATCTCCCATACCCGAGGGTCAAGCGGGCCTAGTAATATAGGACTTAAATCTCCCATATCCTAGGGTCAGGCGGGCCAAGTCATATTGGTTTTAAAATTTCCCATAGGTGGGCCTAGTAATGTAGGACTTAAATCTTCCATATTCGAGGGTCAGACGGGCCTAGTAATGTTGGACTTTAAGAGAACTGTAATGCACAGCTTGGGACGACTCACCACAATAATGTCAAAATTTGTGAAGACAATAATGCATCTCTGTGGGCGACTTACCGCATTACTGATAAGGTTTGTGAGAACTATAATGCACCTCTGTGGACGACTTACCACGAAACTGGTAAGGTTTGCGAGAAATATAATGCACCTATGTGGGAGACTTACCTCGAAACTGGTAAGGTTTATGATAAATATAATGCACCTCTGTAGGCGACTTACCACAATTTTGTTAAGGTTTGTGAGAACTATAATGCACATTTGTGGGCGACTTACCACGAAACTGGTAAGGTTTATGAGAAATACAATGCACCTCTGTGGGTGACTTACTTCAAAACTGGTAAGGTTTGTGAGAAATATAATGCACCTCTGTGGGTGACTTACCACAATTTTGGTAGGGTTTGTGAGAACTATAATGCACCTCTGTGGGCATCTTACCACGAAACTGGTAAGGTTTGTATGCAAACTCTGTATCCATGCTCCAGGGTTTGCGGGAAATTTTGCTTGCCCCCTGTCGCTTTGCTGGAAAATAATGTAATGTAGCCAGTGGTATATATGAATCATCCAGTGGCTATGCTGAACAACTCTGATATTTCTCTTGGGGATGCTTTATCAACGATGGCCATTCTGGGACCGAATCTGAGCGTGCTTATCACCTGTGTTTTATGTCTAACTACAAGTGGTACATTATACAGTACTTTTCCCCCTCTTTACTTTGCTTTGTCTTTTATCTCAAGATAAAGTAAAGAAAAGAAAAATACAACTACTAGTTACAACTGTGACACCCCGACTAATTAAATACCGGGTAGCTACTCCTTTATTAAATTAATTCAAAATGCCAAGTTGGTCCAGTTAATAGCATCACTGTCGAAAACATTTTAATGATTACTAACCACCTAGTATTTAAAAAGTAAGTTGCCAAATTTTAGTTTAAGTCTGATTAACATGCCACAAGTATAATGCAGAATAAAACACCATTCATCATAAATGCGTAAATAGAGTAACCATCACATAATGTAAATAAAATCTGGAGGAAAAACTCCTCACTACAATCCCACAACTAAAAAGACTACTAAAAACTGAGTACTGAAATAATACAAGCCAAAGTCTGAAAAACTGAAATGTAAAGGATGTCTCTAATAGAAATGGGCAACATGCCCTACAACTGATAGATAGTGACTCTGGAATCTAAAAGATAGAAGCGTCTACAAGCAAATCCCTGTAGCTTCCACAAACAGCTACAGCTCGTCACCTGAATGGGAATCCTATGCTTGGTGTCCCTGTGGCTGGGCACCTAAAATGGTTTTACAAGAAAAAGATTTGAAAAGCAAACGGGTCAGAGCCCGAATGTGGAGTTATATTTAAAAACCTGCAAGTGCCTTAAAAACATTTAAAACATTAAATGCAAAGTACATGTTAGGACGTGCACTCACATGATATTCTCACATCTCGTCTAACTGTGCACTCCTAACGTAAGTACCCATCTACAACGACACAAACCACTAGCTAAGTGACATCGAATCTAGCTAGATTGTCATAGGTCTTACCCTTATTACTCGGTTCTATTAACATTATAACGCTCGTAATTAAGTAGGGGTTTAACGTAAACTCAGATGCTCAATATGCAATATATATCTCTATAAGTTAACTCGTTATATTTCTCGAAACAATACCGTAATTATATTCACAACATTAACATGAAGGTTCCCATTAATTAAGTGTATATTATTCACACTATAAATATACTATACAAGCACCCCGAGAACTACGCTGTGGTGCACACATACTCTGCTATCCATCCCGGTACATCACGTACATAAGGATCACATATTCCGAATCTCTCAGGAATAGTTCACAAATAACAACATCACAAATAATGGAGGCGAACACAGTCACATCACATGGGTCACGCACATACCTACGCTCCCACGATCAGCGGACTTATTAATATCCCAATAAGTCTTTCTATGACCTATGTTCATCAAGGTAACCAGTCTAAATCCGGGCAACACAAGGATTAGAGGGCCCTAAGCGAACGCAAACCTCCCGTGATAGCAAGTATGGTAGGTATGTCATACACACAATTTATATACCAATACTAAGTAAACACACATCTTAGTAATCCCGTAGTTTAATCGTAGTGCATATCGCATTCTCGTACTAACTTATAATTATCACAATTTATACTATTTCGGTTTATAATCATACGCGCCATAATTTATTCTCACGTCGTAGAAGACACTCACGTCTCAACCCAAACCGTCCATCTAATTTAACTCTCGTATATAATTTCCCTCTCATAAACACCCAAATGTCCCAATTCTATCATTACAACATCAACGGAATGATATCTATATCCTCGAACAAGTTTACGGGACTCCAAAAAATCAAAACAGTCCAAAAAGGCCCAGACTGCCAGCTCGTTAGAATTCTCGTTCGAACGAGGCTGTTCGAACGAGATTGGACTGTCAGCTCGTTAGAAGTCTCGTTCGAACGAGGCTGTTCGAACGAGATCCAGTTCGTTCGAACGAACTGTACCTTCTAACGAGATCTCGTTCGAACGAAGTATCGAACGAAATTCCTGTTCGTTAGAAGCGACTGGTCAACTCGTTAGAAGCTCGTTCGAACGAGCTCGTTCGAACGACCTGGGAAGGTCTTCTAACGAGGGACCAGTTTCGGCCCAGAATTTTCCCAATATCGTTTTTCACAATTTCTACTCCTCAAATCTCTTCTAAAATTCGTCCCAATGATTGTTTTAAGGTCCCTAATCAATCCTAAACATATTATAGTCATCTCCTAACACGTTTTAAAGGATTAATCCAACCTAACATCAATCAAATTTACAAATCTCTACACTTTTTCCCCAATTCCTCAAGAACATGAACCCTAACATTTGAATCATGAATTAACTCAATATATATCCGTTTTAATTTCTTCCAATCACAATTATCATGAGAATAATTAACTACCTATCATTCTACATGCAATTCTCCTCAATATTTTCAAGTTCTAAGCTCCAAACTACATGGGTTTTCATTATCTTTCAAGAACAATCAAAATTCTTTAACTTTCTAACATGGGAAGGACATTCTCTGAAATTAAATGGAATAAAGTCACTTGCCTTGATTCGATTTCTGATTTTGGTGTTGGTTTGGTGAAGATTTCTGCATAATTCTTCTCTCTCCAAGCTTCTCCTCCAATGGTGGCTTAAGGTGGCTAGGGTTTGTTTTGGGGAAACTTAGAAAACCTAAATGATAACCTCCGTAGCTTAATGGGTTAATATGGGTTGGTTAGTGGGTTTAGTGGGTTAAATCCACATCAGATTAAAACTCCCAATTTTCGTCACTTTTAATTCCTCAAAATGTAAAATTACCAAAATACCCTTTAAGTTGCCGGTATGGCCTAAAAATACCCCGGGACCCAAACTATACCCCCGGCTAGTGTTTTCTGACTATCTCGACCCTTCCGGACGCGTTGGCGCACTCGAAACGACCATACGGTTTATAGAATTTAAATTCACTTTTATAAATAAAATAATTATACCATGACGCGGCGGTCACACGCGTCTCAACAAAATTTCCAAAATGTCGTATATAAATCTCACGACAAATTTTTCATAATTCAATATTCATATAACATCGTATATACTCAATATAGTCAAATACCAACTCACAACTCGATAGTATTTTTCCCCGGATTAATTTCCAATTAATTCACATTTAATTAATTAATCCCATAAATAAATATAGCCAAAAGTACGGGGTATTACATACTTCCCCCCTAATAACTGAATTTCGTCCCGAAATTCGAAACTAGAAAGTACCTGCTAAAAATAACTCTGGATAACGTTCGCGCATCTCGTCCTCGCGCTCCCATGTGGACTCCTCGACATTGTGATGTCGCCACTGAACACGCACTAACGGGACTATCTTTGACCGCAGTTTCCTCTCGCTTCGGTCCAAAATAGCAATCGGCCCCTCCTCGTAGGAGCTATCCGGCTGGAGATCGATGTTCTCCACAGCAATGTGAGAATGAGCCAAATTATCTCTAAGGTATTTCCTTAGCGAGGAAATATGAAACACATCGTGAATCCGATGCAAATGCTCCGGTAACCCAAGTCTATACGCAACCGGTCCGATCCGCTCGATAATAGGAAACGGCCCCACATTCCTCGGTGCCAACTTCCCCTTCTTCCTGAAACTCATAATCCCCTTCATAGGAGATACTCAGAGCAAAGCCTGGTCCCCCACTTGGAACTCCCTGAAAAATCTCTTCGCATCAGCATAAATCTTCTGCTTGTCTTGAGCTACCCGAATGCGACTTCGAATCAACTCAATCCTTGCTAAAGTATCCTGAATCACTTCCGGCCCAAGTAGTTTGTTGTCCCCCACCTCCAACCAACATGCTGGGGAACGACAAGGCCTACCGTACAATGCCTCAAACGGAGCCATGCCAATAGTGAACTGATAGGAGTTGTTGTAAGCAAACTCCACCAGTGGAAGGTACTGCTCCCATCCACCCCCAAAGTCTATAATGCACATGCGCAGCATGTCCTCCAACATCTGATTGGTGCGCTCTGTCTGCCCATCGGTCTGCGGATGATAAGCTGTACTCAACCGCAATTCCGTGCCCATTGCCTCTTGGAAACTCTCCCAAAACCTCGAAACAAATATCTTGTCTCTGTCAGACACGATATTCAGGGGCACACCGTGAAGTCTCACAACCTCTGAAATGAAGAGCTGGGCATACTGTCCCGTAGTGTAGTCAGTCCTTACCGGTAAAAAGTGAGCGACTTTGGACAACCTGTCCACAATTACCCAAACGGAGTCGTGACCCCTCTGCGACGTAGGCAACCCCGTGATAAAGTCCATGGATATGCTCTCCCACATCCACACCGGGACCTCTAACGGCTGTAGCAATCCTGCTGGTCTCTGATGATCCACTTTTACAAGCTGACAAGTGGCGCATTTCGAAACAAACTCAGCGATATCTCTCTTCATACCGCTCCACCAATACTGCCGTCTCATGTCTTGGTACATTTTGTCCCCTCCGGGATGTACCGCGATCCGTGAGCCGTGCGACTCTGCCATCACCTCGTGTCGCAATTCCTCTCTTTCCGGAACTATCAATCTCCCATTGAAGCGTAATCCCCCGTCTGAGCTGACGGTATAGGACTCGGCTCCCTCTGCAAGTAATCGAATTATCTGCTCCTGACAGAACGAGTCATTAGCCTGTGCCCGTACTACCTTCTTGACAATCTGCGGTGTAACGGTCATCACAGACATGAAAGATCGGGCCACTGCATCCTGGTGTCCCAATTCCTTCCACTTTGCCTTCCACACCTCTGCCACCTCATCTACTGGTCTACGGCTCAACGCGTCTGCTACCACGTTAGCCTTACTCGGGTGGTACTGGATGTCGAACTGGTAGTCTTTCACAAACTCAAGCCACCTACGTTGACGCATATTCAACTCTTTCTGCGTGAACAGGTACTGTAGGGACTTGTGGTCCGTGAACAGTCGTAACTTCTCCCCCAACAGATAGTGCCTCCAAATCCGTAGGGCAAATACTACTGCTGCCAACTCCAAATCATGAGTGGGGTAATTTTTCTCGTGAGGCTTAAGCTTACGGGAAGCATAAGCTATGGCCTGTCTCTCCTGCTGCAATACACCTCCAAGTCCTTGCAAAGACGCATCGGTGTAAACCAAATACTCAACTCCCGGTCTCGGCAATGCTAACACAGGTGCTGAGGTCAACTTGTCCTTCAATTCATCGAATGCCAACTGACAGGCATCACTCCAGATGTAGGGCACACCCTTACGAGTCAGATGTGTCAAAGGACCTGCTATCTCCGAGAAACCCCGAATAAACCTCCTGTAGTATCCTGCCAAGCCCAAGAAACTACGAATCTCAGTCGGTGTCGTGGGTTGTCCCCACTCCCTCACCGCGGATACCTTCCCCGGATCAGCAGATATTCCCCGGTCGGAAATAATATGTCCTAAAAACTGGACTTCCTTCAGCCAAAACTCGCACTTCTCATACTTTGCATACAACTCGTTCTGACGAAGTGTCTGCAAAACTTGCCTCAAATGCTCGGCGTGCTCCTCCTCTGTCTGAGAGTAAACCAGAATGTCATTAATGAAGACAATGACAAACTGATCTAGGAAATCCCTGAACACTCTGTTCATCAAGTCCATAAACACAGCTGGAGCGTTGGTCAAGCCGAAAGGCATAACCTGAAACTCGTAAGAACCATATCTCAACAAGAACGCAGTTTTCGAGACATCTTCCTCCCTGATACGCAACTGATGGTATCCCAATCTCAAATCAATCTTTGAGAAGAAAGAAGCTCCTCTCAACTGGTCGAATAAGTCATCGATTCGAGGCAACGAATACTTATTCCGTATCGTGACCTTATTCAACTCTCGATAGTCCACACACAATCTCAGTGAACCGTCCCTCTTCTTCACAAACAAAACTGGAGCACCCCAAGGTGAGGTACTCCTGCGAATAAAGCCCTGACCTATCAGCTCCTCTATCTGATCCCGTAACTCCTTCATCTCAGCTGGAGCCATACGGTACGGTGCGCGTGCTATAGGTCTCGTACCTGGTAGCAAATCTATAACAAAGTCTATCTCTCGACTGGGGGTAAGCCTGGTATCTCCTGAAACACATCTGAATACTCCCTGACAACCGGGATCGAATCTAAAGGAATTACAACCTCCTTAGAGGTATCCTCCTCTATGTAATACAGATGAGCGGTCGATCCTCCCTCTGGGCGAGGCATCGCCACTACGAACATCTCTTACCCCGGAATGGCAAAAACAATGCTTCCGCTGAAGCAATCAATCATGGCCCTATAAGCTACGAGCCAATCCATACCGATGATCACATCGTGAACATGCATATCTAATACCAACATATCTGCAGGTAATACCAGACTACCAATCCCTACTCCCACTCCCCGGCATATAAAGAATATAAGTGACCCACTCCCCAATGGTGAGTCGACACACGACACTGTGCTCTTTGCCGTGGCTAATAATCCTAAAGCTTTCGCGAAGTGTGTAGCTATAAAACAGTGTGTAGCACCCGTATCAAATAATACCCGACCCATAGTGCCATGGATAGGAAACGTACCCTCAATCGCGGGCGGTGCTTGTGGAACTGCAGCCTGGTGAACGTTGTAGACACGTCCATACTGTAGCTGCCCCTGCTGAACTGGGACTGCTGGAATGGGTGGCAATGCTGCCATCTGTGACGGTGCGGGAAGAGCGGCGGGAAACATGGGCCTCTGTGGCTCCTGGCGAGCACCCTGCTGCTGCTGCTGTGGGGCCCTGCCCCTATCAGGACAACCCTGTCGTTTATGGTGAGTCTTGCCACAAATAAAACACTTCCCTGGGAAATTCCCTCCTCTCTGCCCCTGCTGTCCCCGGCCCTGGTGGCCGTTACCGTTACTCCCTTGGCCCTGCTGGCCCTGGTGAAACTGCTGCCCATTCTGCCCCTGCTGCACTGGAGTTACTGGAAAGGTTGGTAGGGCTAGCACCTGAGCTGGCGCTGTGAGAGCGATTATAAAAAGTGGCCCCTGTAGATCATCACGGGTACCCTGCTGCTGGGGAGCTCTAACACCCTCTGTGCAGTCCTGGCGTTTATGGCCGTGCGTGCCACACACAAAACATCGGCCTCTGAAGTTACTCCCCCTCTGACTCTGTTGCTGACGATGTCGTCCTTGCAGACTTGGAACTTTATTCCTCATTCGCAAAATGCTCCGTTGTACCACGTTGTTGATTAGAACCGACTCGGTCTTGGGCAGTCTGTTGTCGAATTTTTGGGGTCCTCGCACATTTGTCAGCCTTATTCACATGCACTTGGCTAACCTCTCTAGGTCTTTTGTCTCCTTTAAGTTGTATGTTGCGTTCTTGGTATTGTAAAACTGCAGTGGTAACTGCTTGCGCCACGATACCCGCTAACTCGGCGATTGATATTCTAACCGGGGATACCCAAGGTGTGAGTCGATCTTGCCCGTTTATTCCCTTACCCGTTCGAGCTAGTTCTTCTTGACGGTCCATCTGAAAATTTAAGTAAATTTGGATGAGTTCATCATTCAAATAAACAAACCGCGGAAGTACGAATTCCCAAAGTACATAGATGAATACAACATTCCTAATATTTAGGGCTCTATATCAAAGAAAGGTCAGCGGAAAACATAATAAGCCGTCAGATCCTAAAGGACACTAGAACCTGATGCTCTGATACCACCTGTAACACCTCGACTAATTAAATACCGGGTAGCTACTCCTTTATTAAATTAATTCAAAATGCCAAGTTGGTCCAGTTAATAGCATCACTGTCGAAAACATTTTAATGATTACTAACCACCTAGTATTTAAAAAGTAAGTTGCCAAATTTTAGTTTAAGTCTGATTAACATGCCACAAGTATAATGCAGAATAAAACACCATTCATCATAAATGCGTAAATAGAGTAACCATCACATAATGTAAATAAAATCTGAAGGAAAAACTCCTCACTACAATCCCACAACTGAAAAGACTACTAAAAACTGAGTACTGAAATAATACAATCCAAAGTCTGAAAAACTGAAATGTAAAGGATGTCTCTAATAGAAATGGGCAACATGCCCTACAACTGATAGATAGTGACTCTGGAATCCAAAAGATAGAAGCGTCTACAAGCAAATCCCTGTAGCTTCCACAAACAGCTACAGCTCGTCACCTGAATGGGAATCCTATGCTTGGTGTCCCTGTGGCTGGGCACCTAAAATGGTTTTACAAGAAAAAGATTTGAAAAGCAAACGGGTCAGAGCCCGAATGTGGAGTTATATTTAAAAACCTGCAAGTGCCTTAAAAACATTTAAAACATTAAATGCAAAGTACATGTTAGGACGTGCACTCACATGATATTCTCACCTCTCGTCTAACTGTGCACTCCTAACGTAAGTACCCATCTACAACGACACAAACCACTAGCTAAGTGACATTGAATCTAGCTAGACTGCCATAGGTCCTACCCTTATTACTCGGTTCTATTAACATTATAACGCTCGTAATTAAGTAGGGGTTTAACGTAAACTCAGATGCTCAATATGCAATATATATCTCTATAAGTTAACTAGTTATATTTCTCGAAATAATACCGTAATTATATTCACAACATTAACATGAAGGTTCCCATTAATTAAGTGTATATTATTCACACTATAAATATACTATACAAGCACCCCGAGAACTACGCTGTGGTGCACACATACTCTGCTATCCATCCCGGTACATCACGTACATAAGGATCACATATTCCGAATCTCTCAGGAATAGTTCACAAATAACAACATCACAAATAATGGAGGCGAACACAGTCACATCACATGGGTCACGCACATACCTACGCTCCCACGATCAGCGGACTTATTAATATCCCAATAAGTCTTTCTATGACCTATGTTCATCAAGGTAACCAGTCAAAATCCGGGCAACACAAGGATTAGAGGGCCCTAAGCGAACGCAAACCTCCCGTGATAGCAAGTATGGTAGGTATGCCATACACACAATTTATATACCAATACTAAGTAAACACACATCTTAGTAATCCCGTAGTTTAATCGTAGTACATATCGCATTCTCGTACTAACTTATAATTATCACAATTTATACTATTTCGGTTTATAATCATACGCGCCATAATTTATTCTCACGTCGTAGAAGACACTCACGTCTCAACCCAAACCGTCCATTTAATTTAACTCTCGTATATAATTTCCCTCTCATAAACACCCAAATGTCCCAATTCTATCATTACAACATCAACGGAATGATATCTATATCCTCGAACAAGTTTACGGGACTCAAAAAAATCAAAACAGTCCAAAAAGGCCCAGACTGCCAGCTCGTTAGAAGTCTCGTTCGAACGAGGCTGTTCGAACGAGATTGGACTGTCAGCTCGTTAGAAGTCTCGTTCGAACGAGGCTGTTCGAACGAGATCCAGTTCGTTCTAACGAACTGTACCTTCTAACGAGATCTCGTTCGAACGAAGTATCGAACGAAATTCCTGTTCGTTAGAAGCGACTGGTCAACTCGTTAGAAGCTCGTTCGAACGATCTCGTTCGAACGACCTGGGAAGGTCTTCTAACGAGGGACCAGTTTCGGCCCAGAATTTTCCCAATATCGTTTTTCACAATTTCTACTCCTCAAATCTCTTCTAAAATTCATCCCAATGATTGTTTTAAGGTCCCTAATCAATCCTAAACATATTATAGTCATCTCCTAACACGTTTTAAAGGATTAATCCAACCTAACATCAATCAAATTTACAAATCTCTACACTTTTTCCCCAATTCCTCAAGAACATGAACCCTAACATTTGAATCATGAATTAACTCAATATAAATCCGTTTTAATTTCTTCCAATCACAATTATCATGAGAATAATTAACTACATATCATTCTACATGAAATTCTCCTCAATATTTTCAAGTTCTAAGCTCCAAACTACATGGGTTTTCATTATCTTTCAAGAACAATCAAAATTCTTTAACTTTCTAACATGGGAAGGACATTCTCTGAAATTAAATGGAATAAAGTCACTTGCCTTGATTCGATTTCTGATTTTGGTGTTGGTTTGGTGAAGATTTCTGCAGAATTCTTCTCTCTCCAAGCTTTTCCTCCAATGGTGGCTTAAGGTGGCTAGGGTTTGTTTTGGGGAAACTTAGAAAACCTAAATGATAACCTCCGTAGCTTAATGGGTTAATATGGGTTGGTTAGTGGGTTTAGTGGGTTAAATCCACATCAGATTAAAACTCCCAATTTTCGTCACTTTTAATTCCTCAAAATGTAAAATTACCAAAATACCCTTTAAGTTGCCGGTATGGCCTAAAAATACCCCGGGACCCAAACTATACCCCCGGCTTGTGTTTTCTGACTATCTCGACCCTTCCGGACGCGTTGGTGCACTCGAAATGACCATACGGTTTATGGAATTTAAATTCACTTTTATAAATAAAATAATTATACCATGACGCGGCGGTCACACGCGTCTCAACAAAATTTCCAAAATGTCGTATATAAATCTCACGACAAATTTTTCATAATTCAATATTCATATAACATCGTATATACTCAATATAGTCAAATACCAACTCACAACTCGCTAGTATTTTTCCCCGGATTAATTTCCAATTAATTCACATTTAATTAATTAATCCCATAAATAAATATAGCCAAAAGTACGGGGTATTACAACAACACCATCAAAGAGTTGAAAGCATTTAAATACATTTCACTGGGTATTTGCCCCTAATTAAAAATAAAATCTCTTGAGCATTTGGCTTTGACATCTGTAAGGCCTGAAGTAATTGCTCAAGCTCGATTTGATAATGTGCGTTCAATATCTGCAAGGATAAGAAATCGACTCGGATTCTGGCACAAAAATCATTAGTAACTTGTGAGGCATATTATGATATCATATACAATCATGTGGGGTATATATTTCCCCCTTTATTTTATTTTATGTCAATAGAATAAAATAAACTCATAAAAATGCTTCGAGGAATCATATGCATATTGTTATGTGCAATTTCATGATGCAAATTTGATATGCTTCAATATGCAGTTGATAGACTGTAGATATATCAAATTATTTTATGCCTTCACTACTTTATCAAAGTTGAGAAAACTCAGAAGTTTTGGTATCTGTTTAAGTTATATACAGAATAATTCAGTCAATAAGCATGTTGAGTCACCTCGAGGTGAATAATAACTATCAAACTTAAATTTTCATATAACTAACATCCCAATGTGAATCAATCATAGTTTATCATAAATCTCATACATGCTTCTCGAGGCACTAGGGCGAGGTTGCTCGAGGCACTAGGACGAGACTGCTCGAGTCACTAGGACAACGAAAGTTCAAGTCACTAGGACGAGACTGCTCGAGTCACTAGGACGAGGCTGTTCGAGGCACTTTCTAGAGGCACCTGCTCGAGGTACCCTGAATCGAGCAAAATGCTAAGTTTCAAAAAATATTTTTATTTGTGACAAGCTGCTCGAGTTATTAAGACGAGGCTTCTCGAGTCACTAGGACAAGGCTGCTCAAGTCACTAGGACGAGGCTGCTCGAGGCACTAAGGCTGAAGCTGCTCGAGGCACTATGATGAGGCTTGAGAGAGTAGCTACAACGAAAATATTGTGACTTCTCAAATAAAATCCAATTTTAATTAACCCAAGTATTAGTTAAACCCTAAAACATGCATCTAGATGATTTATCAAATAAAATAAAGCATGCAGGATAAAACAAACACTTTCAGGAAAAATCAAACACATGCTTGTGAGGAAAAATCCCCCAAAGGGGCAAAACCATTTATTTTCATTATAATATTGTAACAGTGCAATTTCGAATTATAATGAAAATACAAGTGACTAAGAATTACCCTCAGGTGTCGGATTCTGTAGTCGACGGCTGGAAATATTCCTTTCCAGGAGGGCTGCAATGAAAAAGAGAAACGACTTCTCCAAAAGTTTGTCGACTGGAATTTTCCCTTTCCATGAGGGCAGCAATGAAGAAGAAAGACGGCTTCTCCACAACGGTTGAACAATAACAAAATTGTGTTCTAGGGTTCCAAAAGATTCATAAAAGTAATTGGAATTTTTGTGTGTGAATCAAAAAGATGTTTGGCACATCAAAAATTGAAGTCTTGTTGTGTTTGTACTCTTAAAAACGTTTTCTCAAAGACTTGAAAAAATACACCAACGAAGGAGGAATATATATAGAAAATAAGAGCTGGTGGATTAAAATCTCACGGAACTGTTCGAACTTATCCCAGGCGGATCGGTCGGCTTGAGGGCGGATCGGTCCGACCTCGGATCGATTCTTTTAAATTTTGGCTTCTTCGGTTCACAATCGGTCCGTGGTCTACTGGACAAAGCAAGGCGGATCGGTCCGATGGGGAGGCGGACCGGTCCGGTTTTCCCAGAAAAATAAAAAAAATTTAAAAGCCTCATTTTGCTTGAAAAAACTTACTTCTTATTTTTATAAAAAACATCTTATAAAAATTTCCCAATACTAAATATGAACTTTAAGGAACGTAAAAACAAAATTATACCAAGTTCATTCTCGCAGAGGCTATGATGTTGAAGACACTTTGATATTCGGATCCGTTGATGTAGATGCGATCTTGAGTTTCTTCAACGGTGTAACGGCGTACGACATACAAATTGATAATGGACAAAAATGTCCTTACAATGCTACAAGAGTCACTAGGGCGGGGCTTCTCGAGGCACTAGGACAAGGCAAGATCGAGGCACTAGGACGACGCTGCTCGAGTCACTTGATCGGGGTACTAAGGATGAGGCTGCTCGAGGCACTTGCTCGGGGTACCATGATTTGAGCAAATTTGTTAATATTTCAGCAAAAACATTATTTTTTCAGGTCACTCTAAAAATTATCATTTTGATATGGTTGTTCAAAGGATGTCATTTTTAACATGGTTGCTCGAGTACAAACTCGTACTAAGTCTTTAAATGGTCTCTCGTGGGGTAACATAAAATATTCCTAATTTCAAGGGGTATGATTTTTTTAGAGATAAATGATTTTCTACTCGAGCAACTTAAATTCGTACGAGGCTACAAATATTTCGAATAATATTTTCATAGTGTATAAATAAAATACGCACAAATTAAATACCATAACATCCGCAATATTTCCGTGTGGTTTAGTGCCACCGTACCCATGTTTTAAAATAGGTATCTTGAGTAACCGTGCTTACTAATTTAAAACCAAAAACAAAGTCCACTATCTTAGAACTTTGAGCCCCAAATGGCCTGCCTCTGTATATATTACAGAAGATAAGGATTGAGAACCCAGGATAGGTTCAAAATTGAAGTCGTCGAGGATATTTCAAGGTTACTTGATCAGAGATCAGCATCGCTCGGGGATCCGTGGTGGTTCAGAGGTATCTGTTCGGAATACCTCTTCGAAAGTACCTGCTCGGAGGTCAGTATGTTCAGTGGCGGATCCAGAAATGTGAGTAAAAGGGGGTCAAGCAATAAATATCTATTTTTGCAGGTGTTGACGTAAAAAATTAGATTATCTAATTATTTAATCACAGATAAATAAAATGAGACAAAGAAATTTTAAAGTGGTTCAGCCTTATAAGAATGGCCTACGTCCACTGTTTCTGTTATTGCTGACTATTTGGGAATTCTCGATTACAAGTTTTCTCAAGAAATTTCGGTCCCCTAACAATGAGGATAATACAATGTATTTATAGCCCTAAGGCTGTAATGTGAAAGGGTAATACATTCAATGCCCCTTAAGCGCATACATCTGTATGATAATAAGCATTTAATGCGCGGTCAAACTGTTGGTTTATCCTCCTATTAATGCTTTGTTCGAGGTGCAACTCGGATCGCCTAAGCTGCTCGGACCGCCTAAATTCCTCGGTACTCAAAAGTTCCTCGGTGCTTAAAAGTTCCTCGAAAAGTTCTTGTAGGTTGGAGCGTCTGAGTTGATCGGGGAAGCAGAGTTCCTCGTTGCAGGATGGTTCCTCGGAGTCAAGGTGTTGTTCGTAAGTGTTTGTCGTTGCCACGTAGATCGCCACATGTCTTCACCCAATTGAGCCATGTCAGCAGACAAAATTTGGTATCAACAGAAGCCCCCAATGTTTCATAGTTCGAAATTTGAGGAGTGTGGAACATTCTTTCTCGAAATATGGCGGTTTTAAATGGTCATCCTGAAATTTAGGAGTATTTTCTTTTGTATTTATTTCTTCTTCCAAATTCGTAGAATCGGTCTTTTTTGAATTTTTCTAACCGCTTCGATTCCCGCGCCCCTTTTGTCTGTTTAGCCGCCGGTAACGTAATCGGCTCTTTTTGTAATCATTAGTTTTACCCTTTCCCAAGGCAAAGTATTTAAACGTTGCAGAGAATCCCATCGTCTTCTACTTTTTCAAATTTATCTCTATGAGTTTTCCATCGTCTCTCTCTCTCCTGTGCGTTCATCTCTTCCGTCGTTTGTTGTCAACAGACTCATTCTTTTCCTGTAAGATTTTCTTCTTTCTCTTTGATTTCCTTCTTTCATCATGGTTTATCCTGTAGAATCGATTAATAAGTTTCACTCTGATTTCTCTATTACCTCATGGGTTATTTTGGAAGAACTTTCTGAGCCTTCAGACTATTTTCGTTTGGCTGAGGGACATTGGTTCCCCAGTCTCTTTGTTGCTGAGTGTGGATTTTCTTTTCCCCCAAACCCTCTATGTCTGGAATTCTGTCAATACTTTGACGTAGTTCCTGCAAGAATAGCTCCCAATACGTGGAGAATAGTTAACGGTGTTTATAGATTAATTCAAATTCATGGAACCCGTATAGGAATTCCTGAAATCATGTTTTGTTATGGATGGGCTGTGGGTGATAATACTTTTTTATTTAAAAACTAGGTTTTTAAATAGAGCTTTAGTAGTCAATCTCCCAGATGCCAATAGGGACTACTTTGAGCATGGGGTTGTTATGAAGAATTGGCAACACCCTCCATTAACTGGAGATGATGTTTACCAGGGTCCCAGATGTCCTCCCTATGGCAATGGGATAGATTATTTTTATTTTATTTTATTTTCAAAATTATGCTTCCTTTGTGTTTAATAAAATGTGCCACTGATATTTTAATTTTGATTTATTTGCAGTTGACGGCAAAAGAAAATCTTCAAAAGAGGCAGACGTTAATATAAGGCATTTAAAACTTATTTGAAGTTTGCATCAGACTATTGCCGACGAGCATATTAGGTCAGCTTCATATTTGCTTCAGTACAAAAGTTACACCTCCTCTTTTACTGCTCGTCCGGTAATAAGCGACGCATTACCAATACCATCCTCTACAAGTTCTTCACCTGAGTCACATATTCCTTTGAGTGAAAGGATGAAGAAAAGAAGACCTTCTACCCTTTTTGAGAAACCTGCCTCTGGTGCTGGAGAGGCAAAAAGAAGTAAGCTTGATGTCCCAGGAGAAGGGATAAAGAAAATTGATGCACCTCCCTCGGCTGCTCTTGTGAAGGTGGTCGAGAAGCCCCCAGTGGCCCCGAGCAAGGCTACTGCTCCAGGCGAGGTGATTGTCATTTCTCCGACTAAGACTACAACGTTAGTCGAGAAAGTTGATGCTCCTCTGAGGAGGCTGAAGAAAATATCCTCTGTCAATTTGGCTGAATCCATCTCTCAGCCCCCGACTAGTGGTGTTCCCACTTTTGTTCCCCCGAGCTCTGCTATGAGCTCGATGAAGACTTGGATCATTCCCGAGATCCAAGGTATTTAAGAAAACCTTTCTCGGGACACGGTTACCACATTAACAACTCGTCACATTGCTTCTGTAAGTCCTATAGTCTTAAATTTTCATTCTTTCCTTTTTGTATATGTGCACTTACTTGCTTTCGTTTTCTTTTCACAGTGGTGAGCTGTTTTAATACAATTTTGAAGAAAGATGAAGCTAATAAAGCTTCAAGCTCCTCGTCTGGTGTAGAGGAAGCTTTGGTAGGCCTGGCGTAGTCTCTGAAAGATTCTCGTCAGAAATATGATGATGATAAGGCAATTTGGGAGAAAAAGCTTACTTCGACTGAGCAGGAGAAGGCTCAGGTTATTGAGGTCTCCAAGGGGTTGGAGAAAAAAATGAATGACTTGGAGAAGAAGAATAAAGAGCTCGAAGGGAAGCTCAAAAATGCTGGGGAGCTTGAAAATAAGCTCAAGGTTGCTGAGGAGGAGTTAAGTCAACTTCGGGAAGTAATCCGTCAGAAGGAGGAAGTTGAAAATAAACTGAAGGCTGCTGACAATCTTCTTTCCGAGAAGCTTTCCTTGGAGAAGACAAAGAGGAAATTGGCTGTGAAGAAATCTTTCAGCGCTGGCTGGGATAAAGGGTGGAACAAAGGTTTGGCTGCCATGATGTCGCAAGTGGAATATGGCAGCCTCAAATACTTTAGAGATGGGTGGGTCGCTGCTCTGCAGGAGATGAAGGTTGATAAAAATTCTGAACTCTTTCAGCGACACATCCCTGGTCCCTCTCCAACTCCTGGAGAAGAAGAAGAAGAAGAAGAAGCTGCCTCTGAGGAATCTTCCATGGTGATGGGAGATCAAATTTCTCATCCCCCAGCTATCCAGCCGACTGGCGAGGAACTTCAACTACCTGCTACTTCCTCCGATCAACCTCCAGCACTTTCCGAGCAACCCTATGCTCCATCCGAGTAACCTACCTCCTCGTCCCAACCTCCCGAGAAAGTTTTGGGAGACAAGGAAAAGGTGTAGAGTTGTTCGGATTTCTCTCTATTTTGTTTTTCTTTGTTAAATGTAACTTCTGAACATGTAACTCTGAACTTTGTACTTCTGAACTTTGTGATGTAATAAAATTTGAACTTTTGCTTATGCATACTGTTGATTCTCTTCTTCATGCTCTGTTTGTACTCTTATTGATTATTGCATTTCTTCCTCTACTAGTTTCTGGCCAGGATGGAATTATTGTCTGCTCATGATACAAAGCTGTTACGGCAATGCAATGAATATTTTAAAGCCGGTCATACAGACATGAGTGCAGCTCAAATCACTGACATCCTCGGTCAAGATGCTTCAGAGCAAGCAATTGAAGCCTATCAGTATTTGAAGTGCCTACTCGACCGTGCAGTGTCTAACAATGTAGCATACTATGATATGATTGAGGATCTCCAAGGTACTCTTGAAGAACTTCAGCAACAATATAAGGAATCCACTGCCCTTTTGCACGAGGGGTACGAGAAGAAGTGTCAGTAAATTTGTACCGATAAGGGATATGATAAACGGTTTACTACTTACGACGTGCGGGAGAGAACGTTGAAGGCTGAGGTCGAAGATCACTTACAGATAGCTGAGTTATTAGAGCAAGAAAATAATAACCTGCAAAGAGAGGTGTCTCAATTGAAGTCTGCAGCTTCCACCTCAAATGCTTTGATCCCAGTGACTGACGAGGGATTATCTTTCTTGGAGGTCGAAAACGCCAACCTGAGAGATGAATTAGAAACCTTGAAGAGGTCTAGACCTTCTATGTCTGCTCGAGGACGAGCAACAGCTCCTCGAGGACGAGCAAGAGCTGCTCGGACTCCTGTCGAGGAGCAGAGGACTCAATCTGCTCTAGAGAACCAGGACTTCCAACTGATGGCAAAGAACCAGTCATTCGCTGAGATGTCTAAGAAGATCAGGGATCTGGAAGAGCAGCTTTCTGCGCAGAAGTCTGTCTTGGAATAAATAACTCTTTATCAAAAATCTCCACGAGCAGCTGGAAAGATTGACATATCAATTCCACAAGCAGCCCAGAGAATTCTGGATGGCTGACTACAACGAGGCTCTCTACCATTTGGATGATCGTATCCAAAATGCAAACAATGAGGGTTACAAACAGGGGTGGTTGAATGCCTTAAGTGTGCTGCCACTGGAACAGGGTCATTACCTGTGGGATTACCATAATCCTGGGCTGCTCGACCTACCAGTGCCACCATTCAAGCTTGATATGAGTTGGATCCCTGCTCGGGCCATCCCTCGGTGTCTGATTTCCAAATACCTCGACGATTACAATCTCCATTCCAATGTCGAGATATCTCATCCCGAGCACCTACTAGATCGACCATCTGTGATGAATATCAGGATGCTTGAAGATCTTAACTTCATAAATTCCCGTCATGCTTTAAATGATCCACCTGCTGGCGAGGAACCTGTTTCAAAAGCAGAGGGGAAGAAACCAATAGAATAGGAATCTTAATGTAATAAATTTGTATTTCATTCTTGATGTATTTTGTTCTACATTTAATGAAATAATTTTATTTACAAATCTTGACTGCCATTGTCTTGTAATTATAAAACACTTTACATCTGTGCATGTATATCTGTTAAAAAGATAACAGCATTGTGTTATTTGTCCATCAACTAGAGTTTGTTAAAACTTACTGTCGATTATCTTGAATTTGTGGTAATCATTTAATGACTAACAAAAATTAATGATATTTTATTTCTCGACCAACTTGGTAGTAATTTAAAAAGTCCTGAGTATCAAAAATTTTGCTCGATCACTTTTTCGTACTCATAAAATGTTTTCGACCAACCAAGGTCGGTAAATTTTTCTTCTCGACCAACTATAGTTAGTGGGTTTTTATACCCGATCAACCATAGTTGGTGAATTTTTCTTACCGACCAATCTTTGACACTTCTTTGGAATAGTTTTACTTCCCGACCAACCTTAGTTGGCATTTTCGGGAATAGATTTACTTCCTAACCAACCGAGTTGGCATTAAATCCTAACCAACCGAGTTGGCATTTTTAGGAATAGATTTACTTCCTAACCAACCGAGTTGACATTTTTAGGAATATATTTACTTCCTAACCAACCAAGTTGGCATTTTTAGGAATATATTTACTTCCTGACCAACCTTAGTTGGCATTTTTGGGAATAGATTTGAGTAGTCCGAGTTTTGCTGAGTAGTGTGTAGCACTAGTATTCCGTAAAAATAAAAGTTTATCAAGTTCATTCTCGCAGAGGCTATGATGTTGAAGACACTTTGATATTCGGATCCGTTGATGTAGATGCGATCTTGAGTTTCTTCAACGGTGTAACGGCGTACGACATACAAATTGATAATGGACAAAAATGTCCTTATAAGGCAACACGAGTCACTAGGGCGGGGCTTCTCGAGGCACTAGGACAAGGCAAGATCGAGGCACTAGGACGAGGCTGCTCGAGTCACTTGATCGGGGTACTAAGGATGAGGCTGCTCGAGGCACTTGCTCGGGGTACCATGATTTGAGCAAATTTGTTAATATTTCAGCAAAAACATTATTTTTTCAGGTCACTCTAAAAAATATCATTTTGATATGGTTGTTCAAAGGATGTCATTTTTAACATGGTTGCTCGAGTACAAACTCGTACTAAGTCTTTAAATGGTCTCTCGTGGGGTAACATAAAATATTCCTAATTTCAAGGGGTATGATTTTTTTAGAGATAAATGATTTTCTACTCGAGCAACTTAAATTCGTACGAGGCTACAAATATTTCGAATAATATTTTCATAGTGTATAAATAAAATACGCACAAGTTAAATACCATAACATCCGCAATATTTCCGTGTGGTTTAGTGCCACCGTACCCATGTTTTAAAATAGGTATCTTGAGTAACCGTGCTTACTAATTTAAAACCAAAAACAAAGTCCACTATCTTGGAACTTTGAGCCCCAAATGGTTTGCCTCTGTATATATTACAGAAGATAAGGATTGAGAACCCAGGATAGGTTCAAAATTGAAGTCGTCGAGGATATTTCAACGTTACTTGCTCAGAGATCAGCATCGCTCGGGGATCCGTGGTGGTTCAGAGGTATCTGTTCGGAATACCTCTTCGAAAGTACCTGCTCGGAGGTCAGTATGTTCAGTAGCGGATCCAGAAATGTGAGTAAAAGGGGGTCAAGCAATAAATATCTATTTTTGCAGGTGTTGATGTAAAAAATTAGATTATATCAAATTATTTAATCACAGATAAATAAAATGAGACAAAGAACTTTTAAAGTGGTTCAGCCTTATAAGAATGGCCTACGTCCACTGTTTCTGTTATTGCTGACTATTTGGAAATTCTCGATTACAAGTTTTCTCAAGAAATTTCGGTCCCCTAACAATGAGGATAATACAATGTATTTATAGCCCTAAGGCTATAATGTGAAAGGGTAATACATTCAATGCCCCTTAAGCGTATACATCTGTATGATAATAACCATTTAATGCGCAGTCAAACTGTTGGTTTATCCTCCTATTAATGCTTTGTTCGAGGTGCAGCTCGGACCGCCTAAGCTGCTCGGATCGCCTAAGTTCCTCGGTACTCAAAAGTTCCTCGGTGCTCAAAAGTTCCTCGGAAAGTTCTTGTAGGTCGAAGCGTCTGAGTTGATTGGGGAAGCAGAGTTCCTTGTTGCAGGATGGTTCCTCGGAGTTAAGGTGTTGTTCGTAAGTGTTTGTCATTTCCACGTAGATTGCCACATGTCTTCACCCAATTGAGCCATGTCAGCAGACTAAATTTGGTATCAACAGCAGGGGACAAAATTACAAAACTATAAATTTTTTTCCATAAAATTTTAAAGGGGCTTTGTAAATTTAGGACCTATTGTAATATGCACTTTGGAAATAGGACAACAAATATTTTATATATGGTTTTAGTCCATATTTTTGAATAATGCCACTGGCGCGGACCCATATTCATAAAACGTCGACTAATCACAGCATGCCATGTGTCCCTTTAATTTGAAAATATGGACTAAAAATGGAAATAAAATGTTTGTTGTCCTATATCCATAATCAATATTATTTTAAGTCCTAAAATTACATAATCTAAATTTTAAAATTATAGGGTTAAATTTTAAAATTCTTTGAAATTTAGGGGAGCCAAGGCCACCCCTTGCCCCTCCATGTGTTCGCCTCTAAGTATGTTCCGGAGATAGTTGTCTATCGAAAAGTAGCTCGGAAGCTAAATCACCTAGGATGTCAGATTGGTCGAAGGTTTAGCCTTTTCGGAGGTAAAAGGCTTCTCAGTTGTCAAGATCCTCGGGATACTTGTTCAGAGATCTCCCATGTCCGTTGAATTTCCACTGCTTTTGATTCTCTTACAACCATGGTGGGTCGGAGTCAAATGTTCCCCTGCTTCGTACCTAAATGAGTATTCAAGGTGGGTTGATGGTTAATTTTTGTTGACAAACGTGGTGGATCGGGTGGTAGATGACTCCGAGACTCTGAGTTAATTTTCCGTTAAAGGATCGTTCAAGATCAAAAGGATGATAAGCGTCCGTCCGACTGTGCCTTGGTAAAAATAACTAATGGTAAACCGTTTAACTCGACGATGGATCATCTTTGTAAATCCGTGGTTTAATTGGTACCCATTTGGGAGATTGGGGAGAGATCCCGCTGGTGAGATGGCGCCAACCAACAAACACGGGACCCAAATAAAAATGTATTAAGCTCGTTGCCCATATTTCAATATTTTGTACAGACGAATCTAAGGATATATTTAGTAAGATATCTATTGTATTTAAAATATTATTAAGTACATTTATAAAGCTTTAAAAGCATGTTTGTGGCATTATAGTGTGCGGCTAAAAACTAGTTTGCATAAAAGATTTTAATTGGTTGTGTGTAGCCAAATTAATGTTGAAAATCAACAATAATATTTTTTTTCAACAACATCATTTATGCGTATATTTTATTCATCTAAATATTTCAAATATTCTGGTTGAGGATAAATGCTAACATATTTTATCTGTATTTTAACAAACATGATTTGTGATATTCATCATAAAAAAGATATATGGGATATCTAAACAAAGCAAACGATGGAATAATAGTAATAACACTTATATTTGTTGAAGAAAAATGTTTCACTGCCACCGAGTTCTCCAAGTGTGCGCACGAGGCGTTACGCAACCGAAATCACGAATACATACCCAGCGGAGTCGCCAAATGTAAGATGTGAGTGAAGATGTGAGGAGGCACCGCGTCGAGCGTGTTTTAAACTTGAGCAACGTGGTTGCGCCTACGTATCCGTCTTTGCAGAATCAAAGTCTGCGTAGTTCGTGGGTCCGTACGATACACCGGAGAGAACTCGATTTTTGGTGGTTTTGGTGCGTGGGGGGTGCCAAATTCGGCTAGCCTCCTCTTAAACATCCATATACCGTAATGAAACTATAAAAATCTGCTCGTCACTATTAAACCCGTGACAGAGCTCAAAAGGTGCGTGGGGAAGGAGAGTTAGACTTCCTCACCTTTATTTGCCCCCAAGACCATCATCCATCAAATGAGAGGGTAAATCCTCTTTTATAGCAAAAGTGCCTCAAGTGGGTTTGACGCATGTCATGTTCTCTATGGAACCAAGTGTCCAATATTTATAGTACCACTTGTCACAATATATGTGGTGGCATTTTAAATGAACAAATTAAATTACTACTAGAGTATTATCTTGTGTAATTTATCAAATACAGAGTATACGTGATATATTAAATTGCACATGATAATATCTCAGCCCGTATAGGGTCTTGATTTTAGTAAAACTTGATAAATCATATATCAATATTTGATCAAATCTGTGGGGTTAATTACTAGGACGTTGGTGGTTAATTCATTTAACCCCACTCTACAGGCTCTAAATCAAAAGCTACTCTAGTCATGCCTTGATCGCATCCGAGAACTCACATGGCATGGGTCACATTCACAAATAAGGAATTGAGCTATCCTATCTTTTCGGTCGCTCTCATTTGAGTGACAGAATGAGTCCAATAACGATTGAACTTCAACAGTGAGGTTCTCATCCACCTGGCCAAATTCGTTCTCAAATTTTTCAAAACTTATATCTAAAGATAAATCAGGTGGCCAAGCACGTGGATCAGTTTTATACTAATTTCATTATCACCTAGCAATTCTCTCATTATATACGTCTCTCGATCAATCCCGGAATACTCTTTCTCGCTTTTGATAGCCGTCATTAAACACGTATCACGTGGATCCTTAAAATTATTGCCCTCAATTTGTTCGTGTACTACCTCCTCGATAAGATTCATGTCGTGTAAATCGTCCTCATCACCCATTTTTTTTGTGATGTTGAAGATATTCGTTTCAAGCGTCACATTCCCAAACATGAGTTGCATTTTCCCATTATGTGTATTAATCAATGCGTTAGCTGTGGCTAAGAAAAGGCGTCCAAGAACGATAGGAACATGATGACTCAATGGGGAGGAGGACTTCGTGTTTTAAATGATAAAATTGACCAATAAGTAGAAAGTGTTGAGTTGGATGATCACGTCCTCAACTATTGCTTAGGGTGCCTTTACGAAATGATCCACAAGTTGGAGAGTGATTTTAGTGGGCTAAAAATCTCCCAAATCAAACTTTTTACAGATAGAATAGGGTAGAATTTCGACACTCGCACCTAAATCTAACAAAGCTCTTTCAATTTTATTCTCTCTAATAATGCACGAAATGGACAGGGTACCCAAATCTTTATATTTAGATGGAAGGTCGCTCAATTGTACCGAATTTACATTTTGTGCTAAGAAAACCTTCTTCTTTACCCTTAACTTTCGTTTCACCATGATCAAATCCTTTAAGAACTTAGTGTACGTGAGAATTTGCTTTATAGCCTCGAGGACAGTCACGTTTGTCTTCACTTGCTTTAGCACATCTAAAGTGTCATAATGGGAGGCCCCTTTAGGAGAAGGGACCAATCGTTGAGGGTATGGTACGACTATAGGGGGGTTCACTACTACTTTGGGCCTAACTGTGTCTACTTTTTCACTCTCTTCCAAAGGGGCATCTTCGGCCTCCTACGTGCTGGGCGAAACCTCATTGTCTTTTTACACGCTATGTGGTGGAGGTGACGAGTCAACAACTCTTCCACTGCATAGAGTGGTTATCACTCGACATTGCTCTTGATGTTCATCGGGAGTAGATATTACACAATTTTGACCTTGGTGAGGTCGTTGACCTTGGGCGGGAAACTTCCCCTTCTCTTGGAAACTGAAAGAGGATTGCAACTTAGAAAGCGATGCCTTTAAGTCGACAAAAGTTTCAACATTTTGGGCATTTATTGCTGATTGAGTTTGCATAAATTGAGCAAGAGTTTCTTCGAGACTCTTCCGTTGTGGGATCATATAAGGCGTGGGAGGAGGAGCTTGCATGGGTGGCACTTGTTGATAAGGTAGGAGTGGTGGCAGTTGTTGGGCAACATGTTGATTGGGATTCAACGACGCATTCGATTGCCCATAACTAAAATCGGAATGGTTTTGCCACGGGGGATTAAAAGAATTCTCACGAGGGGCATTAAAATTTCCCTTGTAAGCTCCCGCTGCCTCAATTTTCTCTTGGAGCAAAACTTTATAGGTGGGTATCGTCGAACATTCCTTTGTTAAATGTCCCGCCTCACAAATACCACAAATCTCCTTCTTTATAACTAGAGATGGGTCGGATATATCTCTTACCTAACTTATACCATGTCCTCTAGCCGCTTGGCTAATTGATTAATTTAGAGTTTAAACCTGCCTTCCTTATCCAAGTGGTAAAGTCCGAACGTGGAATGAGCTATGGACTATAAGAATTATGACTTTTAGCAAGGAAAAAAACTCATTCGAAAAGGTATATTTTTGTTGTAAAAAATATTTTGCAACGATTTTTTTCCTTGCAACATTCCTTGCACTAGCCATCATGCTATAGATCTTTTGTAAGGAAATTTTATCATCGTCGCTAAAAATATATTGCAACGAAATTTTTCGTTGGAAAAAATGGCTTTTCGTTCCAAAAAAAGTTCTCATATTTCGAATAAAAGTATTTTACAATGAATATTTCGTTGCAAAAACGACTAATAAATCCTCGCAAAAGATATTTTGAGAGAATTAAAATTCCTTGCCAAATATTAATTTTTTGTTGTTAAAAGCCTTTTGTAATACTCTTTCTCGTTGCAAAAAAAAAAAAAATTTGATTGCAAATAATAATCACCTTTATAATCATAGGTTTCACTAACATTTATTTCATTACAGAAGATATTTTGTGATAGATAAACTTCCTTGGTAATAGTCATTATTTCTTGCTAAAATATATTTGCAACTTATTTTTTCGTTACAAAAGAATACTACTTTGGTAGCATAAAAAAGATGCAATCCTAATAATAGTGTTTTCGCAATAAATATTTCCTTGCAAATTATATTAGACAATGAAATAAATAAAAAGAAAATAAAGCAAATACACATAATTAAAAGATGTTATATTATATCCAAAACAAAAAATGTGCTACTGTTCGTTTCAAAATAAATCTAAAAAATAAATAATACTTCATAACTAATTGACGAGTTTAAACTATTTTTCTCATCACAAACAAAATGATAAAATCAACATTTAGACTAGGATTTTCAAGAGCAACGTAAGGCGACATTCATTGTAGTAATCTCTGACGCAAGACCTTGGACCAGGATTTTTAAATCTACGATCTGTGTTTGTAAATTATTGTTCACCAATTTAAAATTATGCATGTATCGTGATTTCAAAGGTCGAGTATCAAGATCCTTCACGTATCACGGTCTCTTTCCAAGGACTTTTTAACAGGTTGATGCTTCATGAGAATCCTCTGAGTATTTTTGTAATTCAATCGTCTCTTTCTATAAAAAAATGAATATGTTACATTATCGCTTTGACTATTTTTTACACGTTTAAAAAATAAATCGACAAAGTTTCCTTTGTTTATTTATGAAATCCAACATGTTGTGACACACAAATCATTAATCCAATAACTATATCTGCAAATAAATCATCATTGCATCCCTCTCACACCTTCCACTGATTTCACTATATTTTAAAAAAAAAATCGATAGAGTTTCCTTTAATTATTCATGAATTCCAACATATTGCGACACAGATCAATAGTCCAATAACTCCCTTCAACTGATTTCAATTCAAATCAATCCAGCTCACATGGCTTGGGAGTGATGCTTTATGTTTAACCATGTAAAATTATTTTCTTTTATATACTTTCATAGTCAGACTCCGCTACTTCACTAATTCACTCATTTTCCTTCGTCCAATGAGTATCATTAAAAACTTCAATTTGCCCTTTCGTATCCTCATATGATTTACCTGCCTATTAACATATGAAAATAAAATACATAAGTACATGTATCCACAAAAATTAAAATTAAACAAATTTTATGTGCCAAAAAAATATTACTTCGTCTTCATACAAGTATTGGACAAAAGACTTTGTTCCACCGCGATGAACTTACTTGACATTTTAGCGACTAGTAGAGCATGGCTCAATTTTTTTCTACAAAAAAGTGATACACTTCAAGTTAGCTTGCAGAAACATACGAAAACAAACAATGTTAACATAAAACACACATTGAAAATTATTACATTGTGTTCATCACTACTAAAAAAACGAGCAAAGAAATTTCCAACCTTTATCTTTTTTCGCATCACTAGGTTTGTTCTTTTTGCCTCAATATTAAAAAATTTAGCAAAATATTTCTTTAATGTGTTATGGAATCCACTTTAACGTGCAAACATTGATGTACGCAAATGGCTTACCTTTTCATCCTTATATACTACATGATTTGTTTTACCTAAAGTTCTAAAAGGCAGTAGACAGAATGGAGGCATTCTGTGATATGATTGCGGAATTAAAACATAGGGATGTGGGAACCTATTCATTTATCAATTAGTTGGTAACCTATTCATTTTCCACACAAGTGCGCTTATCAACTAGGGATGTGGGAATCACACCCGATGGCCGTGCGAGCCATGATGAAAAAACACTTCTAAGACATAATATCAGGTAATTGATCAACGTACAGATGCCGCTCTAGTGAATTGTAATATTTTATATAATCATAATTTACATACATAAATCTAAGAGATAAATACATTCGTTCTTTACCTATATACAAACATACATAATAATAGACTAAGACAACCCTGAGAGGAAAAAAGGAGCCAACCTGCACATCCAGAAATACATCACTGAAGTTTATAGTCTGCGCAAAGGACTTTCTGTTTAATACCAAACTTTCGATTTTCAAACTCTTCTTCTTCCTTAAAATCTCAAACATGGTCAAGATATTTTTATCGATATCTGTTTTCTCTTCTGTGCTATTATCAAGTTCTTCCGGGCGAGCACTTTCAGTTAGCCTAGTACGTTTTCTACAAACTGAAACCTTTATTTTCTTAAGTTCATTTTTCCTTGGTCTGAGCATGGTGCAACACCCTCTACTATTCCTAAAACAGGTGAGACAGTCGAACCAATCTTTTTTCGGTAAATAGAATTTGGGGAATTCTCAGGGATTTCTGAATTTGGCATCTTCACTAATTGATGCAAGTCCTCAACTTCCTGGATGATCCCTATGAACTTATCTAAATTAACACTTGCACAACTTCTCTTCCCTCATTAATAAGATTCTAAATGGCAGCGTATTGAGAGTGAATAATTATGCGTTCAATCATGCCATAATCACGTTGAGTTATCTCCTCCAACTCAATCATAAATGGATGTTCCACATTTCTTGCCCTTTTTTTCGTATCGGATAAGTAAAGCGCTAGGCACAGTGGTTGGCCAAATAGATTACTTGTATATGTATCAACTTCTAATTGTATAACCAAATGGATGAATAATTGCAATGCCATGAGTTAGTGACCAAAACCTAACTTAACTAAGTCATCCTTTTAAAACAAGAACCCAAAATGTCAAGCATAACTAAATAAAATCTACTAATATCTTTTTTCTATTCAAATCTCAATGCCGAGCGATAATAAACACATACACCTCACCTGGTGAATTAGGTCTACTAATTTCTTTTCTCCATTTAAATGTACCACAATCTCGATATTATGAATATCAAATTTCCTTCCACCCAAGAATACATGTGAGTTGTCCATTTAAACCATGATGTTGTCAATTTACATAAGAATATTACATGTGTTTTACATCAGAGTATCAATCACACGCACACAAATTTCCTAAACAGGGTATTAGTTTAAGAGATGATGTCCCGTTTTTAAATAGTAATAAGCTCAAATGCAGGGCCGATATCTATTTCAAATATACAATGAACCATAAAACAGTTAAGCTGGGAAATCTAAAACAACAAAATGAAGCATCACACAATGAAAGACATAATGAATGCCTTCACATAATGTGAATCTAATCGTACGATTTTGACAACTATGTGTAAGACTATATCTATCTTCCTTTTGTACAATTCGAAAGAATGCAATACAATTTAATTATTTTGCAAAACAAATTATAATCATTTATCCCCTTCCTATTGATTATATATTTCTCACTCAACAATAATACAGTATACTTACTTAGAAAGGGCACTAGTTACGCCCAGAAATTATAAATTATTTACAAAAAAAATAGATAATGTTAAAATATGATAAGAAAGAAATTGGATAGGTCTGAACTCTACATATTGCAACATTATTTTACTAACATAAGTGTCTCTACCTACCACAAGGCATACCCTCGCATTGTGAACTGGAAGAAGTTTCGTGCACTACAAACGATTGAACGTGTCTTCCCCGGTGCCATCAGTACATTGAAGGAACAAATCCATATAACCCATTTTTTATCACCCACAAAAGGAAGCTTTGTATCTATCTCTATTTTGGAACACCAAAAAATTAGAATCAAAGACTTTTAATACCCAACCAGTATCTCTCTTATCTAATACCACCAATCATTTGACAAACAAATGTGCACGATGCAGGTAATAAACTTACTTATTAATATAATAACATAGTGTAACAAACAACACTGATTTTTGGACTCCCAGAATTTAATCCAGAAAATCCCCATTATCCAGTAGACTCCATCATAAATAGAAGAGGCTTGGCTTTATCCCTCCTTCCTATAACCTATTGAGTGATTCAAGTGATAACCATTCTCATCGGGCCAAACAAGTAACAAATCCTGAAACATTAAGAAAAATATAGCAAACGTGTATATGTTTTCAGAAAAATATAGCAAACATGTATGTATATGATAATTTCAAATATGAATTGCAATTTTTACCTCATTATGGTGGCCATGAAAGCCAATAGTCTCCATAAATTCAACATCTAGGGAATCAATTCTCTTGGGTTCCTCGATAAGCCTTGTCCTGACAAACCCATACCCCTACCTATTTTCATCATCAACTAGTGGAAATGGAGAAGGATCTATATTAACTCAAGTGCCATTAAAAATAAGAGAAAAATAATTCAAATTAATTAACCTTCGTAATTCATAAACTGAGTTCGATATTGAATCATAAAATTCGTTTTAACACCCGTGTACCTTTAAACCCATCGAAAAATCACACTAAACCCTCAATTCATCCATCTAAACCCAATTGAACCTTAATCGACCAATTATGAATGGTACCTAACAAATTAGTTATTGATATTTTAACTAATTTGAAATAACTTAACGCAAAATGAGCCTAAATGAATTTCAAGGCAATATAATCACATCTATTTATAAGATAACATATTCAAACCATAATTGACCCAAATTAGTCTGTAATTTCACTACTCCACCACCACCACCTAATCTGAACCCTAAATATCCAATATATAAAATGAGAAATGTGCAGATCTATTAAAAAGATAGCAAATTCGTAAAACTAATCGAACAACGATGTATCAAATCTTAGGCCATGAATGGATAGGAGACCAGGCGTTGGCATTTCAGATATGTGAATGGGTTGGAAGACTAGTGAGAGAAAAGAGGGAGAGAAAATGGGTTTAGTTTTGGATTGTGGCTCTTTGTAAAACGAAGTAATTTTTTTTAAAGCTAAACGACATTGTTTTAGTAGAAAAATCATATTCTTTTACAATGAATTTTTCTTTTTCCTTGCAATAGATATTTCATAAAACTAAAAATGGAGCAGGAAAATTTGGCGCCCTTATATTTAGCAAGGGTTCTAGTAATTACTTGCTAAAAGTGTCTTTTTGCGATGAAATAATTTCTTGTAAAATGTTTTTGATATTTTCTTGCTTTTAGAGATGATTTTTAATTTTCCTTGCTAATGATATACTTTTAGCAATGAAATTTATGTCCTTCCTAAAAAATTCGTTGCAAAAGCTAATTTTTTTTGTAGTGTGATTCTAGTTTTGGGTTGGATGTTCGGATTCGATGTGTCCCAAGATTGAGTAGTCTCGACAACATACTTCAAACGGGCCTCCGCATCGTTCTCATCTAACCCGAAAAACTCTCCCGAACACATTGTTTCAATGAGTTATTTTGAGCTCTATGATAAAAGTAGGAAATGAGTATCCACTTCTCAAAGCTCTTATGTGGGCACATATTACTAACTCGTTTTACCTCTCCCAACACTTATCAAAGGGTTTATTATTGTTTTGCTTAAAAGTATGGATTTAACCCTTAATGGAGTTGGTCTTGGAGCAGGAAATAACTTTTGAAGAAATTTAGCCTACATGTGACGTCTTGGGTGCAAGCTTGATCGTTAAAGGTTTCACATGCCTCATCGAACTCTCTAATATGGAGATAAGGCTTCTCCGACTCCATTCCATAAAAAGTAGGGAGAATTTGAATCATCCTATTCCTAAAATGGAATTGCCCCGCATTATACGGGAATATAATACATCCTGAAATGATAGTTCGCTCGGGGTATTAGAGGTCTCTTATAGGGCGGTATGGCATCACACCCTCTCTCATTTTGAAACTAGCATGATCTGACATCGAACTCACACTTATAGAATCACTTTCCTCGCCAGATTTCCTAGATGTTCGACTCGTGGTGTGACTACTAGGTGTAGGAGGTGGTAGCAAAAAATTTGGAGTGTTTGAGGTGTTATTGCTAGATGGTGGGAATTATACTATTGAATCGGGATTTGAATGGGTTTGAGCATTTTGCATTTAAGGCCTCGAGAGAATATTCTTATTTTTCTGAATTTTTTGGGGATATTCTGGATGTTTTATTTATTTATTTTATTTTGGAATTTATGATTTTTTTTGGATTTATAGTCAAATTCTCAGATCAATTCGACCTAACCTATGTGTCTACCTAATTCCCCGACAACGACGCCAAAACCTTGATGCGACATAGAATGTATGTGCTACGTGTGAACCTATGACTCAAGCGCAAGTCGATTGCTGAAGTAATACCCAATAAATCGGTGTCGAATCATTAGGGAATAGGACGTAAAACGTTTTGGCGACAATAAGTTAGGCTTTTAAAATCTAGGTATAGGCTCTCGGAAGAAAAAAAAAGATGATTTGTTTTAAGAATTTTTTTTAATTAACTAAGAAAATCAAATTAGCAAGTGCAATTTAAAACTAAAAAAAGCAAGAAATTATTATTTTTAGCTTTGAAAACCATTTAAGAAAAGTGGAGTCGGGATACAATCCCCTGAACCATAGGTATTTCTGCTATATATAAAATTCTTAACAATTATATAATTAATTAGAAGAAGAACGTTAATTAAACTGAAACACTAAATATGTGAGAATGTTACTCCGTACAATACTTAGTCAACAATCAAATTAAGGCGAATGATAGAATTATTGACATGTATATCGTATTCTCAAACACTCCAGTTGTCTATGATAAACGGAGTTAAGAGATCTACTATATTAATCTCAACAAAAATATCAAATCTGATTAATTAAACATACAATTACGTCGAATTTTATATCTAGCGTTGAAACCTAGGTTGGGTTCATGGTCCCCGACCCACGAGTAATTTAGACGGACATGATATTAATATGTACGCAGGAATTCAATGATTTTCATGTAAACATGATGAAGAAATAATAAAGATGGGGGGAAATTAAAGTTACCAAGGTTGAAGAACATAAATCATGCAAGAAGAATCAATACTTAAAGAAAATCTGAAGAAAAAATATGATCTTCTATTGAATTAATGGTGCAGACTCCGATATATTTTTTATGATAACTTGCCTTATAATGAATGATAATAGGTTTAAAATACTCCTAATAGGTTTATACAAGTGAGAAAATTCGTGTAAAGAAGTGTAGATAAACTCAAACTCCTCATCTTAAAATCTAGGAAAAATAATAAAATCCCATCTTGTACCGAACCCTTTAGCCAAAACGAACCCATCACTGAACCCTTTGGGGCAAATAGACTGATTAAACTGGTCTGGTCAGAATCTCTACCAATGCTGTCGTGTTTTGCACGACTGGCTCTTATATATACTTTTGCCCATAGATTTTCTTCTCAACTTCTAATGCATGTACGTTTCTAACCATAGCTCGGATCGATGTGCCGTTTCTTCCAGTGTTCTCGTGATTTCAAGATTTTAAACTTTTCAGTTATCCTCTCCTTCGAGTTTTGGATGAAAAATCACTAAATTTCCTTTGACTTTCCTTTCTAGCATTTTTTTCACTGTTTTGACTTTTTTCTTCCATCCAAATGCACTATTTACATGTAAGAAAAATGCACAAAACACAAAATAATTGCCAAAAAGGTTAGTATAAAAAATATGAGATAAATTCAGGCTAACTGCAATGTTTAGGATGGTAAAAATACCAAAATTAAAGGGGCAAATATGGAATATCTATGTCTAATCAGAGTGCAGACGATAAATTAATTATTTTTATTTATAGCATTTAAATACTTGTAACGTATTTTTAAACGTTTTTCAGGCTTTGACTCGTTGGAAAATCTATTTTTGTTTTCAAAACCCCAAGCGTGCAACGACATAGGGACAATAGGGTTATATTCGTTCCTGACGATGTGAGCAGTAACTGTAGATGCTGCAAGATTAATTTTGTCATCTCAGTTTCTTTTTATTTAGATATGATTCAATTTCAGTTCCATTATTTTCCTTTTGGGCGTGTTGCCCATAATTGGATATGATTTTTATTTATGTTTGAGATATTCCTCTCTTATCGCTATTTATTAACGTTAGATGATTACTTGTAGCAACCAATGGTTTATTCGGGTCACGTTTATTTATGCTTATCAGTTATTCTATCATTTCATTATATGTATGTTTTATTTGTTTTAGATTTATATTACTTGTTACAACAGTAATGATGGGAATGAAATTATATTGGATTCCTATTTTATCTTAATAAAGGATTGATCACACAGTATTTGGATAGGCGGGGTGTCACATATTATAGGGAACGTGATACCTGTTTGAAGTAATAACTAGTTGATAAAGTCTAGAAAGTGTAAATTGATCAAAAATCATTCGTATGAAGAATTCATGTGTTCAGGTGCCTATTCGGACCACTGATTGTTGATCCTATGTTCGAAGTTCGATAAATAGTTGTTTAGGTATTCCATGCGATGTCCACGTACAAAACCAAACTGACCAATAGCAAAACACTCTAAGCAGTTGACACTCTAGGTTTTATTTTGAGTATATACTGCATATGTCTTTCATATAGTTTGGATATTAAGACAAAAGTTTGAGCACCTCGAAGGTTATTTATTTAAGACCAATGATTAGGAATAAATATTCATAAATATTACATATTTATTCCCTTAATTTTGATATTTTAACGGCCCCGTACATTGAATTTAGTCTGAATTTATCTTGTTTTTATGCTATTAACCTTTTTTGGCGAGTATAATGTATTTTTCGTATTTCTCTAATGTTTTACAGGTAAATTGTGCAGGGGAATGGAAGAGAAAAGCCGAAACGGTGAAAAAATCGAAAGAAAGGGAAGTCAAAAGTAATTTTGTAATTTTCCAATCGAAACCCATAGGAGACAATTGAAAAGATAAAGATATTGAAATCCTTAATATACTGGAAGAAACTACACCCCGATACGAGCTACAATTAGAAAGTTATGCGCGTTCGAAGTTGAGAAGAGAATCCAGTGGCAAAGTTGTAATTAAGAGTAAATCGAGCACAGAAGGCATTCCTAGGCAGAGATTCGAACCGAACTGGTTCGGTCCCCTACAAGAACAGGTTCTAATCATGGGTTAGATTTAGTCTAGATTCGGTGCATGGGTTTAGTCCAAGACGGAAATTTTATTTTTTTTCTATCTTTGAGCTACAAGAGTTTGTGTTTATGGGGACTTCTCTAAACGACTTTTAACACTTGTAAACACCTATTAAAAGTTATTATTCATCATTATAGTGGATATTAAGGCATCATATGATTATGAACTTCTTGGAGCAATATTTACAAAGTTTTGCACCTCAAATTCAATAGAAGATCATAGTTTTTTCGAATTTTCATCAAGTTTAATTCTTATTGCATGCTTTACATTCTTCATCATTGGTAACTTTAATTTCCATCATATTTATTATTATTTCTTCATCATGTTTACATGCAAATGAATCAATTCATGCGTAAAAATTTACATCATATATGACTAGATTCGTAAAGAGTTGGGAAACATGAACCCATCCTAGGTGTTGGATGTTGGATATAAAATTCGACGTAATCATGTATGTAATTATTAGGGTTTGATACTTTTATTGAGACTAATATTGTAGGTCTAACTCCATTTGTCGGAGGCAACCAGAGTGTTTGAAAATACGATATACGTATCAATAATCTCATAATTCGCGTTAATTTAGTTGTTGACTAAATATTGTGTGGAGTAACATTCCCACGTATTTAGTGCTTCATTTTTCCTTTAATTAATTATATAATTATCAAGAATTTTATATTTAACGAAAATACCTACCATTTGGGGGATCGAATCCCAACTCCACTTTTTCCAAATAGTTTTTAAAAATCAAAATTGTAATTTGTTGCTTTCTTTCAAACTTAATTTCACTTGCTAGTTAAGTTTTCTTAGTTAATTAGAATTCTTTCCAAAATAAAATTACTTTTTTTCTTTCGAGTGTCGATAATAAGATTTTAGAAGCTAGCTTGTCGTCAAAATGTTTATCGTCCTATTCTCTGAGGATTCACCCCCGACTTATCGGGTATTACTTGAGCGACCAGCTTGCACTTGAGTTGTAGGTGTACACGTAGCACACATATTATGTGTCGTGTTAACCAATAAGGTAGTTTACTTCAAGAAGGCCTTTTCATCAAATTCAAACCCTATACAAGTATGGTACGAAGGTAAAAATTCCACACAAGTAGGACACTACTTGCATTTCATGCATATTAGGTCTTATCATATTTTTCAAAATTTTATACGATTTTTTTAAAATTATCTTAGATTAAAAATCAATTTTTTCATTAAATTTAAAAGTATTGAGGTGTTTTATATAATTACCTAAAATTGGTTTAAATCGACGTTTATGTGTCTTAGTGGATTACACCCATTGTTTTAAAAGTTATAGTTAACGGTGTTAATTAATTGTCTAACAACGGAGAAAATTAAAAAAAAGTTTTTTTGATGTAACCCTTTGTAATAATGCTGTATTTTGACATAATCCCCTCAATATTAAAAAAAAAGGATTTTTCGACTTAATCCCCCACTACAAAATATGAAAAATTAGACATATCCCCTAGATTCCAACACCGCCACTTTTTCGTTAAAAAAATCTCTTAACCTATAATTTAACTTTGTTCCCTCATTTTATTTGGACAAAAATTCCCCACTTCATTTTCTTCCCCAAATCTAATCCTAACCCCAATTTCAAAAATTCATTTTCTTTTTTATTCCATATGCAATTAATCCAACCTATAAACCACCGTCACAGCCAAGTACCAACACTGTAAAAGTGGTGATCGCTTATATAAGCTCTGATTCCAATTTGTAAAACGAATAAATGTGGTGTGTGATACCGATTTAAATTAATTTGCAAGTTTCCCAGTAAACCTTATTTAATTAGAGACTATTTTTAAACAAAATTAATTCAGCCCCTAAACATGCATCTAAATGTCATAAATCATTCAAACCATGCATGAAAAATAAAGACGATAGATTCAGGAAAAAAACCCTTTCGGGTAAAACCTTTTATAACACTTTGAAGAATTTACAAGACCTTTGACTTACATACAACCTGATAATCTCCCGCAAGTGTGTAATGCACGGTGCCTTCAACAAACCTTCAAAGATACGAGAGACAACGAAATACCCTCCAGGTGTCGGTTCGTCGTCTTCGGCTCGTCCACACGTAGAATGACTACGCTCGGTATCCACCGATCAAATATGAAGATGCCTTCTCCACAGAGGTTGAACAAAGCAAAGTGTGTTCTTGAACACCAAAATAATTCACTAAAGCATATGTGATTTTTGTGAATTGAAAACAAAAAGGGTTTAAACCCTAAAAGAAGAAGTCAAAAGGATTCTCGAGTTTCGCAGTTTTCTGTCTTTCAAAATGCTGGGACTTCTTAATGAAAATGAAACCATTTAATGAGTATTTATAGAAAAACGCGCCGCCTCAATCGCTCGAACGAAATAGGGATCTCGCTCGAATGAAGTACACGTGTCGTTCGAACGACATCGCGCGACATGCACATGTCGCTCGAACGAGATGACATCTCGCTTGAACGATCTGGACGTCAAAATCGAGGTATGCTTCAGGACTTAGAAAAAAAATTCATTCTCAAATTTTGACGAAAAAATCCGCTCCAACACTTAGAAAATATTTTGTAAAAATATACCAAAAATTCTAAGTGGAAAGTTAAGGTATTAAAAACATAACCTTACCAAAGTAAACTTCACGGAGTTTTTTTGATGAAGAACCTTGATATATTCGAATCCGTCTTGATGTAGATTGCTCTTGAACTTCTTCGACGGTGTAGCGGTATACGACATAATAAATTATCACGGACTTATAAAATAATGTCCTTACAAATCCCCCCTATGTTAATGCCGATACATACATAAAAACATCTGAATTATCAAATACCAAATGACCTATGCAAATCTACCCTCCCATAAATTTCAAAATTGAAAAGGTACAAATTTGCAAGTTTTCAAACTATTCTTCAAAAATCTTCATCAAATCTCAAAGCTTTTCTCATCGGGGTGTGCAATATAATGATCTTCAATCCTTGTACCTACACACATGAGATAAAGCAAAATACCTTCGTGACGCATCGAGTTTGAAATGATATAAGAATAAATCAGTAATAAATCAAATCTCCCCCATTATGCAAAAACTCCCCCATAACATGATAATTCATTCTCCCCATTTTATGATGTCCCCAAATAGATATATAAGAAGAAACAATCAAAACATGGAGTGTCACGACAAAATGCATAGCAAACAAGGATCAAACTACGCGTATGCAAAGATATATCCCAAAAAATTCACAAATTATTTTTCAATTTTTCAATTTTTTAAACAGCAAAAATAAGATACAAAAATCACACACCATGGATTTATACTCAAACAACCAAGTCATGGAAATGGAATGAATGGGTGTGAACACATTCGATAGGTAAATCAGCTCAATCAATCATATGTTCACGATGAATACGTGTACCCCTAACGAATGAACATAAAAAATATCCTTAGGTGTAAAAATTATTGAATTTAGATGGCATCAGCTTATACAAATCAACAAATCAAAGTCAAAGTGATTTTCACACCAATAACGTTCAAAACTATTTAACGCTTTTTCAAGATTTTCAAGGATGTGCAAACCCGTTTTAATTCTCCATCCAAACTCCCTCATATATATTTTCTTTTAGAGGTGTATAAACTAAATTCTCAATATTTGGAGAATTAGTGCGAAAACCTAATTGGCCCATAATTGACATGAGTTTCTTTTTATTGCCTTTAAATTTTTTTGGGCTCTTTTAAACCTATTTGGACCTCGAATAATAAAATTCCTCAATTTTCTAGGTTCAATTTAAACGGTGGCTTAGTATTCGCAAAGGCCAAAGGAACCTTTCGCAACCCTTCCCCGTTTTCAAATAAAGCACACAAACTCACAAAATGGCTCACAACTTTCTTATCAAGTTTTATCGCGCTTGGTTCGTTTTAAGGACATGATTGAAGTGAAAACACAAAACCAACATGTGATAAGACAAGCACAATAATCAAACAAATCCGTGCACGTGTGCAGTAAAAGAAATCAAAAGTCAAACATGTAGGAAGTAATACTTAATTACATTTTAATGACTCCAAACATTATAAAACACATGGATGAATTGACATATTGTCTCAAAACACTATCAAATAATCACATGAAAAATGGAATGATGTTGTGACTTGGTCATCCTAAGTGTCTATCCATAAACGCTGTAAACAAAATATAAAACTCTTTTTGTATTTTTCAAAAAATTTCAAAAGCAAAAATTTATACAAACAGTACATGTCACAACGCTAGCAAATATATATATATATATATATATATATATATATATATATATATATTGTGAAACAAAAAAACTAGCGTATGACAAACATGCGAACATAAGCATCTATATGATATGGCAAGAGAAGAATCATGTGCAAGCAAATGAGAATCAACTTGCTCAAAATCTAGTGCCTCTAAAAGTGATTTCCTAACCCAAATAGATGTGAAACGTTGTATGGGGGATTTAGGAACCAAGGGAACACTAGACATAAACTTCCTAGGACTTTTTCCAAGATCAAAACAAAAACTCTTAAGGTGATCTTTCCTACCACAATATGAACATGTGTAAACGGGTGAAATGTTACCTAAAGTGTGATCTTTTCTAACGTCCTTGGGATTAATTGACCCTTTAAAATAAATAATGATTTTGACTTTAGCACTAGAAGCATGAGAACAAGATGAGTCATTACCATCACTATCAAACCTACTTGAATCGTTTAAATCATTTTTCAACTTCAAAATATTTGATTCAAGGAACAAATTAGACTCTTCCAAAGACAAGGATTTCTTTTTCAAATTTTCAACAATTTCTAAAAGGGTATCTCCCTCTCCCTCAATTAAAGCAAACTTTTTTCTAAGAGTCTCTTCACGTGCCACAAACTCATTGATTAAAATATTTTTGTCCTCTTTGGCACAAACACAATCACTAGGATTTTTAAAGTTCTTCAATTCTTTTTCTAAAAATAGGACTCTATCATCACTCTCATTTTTGGACAATTTTAAATCATTAGAGTCTCGGTCCAAAGAAATAAGTTTCTCTTGATAAAAATATCTTTGATTTTGAACCGTTTGCAAAAGATCAATCGCGGATTTAAAACGAGAATTTTCTTTTTTCAAAACTCCAATTCTTTTCGCAAATGTCAAATTCAAACTATTTAAGTCATTAAAACTCTGACTCGTGTTATCAAAGGGGGGCATCCGATTACATAAGTGCTCCATCGAAAAAATTATGATTTTTCAAAAAAATGATTTTAAAAAAAATCTATATCACACAAATTTTGTGGGAAATAGGAATATGCGATAAATTAGCGCAACCTGCTCTGAAACCAATTTGACGACGTGAGAAGTCAAATTGTATCAAAAAAATAAATCCTTGAAAAAAATCAGGATCACGCGAGAAATTAGCATAACTCGTTCAGATACCAATTTGACGACGCGAGAAGTCAAATTGTATCAAAATAATAAATCCTTGACAAAAATCAGGATCACGTGATAAATTAGCGTAATTCGCTCTGATACCAATTTGTAAAATGAATAAATGCGGTGTGTGATACCGATTTAAATTAATTTGCAAGTTTTCAAGTAAACCTTATTTAGTTAGAGTCTATTTTTAAACAAGATTAATTGAGCCCCTAAACATGCATCTAAATGTCATAAATCATTCAAACCATGCATGAAAAATAAAGACGACCGATTCAGGAAAAAAACCCTTTCGGGTAAAACCTTCTATAACACTTTGAAGAATTCATAAGACCTTTGACTTACATACAACCTGATAATCGCCCACAAGTGTGTAATGCACAGTGCCTTCAACAAACCTTCAAAGGTACGAGAGACAACGAAATACCCTCCAAGTGTCGGTCCATCATCTTCGGCTCGTCCACACGCAGAATGACTACGATCGGTATCCACCGATCAAATATGGAGATGCCTTCTCCACAGAGGTTGAACAAAAGCAAAGTGTGTTATTGAACACCAAAACAATTCACCAAAGCATATGGAATTTTTGTGAATTGAAAACAAAAAGGGATTAAGCCCGAAAAGAAGAAGTCAAAAGGATTTTGCAGTTTCGCAGTTTTCTGTCTTTCAAAACGCTGAGACTTCTCAATGAAAACGAAACCATTTAATGAGTATTTATAAAAAACGCGCCGCCTCAGTCGCTCGAACGAATTGCACGTGTCGTTCGAACGACATCACGCGACATGCACATGTTGCTCGAACGAGATGACATATCGCTTGAACGACCTAGACGTCAAAATCGAGGTACGCTTCAGGACTTGGAAGAAATAATCATTCTCAAATTTTGACGAAAAAGTCCGCTCCAACAGTTAGAAAATATTTTGTAAAAATATCCCAAAAGCTCTAAGTGGAAAGTTAAGGTATTAAAAACATAACCTTACCAAAGTAAACTTAGCGGAGTCTTTTTTATGAAGAACCTTGATATATTCGGATCCGTCTTGATGTAGATTGCTCTTGAACTTCTTCGACGGTATAATGGTGTACGACATAGTAAATTGTCACGAACTTATAAAATAATGTCCTTACAAATGCCACTATAAGCACCAGTATAAAATGACTATTTTGAATCACCGATTACTTTTATGACGCTAGCTACGGTGAGCTTGAAGATCTACGAGCCCTTGAGACGGTCAATTAAGGCATAAATAAGTGCCCGAATTTGCATGCAATGAAGTGAGTAAGAAGAATGACACTTTAGTACAAATAAAACGAGGGGTAAAGTTAAATTACAAATTAAGAGTTTTTTTAACGAAAAACTAATGATTTTTGAATACAGGGGGTTGTGTCTAATTTTTCATTCTCTAGGAGGTTAAGTCAAAATATATTATTATTGTAAGGGTGTTAAGTTGAAAAAACTATAAAAAAATTAAACATAATTCTAACACCATTACCCTTCCAGTTATTTTTTTTATTCATATTTTGACTTAATTTCTTATATTTTATGGACAAAAATAACATTATTATTTATCTTTTTCCCTAAATCCAACAACTCTCAACCCTTATTTTAAAATCCTAAATATTTGAAAAAATGAAACCCAACACCATTTGACCACGACACCACCACCACCCTCAATGTCTAAAAAAAATTAACAACATCAATACTCCATAAGTAAAAACAATCAAACCATTTTTCGACGAGAACAAAAAGGCTTGTACAAGAGCAAAATCTACCTGAATAGCACTTTCAATCGTAGTTTCAATCACCGCTGTCTCAATCGCCGCTAAATTACCCAAAAACTTTTGACTAAACAAATCCACCTAAAATCTTCAACCTATCCAACTAGAAATTCGAAAGCTTCGGCCGAAAATCTAAATCTAATAACACATTATCGAGCTCCACATCCTTATGTTGAACCGAAAGACCACACTTCAAATGCAAAAAAGCAAGAGCTCTAGAAACATCGAAAATTCTCTAAAATATTATTTGCTAATTCAATACTAAATTAGTATTTGAAAAAATGATTATTGCAAACTTGTGGTTGGGCATGTACCTATACACAAGAAATCTCTTATTTTTTCAATACAATACCCAACAAAGACATTATAAAAGGAGATTTCAATATCCCTTCATGTGAACCTCATTCTTAAACTCTCTATCGACTTGAAATGAAGATGAATCGAGTAATTTCACACTCACTAACTTCCCGTTCCAGAGGATTTCCCAACGTAAGCGTAGAATTATAAGGGCTTGTGCGAAAACGTCGGTGGTAGGCACTTGTGTCCAGATGGTGGTGTATTTTCTCACGACGGTAGAGATGGAGAAGAAGTGACGACTGTTTATGTGTCGGAGGATGGTGGCCATGTGAGGTTTAGTGCGAATGAGTGCATGGGTATACAGGTGGGCTTGAGAATGAGCGGTAACTGATGATATGGTAGTTTCTTAATTTGAAGGGAGTACGGTGGAGACAAGAGGTGCCGATGTATATAATGGGATTAAAAAATATTTGGGGATTAAAGAGCATTTGGGGTGCCGCCGTTTTTATAATGTTTAGAATTTTTGAAATGAGGTTTAAGAGTTGTTTGATTTGAGGAAGAAGATGAAGTGACGAAGAATAAAGGTATTTTTATTCATAAAATATTAGGGGTTAAGTCAAAATATGAACTCCAATAATTTTTTAATGAAAAAAATAACGAGGTTAGAATCTAGGAGGTTATATCTAAATGTTTTAAAATTGAGGGGTTATGTCAAAATAAAAAGTGAAAAATTTCGTTAAAAATAAACCCCTAAAATTAAGGGATTTAATCTATTTAGTCTTTTAAATAAATATTAATACATGATTAGTCGAAACCTTTAATTTTGTTCCAAAAAATCCCTTAGTATATACAAACATTCAAAACAAAGGATACACACAAACTCATTTAGCCATTTCCCTCTCTTCTCCCCACTCCCTCCCCGCACTCCACTGCTGGAGCTCTGACGACCCCTATCGGAGATCCAACGACACTGCTGGAGCTCCAATGGGGGTCGTCGGAGATCTGGTGGGGATCATTGGAGATTCGACAAGAGCTGCAAAAGCTCCGATCAGTGAGGTGTGACCGCTAGTGCGAACCTTTAAAAATAAAACAATATTGGATAAATAGGTGTTTGAAGAACTAAATAAATTAAATTAAAAAATAGTAGTTCTACATGTACAAATGATTCGTACATAATCGTCTCTACAGACTGACGTGTCGTGTTTATATTAGTTCGTATCTTGGGTTCACCCAAGATACGAACCAATACAGACAGGATACATCAGTTTGTATGGACGATTCTGTACGAATCCTCTGTATAAATAGAATTTTTTATTAAAAAAATATATTTTTTTACAGAAATATGAATTTATGTTGAAAATTATATAGCAATTGACCGTAAAATTTGAAGTGTGAAACGAGTAGGGGTGTGCACGAACCCGAATAGAACGAATGGACCGAAAAAATCGAACCGAACCGAACACGCTTTTACGTTTTTTTTAATTCGGTCTAAAAATATACAGGACCGCAAAATTCGGGTCGGTCTCGGTTTTGAATTGTAAAAATCGGTTTTGGACCGGACCGGACCTCTTTCATTAAATATATATTTATATTTTTAATTTCCTAACTAACACACGCACGCACACAGCTAGTAAACCCACACACTCGCATGACTTTTGAACCCAGCCCAATCCCTCCCCCAACAAAACATAACCCTAAGTTCAATTCTTATTTTCTTCTCTCTCTCTCTCCGAAGTCGACGGCCACCATAGGACTTCCCTGTAACAGGGCCCTGTTATTTCTACGAACATGACTGTTATTTCTCTCTCTCTGATCAAGGTACAAACTCTATCCTAGCCAAACGATTTGCTTTATATTTGAGATATCAATCTATTTTTTTTAAATCCATCTATACGATCTGTTGGATCTCCCGGATCTGTTATATATTTATGATGTTGTGTGTGATATGGTTTTTGATGCTCTTAATTGTAGGAACATCTGTTATTTGTTGTTTGTTTTTGAAATATTTGTTGCTTGTTATTTGTTTCAGAAATATCTCAACATTTGTTATTTGCTATTTGTTTCATAAACATTTGTTATTTGTTTGGGGTGTTTTTGGATAAACCCAGTAAACTTGTAAACAGCCCCACCGAATCAATTTTAATATTTATCCCTTTTAGAAGCCCCCTCAGTGGTAAAGGCTCTGTATGCACATAACTGCTTAAGAGTATCTCTAGCAGCAACACTTTTTTGATTATGGAGGAACATTATTTGATTAAACATCTCTTGACTTGTTAAACTTAACTACTAAAATCTCCACAATGGTTACTCCATTTCGTGGGTTCTCAAATTTCCAGCTATAATTTCAATCCTTCTGGAAATGAAAATGGAAGACATGTAGAGGAATGATAAACATATATATGTTAAGAGGGCATTGAAAAGTATCAAAAACATATTCCAGCCAAAAAAAGACGCCAGTGATACATTATTTATCAAATTGCAATGGGTATTGGAAATGCTGGATTTTGATTTCTATTCAACAAACCCCCTCTCTTGGGTGTTATAAATGGGTTTAAGCCCATTATTGTGGGCTTAATAAAAATGAGGATTGTAAACAAAAAATGTGGGTTTACCCAGAAACACCAATTGTTTGTAATTATTGAAATGTTGGGCAAATGCAGTTTTTAATAAAAAAAATGCAATTTTACAAAAAAAAAAGGTGTTGTTTTTAATTAAAAAAAGTGATGTTTTTAATAATAAAAAAATGTACTATTTTTTAGGGTCAATTATTAAATAGTCCCTACTATAAATATATATTTTTTAAAAAGGACACATATTTTTAGTTTAACCCATTTAGTCCCTCAAGCACTCAATATCCTCTTATTTTTAGAGGTCCGCGCCAGCGGCACTCCCTCTCCAAAATATGTGGCAAAGGACTTTTTGAGGCAAAATAAAAAAGTTTGGACTAAATGAGTATTAAAAAATGTCCGAGGGACTATTTGGTATATGTCCCTATTTTTTATGGGTTTGGACCGAATAGGACCGAGACCGAACACGAACCGCTTGAAAATCGAATAGTATCGAAATCGATTATTCCGATCCGGTCTCGGTCCATAATTTTTTAGGACCGATTAATACGATTCGATCCCAAATATACCCCAAAATCGGACCGGACCGCTAACACTCCTATAAACGAGCACCGAAAACTAAGGTCTCTCTCGCGAAGGCATAAACAGAAAACAGTGGCGAAGTTGTATTTCCCGGTCAAATCCAATGAACGACCGTTGATTTGATATTAGGGTATTACTACAGTGACCCCCATTTTGTACCCCCATTTTATACCCCCTAATAAGACAAGGCAATAGCAAGTTGTACTCGATACCCTGACGGGACCCACAACAACAAGGTATAAGCATTTAAAGCAGAGGGTATGGATGGGGGTACATTTTGGGGTTACACGTATCTTTATTGTTGATATTATGGATAGACGAAGTTCCTGTCAGTAGCTCTGTCCACCCCTTGGCCATGTTCACCAAGTTGTTCATCTACCGACCTCACTCTCTCACTTCCTCTTTTTTCTCTCCTACCCATCGCTTCTTCCCCAAACCCCTCACCCTCAATCTCTCTATTGCTGCCGCCACACCTCTTGACCACCCCATACCATATGGCCCCTCTCTCCACAAAGGCCAACCATATAAACAACTAGAACCCAAACCCAAACCCAAACCCAAACACCAACACCAAGAGGAAGAAGATATAGACGTCCCATTCGACGAGTCTAGCTTCACCCGTGTCTTCGACATTGCTGCCCTTCGTGTCCCGTCGGAACACTGTTTCGCCCTCGAAAATCGCCTCCGAGGCCACCTCTTGAACTGGCCTCGCATTCGCAACATAGCTAGGGTTCCCGGCGATGAAATCGAACACCACTTCAAGAATCTACTCAATCCTCATAACGATACTCACAGCCTAGTGTCTTTAAACCGGAGAATTTATGGAAAAGCGGAGGGAGACGGGGAGTTATTGAGTCCGGTTTTGTATAGGGATAAGCTTGCCAACACTTTTAATTCAAAGGGGTTTGTCAACTTTAGGAACTTGGCCAAGATTTCTAGGCCCAAGAAGAGGGATAAGAGAGAGGAGGTGAGAGTGAAAAAAGGGATTGGCAAGAATGATTTGTATGTGGTGGAGGTTGTTGGGGAGGATAGTGAAGAGGATTTGAGTGGGTTGTTGGGGGATGAGTTTAGGGGGAGCAAGTGGAGGGGTTCAACAAGGTTGCTGCTTTTCGATGAGCGCTATGCTAACAAAAGTCTCGAGGAAATGCCTGAGGCTATCAAGGTCTCTCATTCTTTGTGAGTTCGTTTATGTTTTTCACTTTCTTTTTCATTAACCTCTAACTTCACATTCATTGTTATTTGGTTTGCCTTTTTGGATATCTGCTATGTTCGATAGGAATGTAGTAAAATTAAACATGAATGTTAATTGTTGCTCCAGACAATTATTTATAAGAGTTGTTCCCGCAGTAACTGCCCAAGGCTCCTCTCCACGGCACTCCAATTGCAGCAGGAACCGCATACTACCTCCCTTCCAAATTAAGAAGCCCTCACCATTTTTTGCATACATTAAGGATACACTCAATCAATGGTAAAGATCAACACTTATAAACTATTGTGAAATTTGGCTCGTTGATTATGTACAAAAAAAAGGGAAGTGGACTATCAATTTGGGCCAATCCAAAATGGAATAGTGAACTCTTAATTTGGGACGGAGGGAGTATATTCTAATGGTAACTGCCTACAATGTTTTAAAAGGCGCGGGGCGTGGTTGAGGTGTTTTACCTTTGTGAGGCGAGACGTAAGCCTTAACTTTTTTCCACGAAAATCACTAAAAATGATATAAAAATAATAATTAAACGAGGAACAAAATATGTATCACATCTATCATGAAAACAAACGATGTAAACTCAATTCCACAACACAATACAAATCTACAATAATATAACAAAAAAATAAAGTCAATTTATATATATACATAACTAGGGTATGTCCGTGCCTGAAGGGACGCATATAATTTTGATTAAGTCAAAGACTTTTTTTATAATTTAGAAAATTTGGACAAAGTTACTTCGTTTATAGAACTATCCACCCTGTGAAATAAATAAAAAAAACTCCATCAACAACAATCCTAATAACAAATATGTACAAAGTATAGAACGAAATTTAGATGTTTAGGACCAATGAATCCTGTAAAAGAAAAGGGACATCCATTGATATGTACAAAGCATACAACAAAAGGTTTTCATTATATTTACATTAACAAAAAATGTACTCTGAAATGGTTACTTTTAAGTGACAAATTAATAACACTTCAATTTAACTTAACAAAAAGTGTACTCGCAAAAGACCGCACTTTGAGGTCGTCCGACTTCATGGTGCGTGATGTTCGATTCATCGGCCACTTTTGGCGTATCATGTAAACTGAGGGGTGGAAGATTTTTTTGGTGCTTAGTAACTGCACCACTGGGACTTCATTTAGCCGGTTGATTAGGGGCATCATTTAACTGGTTGATTTCACTTGAAACAACGTTGTCCACAAACATACTTTATTTAACTGGTTGATTTCGCCTACATCTTTCCATTTCAGATTGTCTAGTACACCTCTTCTTTCGCTATTCCTATCGACTTTTTTAGCTTCCGCTGAGGACTCGTGAACCCACATTGGACCTTGCAGCTCACATTGCCTCCTATATAAGGAAGATAAGTTTTCAGCGAGTATACTTGCCTTGAGTATACATACAACTATGATACCTTTTATAATAATGCTACATAAATCAGTAATGCATACAACTATGATACCTTTTATAATAATGCTACATAAATCAGTAATGCAGTTATAGGGACAGAAAATAATTTGGCAAGATATAACCTATGAGAATATTCTAAAATATTGCTCTTATTTCCGAAAGAAAGCTCATGATATTGATTCTTGTATCTTTAAAAACCCATCCAAGAAGACTGCTACTAAAGCCACTGTCATACCCAAAGCCATCTTGAAAAATCCTATCTTGTAGAAGAATCAGATCATTTCAGTTCATGTGATTGTAGATATTACAGATCGGAAGAGAGTGAAACAGAGAAAAAAATTCAATAGATCTTAAATTTTAGATCTAAAAAAAGAGGTATAGGTGCAAAAGACTATACGTGATGCGGAGGAAAAGACTGCTGGTCCTAGGGTTGAGGATACTTAAACACTCTGAATTTGCATCGGTATTTAAATTTGTCAGTTATTTGGTCATATTATGGTTGTTTTTACCAATAATACGCGCGCGATTGTGTGCGCGCACGCACGCCAGAGAGAGTGAGGAACCAATTAACAGGCCGTGAAAATCTTCAGTATTCCCAAACTGCGCTGCAGAGGTTAATTCCTTTATATTAGTAGACACACGATCATATCGAACCAATTTTGTCGTGGTATCGATGTCTTGCGCCACTAATATATGCATATGTATTGTTTTTATTTAATCAATTTTAATTGACCTCTATATATATGTAATGTTTGAAACAAAATACATAGTAAGAAGATACCTCAATGCATTTTGATTTGGTTGTAGGCTGCAATGTGAAAATATAAGAACCACAAATCAAACAAAGCATAAAAACTTTCAACTTCAAATATACCTGAATTTCAAATATTCCTATAGTATACCTGATTTTCAAATTTGACTGCGAGTTAGGGACCGATCTGCAAAATAGAGCATAAAAACTTAATCAAAATCAACAATAAAATTATGCTTAAACTAAAGTTGAAACAACACCTCATTCATCATACTATAGTAATTAACAGTTTGTATGAATGGCATGTTAAACATATTTCACTAACTTCCATTTTCATTACTCGCTAAAATTAAAAAGCCCAAATATATCTTAATTTGCAACTGGATTTGGCATATATTTACACTTATGTATGTATCAAAAATGGAAAATTAAGGATATTATGAGACTTTGAAAATATATACATATACCAATAAATATATACATATACATATACCAATAATATACCAATAAATTAGAAACAGAATAATCAAATGATAACTGTTAACTGTGTAAACGTTAACTGTGTTCCACCAACTGCAACAACAATAGATGTATGTTCCTCATTAAATAGTGAATAACACAATTGATAACTGTTATCTTTTTAAAATGATATGTAACAGATATCTGTTAAATCAGTCATCATATTTAACAGTGAATAACACAAATGATAACTGTTATCTGTTTTCTGTTAGAACAATATATGTTAAAACATGATAACTGAATAACACAAATGATAACTTTTATCTTTTTAAAATGATTTGTATCAGATATCTGGTAAATCAGTTATCATATTTAATAGATATTGTTCCACCAAACACAATAGGAACCAACATCCCCTTCACTGGCCAAAACAAAACATACCAAGCACAAACCAAATATGAGCATAATCCCACACGGATTAAATCTACAACAAACCCAATTAAAAAAAAATATTACCAAACCATTGAAGTAAAATGATCAAACAAATCTCACACATCAGTATTGCTATTCCATCAATAAATATTACCAAACCATTTCAGACAACCTCATACAACAATAGGAACTTACGTGAGTAAATAACATACCAAGCCAACTACAATATTGCTATTGTATTAATATTTTCTTCAGCTCCGGTCCGACGATATCGAGAGGAAAAGAGGCAGAAAGAGGAGGATGAAGACGACATCACTGTGGAGTTGGGCAAGCACTCGCAGGGCCACACATTTGCTCAGACGGGGAGATTAACCTGTCCCGAAGGTAGGTTGCACACATACTTGACGCTGATCAGGTGCTGCACCAGCAGCACTGCCCCACACTGTGATCGGCCATCGGGTTCCAGCGAAAGCACTGCTGTATGCATATATCCAGCTGCTGCATATCGTAAAGGGCATACTGATTTCATCACGGATTTCACTAAAACTCGATCAAATGCAATAGTTCATTAAACAAAATCAAGAAAATAAAACATTATATGGGTTGAGTAATATTCTGAAAAGCAAACCTATGTAACATGTACACCATAATCTATTTATAATTTATGAAAAAAAAACATGCACAAAATGGCAAAAACTCATAAACACAATCGAAACAATCTTGCTATCCAAAGTTCCCTTAAGACTATGAATAAAAAAAATCGTGCTAATAAACATAAGTTTCAGTTTGAAATTTGAAAAACAAATTACCTAGGGTCTTCAACTTTAATGTCTTAACAGTAATCCCAACAGCATTGCAGCTGCAAGCACAGGCCTCACCGACCTCCATATAACTGAATTAACTTTGACATCATCAACTGCAGCTGCAAGCACAGGCCTCACCGACCTCCCAATAACTGAATTACCTTTAATCAAAGTTCTAATATACGCAATAGTCGGCCTTTAAGAAGAAACACTGCTATTAACCTTCAGTGATGCAAGTTAAATGTATGTCATCAAAGTCAACGTGAAGATACTATTATTTATGAGCGAAAGGGGTGTTGAAATGTTCGACAGATGGCCCACCCCGCACTCGTCTGCATCAGTGATAATACAGTGATAATACTGATAAACAAGCATATTGAAAGCAATAAAAAACAAAGATATACCATACAATCCCATTTAGATTAAACATTAAACCAATTAGAAACACAAAATGAAACGAATCAAAACCAATTCCATAAAATGGCTAGCAACATGGAACTAATGGAGTCCATTCCATAACAATTAAGAAAACTACATTAATACATTATCCAAACGAAATGCAACCAAATATATTAAAACTCCCAGAAATCCCAGAAACCAATAAGGCTACTGTTATTTGAAGCCTGTCTTTGACATGAACATTCAAGAAAAAAGATGATACAACTATAACACCAATAAGATACTCTTCAATTGACCCCAACACACCAAATAAAACTTTGCCAAACCTTTCAATCAAATCATCCAAAAAAAATAAAGATTACATTTCAATCCTGAGAAAACATTTCTTTGATCAGAAAACATTTATTTGATTACATATCCAATGATTAATTTTGGGACTATTCAATCCTCACAAAACATTTCTTTGATCAGAAAACAAATCTATTTGAAAAGATTACAAAATCGAACTCACGATAATATAGTACTATACAGATTTTCCAAATTTTGGCATGTCGAAGTAACACAAAGGCATGAAATTTTCATGTAATCACAATCTTTTAATGGGAAGTTCTTTAGAGTAAGAAAGTGAGAAGAACAAAATTCTTTGTAGTTACACTTTATAACTACGTAGGAACTACAAATTATCTACGCATATAACAAAAGTCAATAAAAACAAATAATTTAAAAGGTATTCAACATTCATAAAAGAGCTTAACATCAATGGTTAATTATCAATGATAAATGATATGAGCTGAGTAAACTCTAACCGAATTCTCTCTCAAGCTCAATCTTCTCCTCCCAATACCTTTTTAAACGGAAAAAAGATAATGCGTTTACTACAGTTGAAAAATAGGATGGACAAAAATGAAAATCTATAAAGCATGAAGATGACTTAAATGAAGTAATAACACAATCCTCACTTTGTAAGTATGACTGGAATATTTACACTGACTTGTTTTCAGAAAGAACCTTGCTGCAAAACAACAAAACAGAAGCCAATAAGAAATCACCTTGTATAAAACGAATATCTAGGAAACAAAATATTCTAACCAAAATTTAGGAGGGGTGGGGGGATGGGAAGTGAGTATCAAAAAGACCAAAACACATCGTGCAGTAACCCCAAGTAAAATGTCATAAAACTTTAGACCACATAAATCAAACGTCACAAAAGATACCGATCACATAAATAAGTTTATAATTTAGTATATATATTTTAGTTTATAATTTAGTGTACTTATATAATATCAGTCACGTACTAAAAAAAGGTTTTGGCGCCTGAAAAATATTAAATACAAAGTAAGTAAAACAATATATTAAACTTTATTAATAGAAAACAATAAACATCGAAGCATTTTGTCATATTTTCATTACAGTACTTTGAGTACTGTTTGAACTTTTTCTAAACATAGAAGAATGTATCAAGTACCACAAATAATGCTCCTTACTTCAATGAGATCAGTATAACAATGCTGAAAATAATGAAAACATCAAACAATAGTTGCAAGTGCCCCCAACATAAATTGAAATTTACATCAAAGTACGCATTGTAGGAAAAATGAAAATTCAAATTATATCAAAATAAAACGAATAGAGATAGAGAGATTACCAGCTTTTTTGATTTTTTAATAACAGTTAGAGGATTTAAGAGTCAGGTCTACAAAAGAACCCATAAAACAATATTTGAGTTCAAAATTCCTAATTTGACCCATGAATTTGCAAAATTGATTACAACCCCCAAATTGATTTGAACCAAAATAAAGAAAAAACATCTAAAAGAAGATAGATACCTCAAAATTGATTACAACCCCCAAATTCGAAATTCAAGTACCATATCCAAGTGGGAAGCATGCAGATATAGAAATCAATATCTACTTATAGTGTTCAACCTGTAAAACATAGCACAAAATCTGAGTTAGAATTAAAAAAAATACATATTTTGGAGAAAAAAAAGGAATCACAACAATGGAGAGAGAAGAAATAATGAATCACAACATAACCATTGAAAAAAATACTGAATCAAATAAAACCCTAAAACCCTGAACAAAATCCTCAATATATAAGCCAAGAACACATAAATCCCCAAAAAATGCCCCAAACCCTAGAAACACACGAAAATTGATTTTCAGAAACCCTATCCCCTTCACTACCGTTTTCTATAAATCCTAAATGCACAAATAACATCTCAATATTGTAAAACTCAAATCTTTCTCCAACGCAAAAAAAAAAGAAACAAATTTTCAGAAACGCTGTGTTGCCTAGTGGACAGTCGCGGTGACAGAAGTTACCTAGTAGACAATCACGGTGAGGGTTGGAGTTGCTAAGCGTAGCAACATAGAGGATGAGAGTTTTGCCATTGAGAGGGAGGGTGAATCGGGAGATAGGAGAGTGAGTTTTTTGTGTGTCGAGTTGGAGGAGGGTTCATCTTTGGTTACACCTCGGTAAGTGGATCCGAATGAAAGACAGAGAAATGTTGATGGCTAACAAAAATATCCTCTTGTTTGAATTAAAGTAAAATTTAAGAATGAAAAAAGTGAGGGAAAAGAAATGTTAGTGGGTTAAAAGAGTAAAAGCCAACAATTATATTGAACATAGAATAAGGTGTGGTAAGGTATAGAGTATTATTTTGTAAATTTTAATCTCCACCCTCCATTTTAGCCTTGTTGGCATCAATTATAACCACAAAGTGTCTTCCAAACTTATGAATAGTGAAAACACCATTGCTCCTTATTTTATATATATATATATATATATATATATATATATATATATATGTATATTACTGCTCTTGTGCGGACCAGTCCGCATTTTAAGAGTGCTTACCGAACATGTGTCGCTTGACGGTGAGCCCAGAAAAGAGAGAGAGTGTGCCTATGATTTAGCCGATAATTTCTAGGCTCACCGCCAGGCGACACATGTCTGGTCCGCACACTTATATATATATATATATATATATATACACACATATATATATAAAAAACAAAAAAAAAGACACATCGGCATAGATAATACAAAGAAGACATGGAAATTACCTTCGGTTTAGTGTAAAAGAGACAACCGGCTAGGGTTTTTGGGTTGGAATTATATTTGGGCAGCAAACGACTTGTTTTGTGTTGGAAACGAACGATAATTTTTATTTTTTTTAAAGACTTTTGACCACTTTGACCCTTAGTGAGGAGAGAAAAAAGAGGCGTAAGCCTCAACAGTCTCGAGGCGCAAAGCGTCGAGGCATAAGCCTCAGTCACAAAAGGCGCAAGCCTCAGATACTATAATAGAGGCGTAAGCCTTAGTCCGCCCACCTAGCGTCTCGCCTCGAGGTGGAGCCTCAAGGCGAGCCTCGTTTCGCCTTATAAAACATTGACTGTCTCCAACATCCCAACAATAGTATTGTTTTTAAAAACTATATATACCCCTTTATTTTAAATAATTTGCACCAACAAATTCAATTTCAACCTTATTGTCTGTCATGACAAATTGAATTCGATTCATAAACCTTAGAAACTCAAACGCTTTATCGAAAGAAAATTCTCAGAAGACGAGGTGAATTGGTTTGCTCTTGTTGGGTAAATACTTCAGAGGATCGATCTAAAATTAAAGGAAGCTTGAAATGTGTGAAAGTGTTGTAGAGTAAACCCAACGCGACAAGGTGCTGTCCGTCTTTTTGATCAAAACTAGGCGAGCTGCTATAAACATGGCCGTAAGCAAGTTTGCTGCATGGTTCGACGGGTCGACATGGAAAAACAGTTTCTACACCGACTACGATAACAGTGATTCCTTGGGCGATATTTAAGTTCATCAAATGCTACTTTATTTTGAAGGGCACTTTGAAATAGAATGAAAAGATTCCAACGAGGTGCAAAACGAACATGAAGGTGACGAGCAAATCTATATTGGATGGTGTGGCAACTGAGTCCGAGCCCAACCTATCCTTAATGCCCCTTGAGGAGACTTGTTTGTTTGTTTATTGTTGAACAACAATACCCTCCCCACTTTTAGTCTGACGAGTGTTGATTGGTCAGAAATATCATGAAAGGTTGAAGTCATGAAATCCAACCACGATTGCCAAGAAATAACACGGTCTCAAATTTTGCCACGATGAGAACCATCGCGCCAACGCCTTGGGGAGGGCTAACGGTACTGAATGTTGTCCAAGCCTCCCATGATGAGTGCTCATTAGGTTAGGTGCTTTAACTTGGTCATCCAATGCGCCTCAAACACCTCCCACGATGGGTCCGCATGCCCCAAATCGACCTCTAATAATGAATCGATCATAAAACGATCACTCAAAGAAACAACCTCAACCGTATCATTATCGTTCCCAAATATCGGGAAGAAATCATCAATAAAATATGGCTCCATCTCCTTGAAGTGTGTATGGGTCACTCAACTATCCTCAACAAAGATATCGAAGAAATCTTCGATGCACAACCCAACCTCTTCATCCTCGAAGAAGGGAAAGAAGTCTCGAAGCTAAAAAATATTCAAATCTCGAAATCGAGTTCGAGTAATCCAACCATCCTCCTCAAAAATGGAAAAAAAATCACAAGAGAGGAACTCAAAATCCATACCATCCTCTAGTTGGTCCTTGGAATCCTTGGAGAAGTCCTTACCAGGCGTGATTGCGTAGCGGGCATCATCGTTGTACACGGAAACGACGTCGGTCGAAGGAAATGTCAAACCGACGGAGAAAAATAGGCAAAATATCATGCCAAATGCCTTGCCCGCATGCGTACTAAATGATTACACGTCGCTTTCACCTCAAAGTACTCTGCGTGACATGATGTAGAAGGTAGTCACGCTTTTCATACTCCCTGATGGAGATAATGCTAAACTGGAAATCACGAAGCTCCTTATAGAGAGAGTAAACCGTTCGGTCCAATCTGTCGATGCGGTCTTGGAGTTCTTAGATGATGGTATTGTTCAACCACTCAAATTTGGCACAAACCTCTATATCATGCTCATAATCAACATCACAACCTTCGTTCCACATCCTATCGAGCCAAAAATAAGTATCGGGGAATGAAGTTGGCCTTGAATTGGGGGTTATAAAAAATGCATGGTCCAAATTGTGATTTTCAAAAACATGAGGGGTTTGAAATGTAATTTTCAAAATCATTTGGGGTAGATTTTGAAATTTCAGAAAGTTCAGGGACTGAAATGTAAATTACAGAAGTTGAGAGGGGATCCAATTAATTTTCAAAAGTGGTGAGGGATGGATTCGCAAATATGGGGCTGGTAAGTGAATAGTGTGAGAGGGGCTGCAAATAATTTCAGGGGGTGTTTGTGCAATTTTTGGAATCTCATAAGTTGGGTTAGACTTGATTTTGAAAGAGGAAGGGGTAAATGTAGAATATGGCTTGATTTTGAACTCCTTATTTTTTGGGATTTGCATCTCTCCTGTTTTTTTTTTTTTTTATCTTGGAGATAAGCTTTATGGACTTTTGATGGGTTTGAAGTCTTAATACTCATGTTGGGGTTTTACTCCATTTAGGATTTGTGATTTGGCTCCAATATAAAAGGTGATACCACCGGTGGGTTTAGAAAATGTAGAGTTAGAAAAAATGTGAGGGTTTTTGGAATGTTTGTGTTGCACCCCTTGTGGAAAATTTTGGAGACTTGTTTTACAAGTCAAATATGGAGTGTTGAATTTGCTGAAGTTTTGCAATAACTTGAGAGTGCATTTTTGAACATTTGTGAGAGCCATTAATAATCCCTTTGGGATATTTTGATTATAGTTGAATTGATCTTTGTTGCACCTGGATTGGGTATTTTTCTGAATCACGTTAATTTTTTGTGTTTCTTCTTTCTCCATTTGTTTATTTATTTTGTGATTGTCTTGTGTGTGTGATCACAATCACCCAACCATTATTTGTTGAACACCGCGCTTCCGCATAACAAATTGGTATCAGAGTTGATGGTTGTGACCTAGGCATTTGGTGGAGAAATTTCCGTTGGAATATTTTTCCGTTTGTATTTGGGTGATCGCGATCATTAGAAAATGGCAACCGCAAAATTAGAATTCAAAAAAATTGATGTAGGACATAACGGTGAAAGAATTGTATTAAGATCGTGTAGAGGCTCTATTTGTGATGAATGGAATTTGGGCACCTCAGAGTGCGTGACGTGTTAGAGCTCATTTGGAGCTACGGAGATCATTTAGGAGGTGTGAGATTTCATGCCAAGGTGGATAACTATTGTTCGCAATGGCTATTTGACGTTGAATTCTCACCACAGTAGAGATTTGGTATTGGAGCACTAATTGTTCATTGGAGTTTGTTGCACAAATTTTGTGCAGAAAATTCTTCGTTGTTGTTTGCGGATAGCGAACTTTGGCTTTGGCTCAACGAAGTTTGCCTTCGCTTAAGCAAACGCGTTGTATTTTTTGTGAGAGAATTTTTTGGTTTGGTGCGCGACCCACGAAGGTTGGACTTTGCTTCAGCGAAGGGATCGCGTCAGTGAATGTATTCTGTTGCTTCAACAAACGTGTGCAATTGGAATTGGAAAACCATTTTGGTGGTTTTTTGGTAATCTCGCCAAGGTGGAGATTTATAGAATGTGGCTCTATTTTGGACTCCTAATATTTTGGGATTTGCATCTCTCGCGTGTGTTTTAATTTGGAGATAAGCTTTGTGGACTTTCAAATGGTTTGAAGTCCCATGTTGGATACAAACTCTCTTGGATTTGTATTAAGGAGTTTTACTCCATTTAGGATTTGTGATTTGACTCCTTTGTAAAAGGAGATACCATCGGTCGATTTAGAAAATGTGAGAGTTAGAAAAAGTGCGAGGGTTTTTGGAATATTTGTGTTGCTTCTCTTGTGGGAAAATTTGATGACTAGTTTTACAAGTCTAACATGGAGTGTTGAATTTGCAATAATTTGAGAGTGCATTTGTGAGAGCCATTTGTAAACCCTTTGGGATATTTTAAATATAGTTGAATTGATTTTTGTTGCACTTGGATTAAGTACTTTACCGAACCACGTCAAATTTTGGTGTTCTTTTTTTCTCCATTTGTTTATTTATTTTGCGGTTGTCTTGTATGTGTGTGATCAAAATCACTCAACCATTATCTGTTGAACATCACACTTTCGCACAACAGTAAAGTGGGTATTACCTTTGGATTTGACTACACTTTGAGAAGCCCTAGTTAGAGTTTGTGGATTTTAAGAGTGGGCTGCTGCCTTGACATTCTTTGGGCACACTGGAGCTTTGCCAGAACTTATTTAAGGCAGGTGGCCGTCACCTGAGGCAGGTGACTGTAAGGAGGTCTGATTGATGGTAGGGTCGATAGAAAAGGGGGGGGGGGGGGGGTTTCTACTCCTGAAAGTTGCTGCAATGACACGGACGATGGGTTCCGACCAGTGGAAGAGTCGTCGACGTTTGTCTGATGTTAGGGAAGGTCGTCGGTGGCCAGGGACCGTCGGGAAGGTGACCGGACATTGACGAAGGCTGTGGAGGTGCAGACCTACTGTATTGAAGAGGGGAAAGACGACTATGAAGCAGCAATTCAGATCTGGCCCAATGTAACTTGCCCAATGTTACTTGGTACGGGTTGCTTTGGTACGCGGTAGGTGAATGGGTACGAGGTACGCTGCTTTAGCCGGTACGCGTTACAGTGGGGTAGGCTTAATTGTTTCACTACACATGATTTTAGTGCTAAAAGAACGCCAACAAGAGTTCACTAAGGATATATGTAGTGTATAATCTCCACATTCTACAATATATTAATAATAAAAATACAAACGATTCTTGTATTATTAGTTGAGAAGTCATTTTTCTTCTCATTTATTATGTTGTTGGAGTCAAAAGTTCCATTATTATCAATAATAGCTAAAATCATCAATGTTAAAATTGGGACCGCTACATTTAGAGATTCCGATCGTGAACCCATAATATTTCGGTTCGTACGACCTTAGATCGCGGTACGTGGGGGTATAATGATCCCGATAACTATGATAAGGCCCTTCAAGGCTTTTGCGATCGTTGGTGTGGCCTCTGGTTGAGGTTGCCGGTGGCTAGGGACGGTCGGCCAACTCCGGTAAGGGTGAGGGGTTACCAGATCTAGGGTTGGTGGTGATTTTTGTGGATGTTTGGGGGTGGGAGGACAAGTTATGGGGGTTTACAACAGATCTTAAATTTAGGGTCTTAAATCTTAGGATTTTGAGGGTATGGTGGTAGAGGGGAAGGTGGTGCCGCTTAACCGTGGGCAACAGGTGTTAGATTTGGAGGAGTAACTCGCCGGTTCCTGCTAGCCTTACCCATGGCTCTACAACAACATCTGTGAGCACATCAAGAGTGACGTTTGCTTTGATACCAATTTGATGTATAGTTGAGAGCGGAAGTGATTTAATCTAAAAACTACACAACAACAATATTTAGATCTCTCTAATTCATCTCTCAAAATATCATTTAGTTGAATGCCTTACCCCAAATGGGGAGTACAATATTTATATGGCTAAGGATTTTAGGGCCCATTACCTGCCTACTAAGGAATGCTTAGGTGACATGATGTCATGGGTGACATCACTAATGACATCACATGGACTAGAACATTCCCTTTACAAAATACCTATTCTAGTCCTCACTAAACCTAACAACTACAACTAAAACATGAAAAATAATCGATTTTTTTTGACTTTAATACATTTTACTAATTTTAATTTTAGACATTAACACAACTTAATCTGTGTATTAGACTTTACTACATTTTTAGTCGCTAAATGTCACCAAATATCACTTTTAGAGGCGGAATTTTCACATTTAGAGAAGAAAAATATACTAACGTCTAATAAAGTGATTAAGTTGTATTAAAGTCTAAAATCGAAAATTAATAATGCATTAAAGTTCAAAAAATCCAAAATAGAAGCAAAAATACAAATGATTCCTGTGAGCCCGCGTACATCACTTTCTCACTTTTTCCCCATATTGTTTACTGTTATGTGCCGACTAGTTGGAGAGAATGGGCCTTTTATACGTCTCACGTGTTTTGTTTAAAAAAAATTCAGTTTTTCACTTTTTACCCCAAATTTTTTCTTTTACAAATTAAAATTTGCCCCTTGCGTATCCATTAGGCGTGTCCTTAACATGTACCAACGTGTGTAAAAATAAATTGGAAACTCTTTTTGCATGTCAAACATGTGTCCCAGCGTGTCGGCTATGTGTCAAAGTCCGAATCGCGTCTGAGTCTGACACAAAGGCCTTTCGGGGCAGTGACAATGCTTCACAGACCAAAAGATAGCAGGAGATCATTACTCCTGCAATGCAATAGACAACAAACAAAATCACAGCATCATAAGAGATCCATACTATTTAGAACCCTTAACCCGGTAAGAGAATAAGCAGCTACCAATTCCTGTACAGAAATACCTAAATGATATGACTGTTCAACATACACTTCAGGGGATCACCCCATCACCACTAATTAAGAATATAGAGGAAGAAGGAGGGCAGAATGCTTGGAAAATTGAACTGAGAAAAAGCAACCCACAACTGCTGCTACATACGAAAAAAACTAGACCGTAAGTTCAATGCTTTGAAAATTTTAATTTAGAATTTAAACAAACAGGGGTATGCCAATAAAATTCAATTACACCAAATAGATGAAGAACTTTGATAACCACATATATTCAGAATTAAATACATACTCAACTCGAACCAATTAATGACAATTTGGACAATCAGCACGATGTAAATTCAGCAAACTTCTACTGCCATCCGTAAAATGACAAAAGAACATACAAAAATGGCCTCTTTTTGCGTGTCAGTAGTTAGACCATTCTCCATTAAAACCATTATAATAAACTTAACTATAACTCACTGTGAGCAAATATCAAACCATATTTCACTTCATAAACCACACTGAACTACATTGTAAGTTACATACGGAATACAACATTTAAACCAAAAAGACAACTAAACGGAAAAATCAATGTTCAATTAGAAGGTGAGAAATTACCTGCTCAATCGATTTCTTTTATAATAAAACTATAATGCAACAAAGAATGCAAAAATAAATGACAGATATACATACACCCATTAATACATGTGATGAGTGAATGTTTGTACAAACATCATAGCATGGAGATTATTTAATAGCTAAGAACTTTATAAATCTGAAAAACCAAGAAAAAAGAGTATAAATATACAAAATATATAGCAGGGAGAGAAGAAAATTGCGAAAATGCACGTCATTCTGGTCCAAAATACTTGCATGCTGCGGGAGGTAGATCAATTCGAACTTTCTGTGTGACCTGAAAGCACAAAGAGAAACTATACATCATTGGGGTTGAACCAAAATGCACAATTCACTGTAAAACACCACTGTGAATATGAAACTTAGAAGAAAAACTGTATTTTGAAGGATCAACTCTCGCTAAATGTTTGGGTGGTGTACCAAAAACTGCTACAGAAGTAAAAAACAAATACAAAAACAAAAACTCAGAAAACACAGTTCTGTTAAACCGAAGAACCAACCACTCGAAACCCAACACTAAATGGATAAGGTTAGAGACCGAGTATTTTGAGAGGAGCAAATCCGAGGTGTTCGTTTTTTGTTGTTGTGGTTCTCAATTGCAAGAGGAAAAATAGTTAGGGTTCATACATGAGAGGGGTGACTCTGTGAGGGCGATGGTCGGCAGTTGTATTGTGGTAGCAACAGCGTTGGTGAGTAAGCCGGGGAGAGTTCATTCCTCTACGTGTTGGATGATGTGAGGGAATACAAGATTTCAAATTAAAGTGGAATGGGAAGGTTGGGTGGCATAATAAATAGTGAAGATATATTTGGTTTTGGATTGGTGGGTTTTGTGGCTTAATCTCAACTCTTATTTTAGATTTATATTTTTGATTGGTGAATAGTAAAACACCATTCTCTCTTATTATATAGATATAAATCATCCTCACATATTTTATCAATGATTTAAAAAATATGTAATTTTTTTACTCAGTATATTATATCGCTCTACTGATTTTTATGTAACCACCAAAATTAGATCCAAAAAAGAGAGAAAAACACATGCATAAATCTGAATTTAATTAACAGGCCAAAGATATCTCTTTCCAATGGGAATGATAACATTTATAGGCCTAAAGAGAGGGTTCTAAAAGGTTTTAGCTAAGCAAGAGTTGCTATGAGATGAGTTATCATAACAACTTATCTATGACAACACTAACTAATGGAACCTTCTAAAAGCCACTATCCTAACTATAATATCTAATCACTAAAAATGACAAAGTGTGACAAAAGACGCACGAATGGAAAATTACAAATAGATCCCCTTTTTTTATTATTTACAGCAGATTTATTTATTAGTTTGCGTATGACATTATACCTGTACTAATTGCTGTGATCTTCAGGCAGTGTTAAGAGAAGATAGCAGTGAAAACAAGACATCAGCTTTTGGAGTTGTAAGATGCAAGCTGACTTTGTTTTATAATTACTGGCAGATGAATGAGGTATAAAACCAAAGATATCATCACTAAGAGTGTCTATTATAGTTCTCCCTCAACAATATCTCTGCCTTGTATCATCTCAATGGTGTACTAGGCTCTTATCTATTTCCGTGTCTGTGGCCCCCTTTTCTCTTTGCTTACAATAATTTTTATTTTATAATTATAAAATGATAACATAT